>JARDVY010000030.1:12432500-12820000 GCA_029030555.1 Ornithoptera alexandrae | reverse complement strand
GCGGCAAGGGGCACGCGGAGGTGGCGGTGTCCCGGCCTCGCGGCGCAGCCTCGCCGGGCTCCGAGCCGGGCCTCGCGGCGCCTTGGCCCGATGACGTCGACGATTCCGAGGACCTGTTTCTCTACCGGCATCAGGTAAACCACCTTTATAAATGACTATCCGCGTCGTCGCGGACGTCCGGTGAGACCGCGGTGAACAAATTATTTGTATTCAATCCAGTATCTTAACGTTCCTCTTTGTGTGGTACGCGTTGGGGGTAGTGCGCCCTTGAACACAAACCGCCTGACGCACATGTTTCTTGTACGGTGTGCTACTGCAACCTGAAACTATGTGGTGTCCTCCTCTTATCTTCGAAATTTCGCAGTCCCAAGATCAGCCATTTGTCTACTACTAGCTTTGCCAGGTCCTCATCTCGACTCAGTGTCCGGGTGTCAAAATTGTCAATAGTAGTTGGTGGTGGCCTGTCGACCGGGATTTCTTAGGACCTCGTCCCCCACAGTAATCGTGACCGTTACCTTGACCAGCAATAGTAGGGCTGCCGGGTACTGAAGTAACTTGTGTACGTAATTTGTGGATGTAAATTGTGTTTGCTGTCCGTCATATATATGCTATTGCTCATGCATGACTACGCTGGGCATGCAAACTGGCGAATGTAAGGCACTGGTAGGGATAAGGAGATGTGGGAGAAGTGCGGACGTCTGAGAGGAATGTTATGGAATACGCGGGCATAACGGGTAATGTAGGATGATTTGGAATATTGTTGAAGGAAATAGGAACTACTTTAGTCTTCAGGAGCGCGAACCCGTGTTCCTCGGACAGATGAACCCACTGATAGGGTATGCTGGTAATGGTCGCAGAAATGTTACACTGACCTATGGCTGTGATTTTTCTTTCTTTAGTTGTGTTTTACGACACGCCAAAGGTAGTGTAGCGGTGGGGATATTCTAATCCGTCTCCCACACGAGGAGAGTGCGAGTTATGGTTTTTCCGAAACATAAGTGTAAGTGATGACGAGGATACCGATGCGCCGTGTTCCAGCGGCGGCTGAGCGACCCCAGCGCGAATATTGCGATGTTCGCGCGCGGCGGGTGGCGCACGCGCGACCCCGCCGCCGACCACAGCCGCTCCGAGAACGACGGCCTCGACTCGCTGGTGGACGGCGTTGCAGAGGTGGAGGCAGGCGACCTGCGCGACGGTGAGCACGCGGCTCCTACTAACATAACGGCACATATCTTCTTAAAACTTTTTGACCTACGAATGGACCGAATAATGTTAGGAATCAATCGCCTGAAATTTCGTTGTTGGCATATACCATCATATCATCGTATTCCAATTTCACATGTATATGCTAAATTGGAATTTACATTGTACACCGTCTCCCGTGGACACTTGTACCCGAGTGAAGTTCGCGATATGACGCGGGTCGACTTCCGCGAGAGCGATGGCAAGCGGCGACTACCAGCGATGTTTATGTTACAAGTAATTGGTGTATTTAAAAAGAGCCTTTGGCTGATGTAATGGAGGTATGGTTGTACCAGAACTTGATACTCGCGTAGGATGTGCGCGGGTTGAGTGCTCCCGATTCACATGGCCACGCGTCAATCAGGATCGATGTAGTCGCACCCTACTTTGTATCCTATATCGCACCCTACATCGCATCCTGCATCGCATCCTGCATCGCACCCTGCATCGCATTCTGCATCGCACCCTACACCGCACCCCGCACCGCAATACGTCTCCACTAGGACCAGCGTGCCTCCTACATGACCGCTTACATGGCATATTTCTTGACACGTTAACTTATTCAATCAAACTATATTTATATATATCGGTAGAGCTCACGCAACCAATACGGCCGGCCCCCGTTTCTATTCCGACAGTACTGCTGATGCACCGTGCACGGCATTGCGCTGTGTTGTTCTATCGCAAGGTGTGTTGTTACGTGTCCTTTCACGTGTGTGTCGGATGTGATATTTTGTATGTAGAGCTACTTAGAGCGTAATTGTCCGCACCCCGCTCGCCGCCATCACCGACTGGCACCCTGTCTAGGCATCGCTTGTTGCTTCACCCGTGTCGTTGCTCGAGCCCTTCTCGTGTGTGTAAGTCGCCCGGAGGAAGCCAGTGAGACGCGATTCGCAACTCGCCGCGACAGGACCGCGTTTAACAAGTGAACCACCTCCGAGGGTCCACCGAGACCGGTGTGGTCACATTACCGCCTTGTGGCTGAGACCGCACCGCTGTGTGGTCACTGTACATGTCTTACTCCATCAGTTCTGAACACTCACATACGACATTTTAATTCTGTTAACGCGCCGCCCAGGTGCCGCCACGATCTCATCGACAGGCAGTCCGAGTTTTGCGAATCGAGTGCTCTCCTTGTAGACTCTGCTTATCACGCAACATCTGTCCGTAGCGCGGCGCGGCTCACAGGCTTCCTCCGCGCGGTGGAGTTGCTGCGCTGGGGGCGGGGGCGCGGGCGCTGGTTGCGCGGCGGGACGGATGCGCGAGGTGTACGCGCGGGAGGCACGCGACACGGCCACGCCGGCCTGCCTCAGGGAGGTGGCGCCGCCCGCGCGGGCCCCGCGGCGCGCGGCCGTCGGCGCGCCCCCACTGCGGCCGTTGCCGCGCGCCGCGCCGCGCACTCCACGCACGCCGCCGCCTCCGGCGCTGCGCGCGCACCGCCGGGCCGGCCCGCCCGCGAGCGACGACGAGTGCGAGCTCGCGCACGACGCGGCGCTAGACTGCGACGCGAAACTATGTGGCGGCGCGGCGCGCGGACAGGGGTCGCGGGGGCGCGGCCCGAGCCCGAGGCCAGGGCCGGGGCCGGGGCCCGTGGTGCGCGGCGCGGAGGAGCACGCCGAGCACTGCGTTCCCGAGCTGGGGTCGGAGGGTGGTGCGGGGTGGAGCGCGGGCGCGCGTGCCTACGTGACGCTGCCACGGCGACAGCGGGGGGTGGCTGCGGCGTTGTTTCGGCGCACACGTCTGCCGCCGCGCCGCACCACCCCCGACGGCACCGACATCTACTATTGGTGCGACCTGCCGCCGAGGAGTATACACGGTACCGCTTCTGTCTCCGTCTCGCTTGCCGTCTGCACGCGTGCTCATCTCGTTATCGTTCATATCCTCCATCCAGTTCCTCTTCTCGACAGGTGCGACGCTGTATTTAACGGTGATAAATACCAAATGTTTATAAATCGTTTCCTATGGAAAGGCATGCATTATAAGTGTTTCACTCCTTTCCTACTTAATACCACGTCAGTGCCGATGGGTGTCAGTGGTCGCGTGCCGTTCGTTGCAGAGCTGGACGACGGCGCGTACAACCCGCTGTGGGCGATGCGCGGCTTCACGCAGACCTTCCACCTGTGGAAAGAGGGCAAGCGCCAACAGTCCGCGCCGCTCAACGCCTACCTCACCTACGTTACGCTGCCCTGGTGGAGCATCGCCAAAGGTCTGCCGCGTCATCCTCACGCACACATACACACGTATGCGCACGCACACACAGAAACGCGCGCGCAGCGTCGCAGGGGCCAAGATGTATTCGACGCTATATTGGGACAATGCATCAAAAGATGCCAAGGGATTAAGACCTCAAGTTTTAGCAGAAAACGTCAACACATGGGCGGTAGAATAGAGCATCAGAAAAACCGACAACAGGGGTCAAGCGCTCTTAGAAACCCTACTGATCTGGGTTTTAACTTTGCTCAATGATGGGATGTCAGCAACTTTTGTTAAAGGAGAACGAGATCCTATATAGATTTTACGTTTGTAAGTCACTGCATCGCCAAGCAGAATGGCAGTAGATCACTGGTGCCGAAGACCGTCCAGGTGGACCGCAGTGCCTATTTCAGCCGCCAAACAGTAGTGTGCAAACATTATTATGTTTCGGTTTGAAGGGTCTGTAGCTGGTGTAATTGCTGGAGTAACGAGACTCGACATCTTATTTCTCAGGCGACGACCGTCCACGAACATCCCGTTTGTCTGGTTGTTTAACTGCATAAAAAAATGCACACTGGAAGTTAATCGACGACTATAACCACAGTGACCATTGTGCCATAATATAATCGTCAAGGAAAAGGTCACGCCGTTCTTGTGCGGCGACAGCTACAGGTTGGAAATGGAAAACATGCGAGGAGTATACGTTTCAAATTTACGCGGAAAGGCGGACCTTGTGCGTACATGAATTTTTCGTTCGTCAATAAAACCACGCGCACGCGCACGCACATATTTTACGGATAGAAATCGATTGCAAATTTATAAGTGAATATAAAAAAAGATTAAAATTAAATAAGCACGTCTCACTTTCCAGATATCCTGGATCACCGCGAGGAGCCGATCCTGACGTTCTGAGTGCACGCCCCCGCGCACCGGCGCGCACCCCCACGCCCCGCTCTAGTCGCATTGTTTTATTGTTTGCTGTGATTGTGCATAATTAAGTAGCCGATGAGTATTCATGTATTAAATGTTTTAGTATTTAAGTTGAATCGAGACACTATGTTTAGTTAAGGTACTTGTGTTTTTGCTTACTCTCTATTGGGGAAGTCTCCATGAAGTCAGCGGAAGACACGCCCCGTCGACCGGAAGCGGAGCGTTTTCATTTCATAAATGATCTGATGTAGTTTAATGTGTCCGGTCAATTGCTGCGAGTTTCCCGGGGTACGCCCGCGCGCCTACAGAATGTGTAAGATCATTCCAATTTACTTATGCCACACCATTGCCGAGCCAGCCAACTCACGCAGAGCCCGTGCCGCACCGCACCGCACCGCACATTGCCGGCAGCAGGCCACTGTGCCCGCGATGGACCAACATCTGCGGCGCCAAATCATTCCAACCGTTACTGTGCCCCGGTTGGAGCTGCTGCCACTGCCGCTGCTCTATTCGGCGTTCCCTGTCTCAGTGGCCATCGTCGCAGATAGCGCTACATAGTTACGGACAAGCGTTTCACTTAACAACAGGTGAACGCCCCGCCCCGCTCGTCTCGTCGCATAGTAGTATAAAAAATATGATCTCCGTACATTGCAATTCATTATAAATTTGAAGTCTTTAAGAATGTAATCATTTTCTCAGGCAACGTAATGTCTGAGCAGAGGGATTGAAAGTAAAACGTGCGCACACGCACGCCTCCGGGCTCGCTGCGTATAGTTCACAAAATATCGCTTGATACCTGTAAAGTTTGTCAGAATGACATGTAATAGGTATAGTACGTCTTTCGTATTATATAGATATTCATATCGAAATGAGTTTATATAAAAAAAATACATTTAACAACATTGAAAGAAAGAAGAATGAAAATGAAAGATGAATTGGAAGGTTTTAAAAATTTTATTGTTGAAAGGTGTAGAGCCGAGATCAATGTCAAAGTCAAATTCAACACTGGAGCAGTCCTGTAGATTAATAATTAATTACTTCCAGCGGCGTCAAAGTCGTCGATTTCTGTGACTGCCGAAACTATCTTCCGTTTTTTATTAGAAGTGATTCGGCCGCCATTATTATCCATACGAGACACTGTCCGACTGACACTCGTGCGATACCAAGAGCGTCAGCAATTCTATTGCACTCTTACTCCAACGGTACTAGCGGTACGTCATTTTGATTCTCGCGCTCAAAATATCCGCGCAAACAGATCACAAACCGGCGACTTTTACTATTCAAAACATTTTTTTTATTCTTATCGCATTGTGGTACAATAAAAACCAAATGATAAAAGATAACAACAAAACTTAACAAAGAAACTGAAATAACGCCAAAACAATATCAAAGGCAAGGCGTCGCGTCAGCACCTGCACCGACTCCAAGAAGGCGGCGCCCGTTTGTTCGCTGCACGCGAAACCAGCAGGTATTGCCGAACCAGAGACTTAAATAATACGAATCTATTGTGAAAACAATATTATATTTAATCATGTATTCACTTTATAATAATGATATTTTCATACATTTATTTTATCGATATTCGCCTATCAGTCGATTACAAATACATACCAGGCTGCGAAAAGCGTTTACAAAGTAAACTAGCAACAAATTTATGAAATAAAATAAATCTTTTAAATTACCTTTGCTTTTACTAGTTTCTCTTTAATATGTTGTTTTTAAAACAGTTCTGGATTTATATACACTAGAAATTTATTGTAGCCGTGTTTAAAACGAAGTCTAACGTCTCGGGTATCGAGCAATACTTTACAAACTATAGTGATTTCACTTTGTATCACCTAAAAGCGGCTGAGCCTGCCGTGTTCCTTCGTGCGCCGTACAACCCGGATGAACGATTCAATGTGCAAACAAATCGTATCGTAGACGGTAGGTATAGCCGTGCGCGTGCGCTTTGCGAGCGTTGAATGTAATGGGCGGGGCGGCGTGCGCCTGCCAGTATTACCCTCCTTTGTTCCGTGCGCGGTGAAACGCGTGCGAAAAATCCATCGAATGTTGTTATGTGAAACGATTGGGTGAAGCTCTCTGGCGATCTCACGCCCTCAGTTCTTCTATTTTATAGGGCTCGGGCTCCCCAAGTCTCGCTTCACCTTCGGTCTGATCTCATGCTATCCGTATAATCCGTACGGCCTTTCATACAAGTACAACGGTCGTTGTTATTGTGACCATCGCGCGCTGCGCGTTTACGTGCAAGTTGCTAACCCGCCGCGCGCCGCCGGGCGCGTTTCGTGTCGCTGCGCGCGCGCAAAAGTTGTACGTGGCGGGTGGTGCCCTCCGCCTACCTTAGCCCATCCCCGCTACATGTTCACTGCAGTTTCGTAGCATATACTTTCGGCGAGCAGCGCTTGTATGACTGGGTGCGCGCGCAGCGGCGCGAATGTGTACTAACTAATATCAGTGGTAAATAAATAAAGTCGTACTCGTACGCCGATGTGTTTGTAATCACGTTCCTGTAACAACCTGTTCCGTGTTGCGGCTGCTGGTGGCAGCGCCGCAGCCAGCCCGCTGACAGAGACGGTTGTTGAACAAATATTAACAAATAAACGAGATACAGGAGTGGTTGTCAGGTGTTGCGGACGAATATGTTCAGAAAGTTCAGGTTCACTGCCAATCTACTGCAGGACCTGCGTAAAGTTGTGCGAATAAATTTCCTATTAACAGAACGTGTGCTTTCATTTTACCTTCATTCCATAGTTGCGCTGGACACCACAAAAGTCTCCGGCCAAACTTCAGGGTCACATGAGAGATGTTGATGGAAGCATAGTTTTCATTGTTACTAGTCACTTTACATTATGTGTAATAGAGATCAAGTGTTAGTCCATTGATGATTAATTGAAATGTGTCCGGCAGTGCCGTTTCCAGTACTCAGCTGCAGGTAGAATTCCTCGAAGGATTGGAGAAAAAATAATTTATATACTATATAGAATTCGACTCTCAAAACGTTGCTGCGGCCGCCGAGTGCCGCAGTCCGGGCCGGCTGCCTCACAGTGGGCGCATGCGCATACGCACGTTTAGTGTCTCGATCAGTTTTGTGTGTCCACATGTATACTGCGCGTGGCTCATATGTGTCCAAATATATTGTGTGAATTATTTTATAGATATAGAAAAAAAGCTTCTTTCTTCCTCGGCGGCCGTTCACGTGAGGAAGTCACTTTATAGTCGTTTCCTAATCGCATTGTTCTATTAATTGGAATTATTAATTGTGACATTGATCACCTCCGTCTTCAGACCTGTCGGTCAACACTCGGCCTGTAACATATATAAAGTTTACTGTATATGAGAATGGACCGGCATGATCGCTGCGGACTCCACAGGGAGCGGGACCTCGTAGCGAGGCGCTGGTGACGCGCTTATGCAGTGAGCTGGCAACGACTGACTTGGAGTTGTACAATCGAAAAACTATACTATATTTACATCTTTCACTCATATAGGTCTCTTGAGGGAGACCGTCGGTGCGAGTTAGGTAACACCTAAGTGCCTCTTTCTGGCGTCAGCGCTAATATGCGTACATCGCCGCGTCCGGTCGAAGAGGCGCTGTCGACAAATCAGCGACGTTATCACCGAGTGAGCGGCCTGCCCCACCCCAGTCCTTCGCATAAGTAAACAATAATCCAACAAATTACACTAAGTTGTTAAGTTAAATTGAATTTTCACTTTATTTCCATTTCTCCCGATCCGGTTTACTAGAACTGCTGCTTCTGTCTCCACGCCGGGCGGATCGGGATCCTGCTCCCTCCCACCGCAATGGAAGCAATTCGCAGTTGCTCCGCACACACATAATCACCGAAATACTGTGAGTATCTGTAAGTCTGTAGTTGAGATTTCCTTCGCGTTGGTGCGTCCAGGCTTCACGACGCGATGTATGCGCATCTCCTCCAAGAGCTTAGCGTGCTGCGTCGCCAAAGCCCTGCGTCTACTCCGTCTGGCTACTACATTACCACCGCTTCAGCGGATCAGCGCAAATCCGGTCGTGCAACCATCTCGAATTCATTTCCGCCATGACATCTATACAGACCTATGTAATATTATAAAAAGGAGTCGCAGCACTAATACACGCGATTCGCTCCTGGAGACGCATGTCTGCTGCCGGATCTCTGTCGTCGTCTAAAGTGGCGATGTACGCGATGTGAGTCGGGGCTAAGAGCGGCGGGCGCGGGCCGCGGGGCCAGCGGTGCGCGTGGGCACGGCACGCGCCCGCGCCGGAAGCGCCACTTGCGCCCGCGCAGCCCACTGTCGTCAGCTCATTACCCTGCCCGCCGCCGAAGGTGAGCCCTCTTCACTGTGTACACTGCAGTATTCACCGTAAGTAGCGTCACGCGGTCGCAGTTGACCGTGAGCGCGAGGGTGCCAAAGCAACATTAAGTTTTCTTTGTTCGTATCTTGAGCCCAGGACATCAAGTAGCTACCGTGGTAATTATAATCTTATTTTGTTGGTGCCTTCAGAACTAACGCTTACTAAATGCATTCACAAATGACTTTTCCTTCTCGCCGGCTCGTAGTTCCTCTCGCGCTTGCTTCATTTCGTCTCTATTGTTATGAATTAATTAGTCGTGCAAGCTGGGGGTACTGATCGGCGCAGTTGCTGTGTCGTATGTTTATTTTTATAAATAATTAATTAGTTAATGTATTTGACTGAGTAAATTCAAGATGACTGAGATCAGGTCTAATCACCATCGCAGACCGTATCACCACTTAACACCAGATGGGATCGTGGTGAAACACTAATGTATTTGATTTAAAAAAATAAGTATACTCCCTTGTGCGCGTTTTGTTGGCCGCATGACCTCGTGACATTTGACCCTTTATCATCTAGTCGACGCCCCGTCCCCCGTGCCCCGCCGCGTGCCGCTGGGCTGCGCCCGCACCCGCGCACGCGCACGCCGCAGACCGGCGCGCCGCAGCGAGCTGCGCTACCGACGCGCGGTGAGTTTTCTGTATAATTATTTCAATTAACTAATCACGGTGCGCACAGACATCGATTGGCACATTTCGTGCTTAGCTTCTTTAATTCCTTACAAGCGGTGTCGTTTTACTTTTCTTGTGGGCCGAAGCGCGAGACCACCAGAACATAGGACGCGTAACCGTTGCGAAGTCGCGCGCGCGGCCCTGCACGACGAACATTGCATCAAGTAGTGCTCGTCGGCCCGAGACGCAACATGTTTAGTCGGCGAGACTTAAACCCCTGGGGTAGGTAGGGTGATTCACTAGACACAACGCCCTTCAAATCTGAACACAGGGATGTTTGTGCGTTGCTGTTTGGCGGCAGGAAAAGGTGCAACTCTAAGCTGACGTCGGTTGAATGATGTCCATTGTATTAAAAGACAATATGTTTTTTGTAAATAAAGCAAAGCAATTCGCGAAGTGCAAGAGGTGACGGATGCGTCGCCGTGTCAGCGCAAAGCCGCCGGAAGTAAGGTCTACTCATTTTTATTACAAGATAAAATATCGGTCGGTAAATAGAACTCATCCGGCCGCTGCGACAGAATAACAGCCAAGCTGCCGGCCTACTCCTACCTGGGTCCAGTGCTGCGCTATTCATTTGTACGATGTTGTTGTTATTCAAGTGGCTCCATTAATCAGCTGTGAACGCTTTCCGCACGACGCCGGAAGCTGTGCCCCGCCCAACCTACTATGTGTCCTCTGGAGTGCACCAATTTGCAGTTCCATCTCAGTACTAGTGCAACTCTACAAAAAACGTTACTACATGTATATATTTTTCTTTGAATGACATCGTCCTCCAAGGCTTTTCACCGATATCCACGGCGAACTGCATTGCTTCTTTATTTCCACTGTCGTACTTCTGCTCCGGAGCGTCGGCTCGGCCGATGCATCGAAGCGGGTTGAATCTTTATAAGAGGGATGAATTCCTCGTTCCCATGTTCCTCGAATTTTCCGATTAAACAGAATTTGGTATGACGTTGTTCGTTGTTTCAGTACGAGAATCTGAAACAATGCTGCTGTCGTACACGCTGCTGGCGCTGTTGGGCGCTGGCCTGGGCTGCGAACTGACCCCGCGAGAAGCCGTGACCAACAAGTCTCCAGGCGACAACTTCTATCGTCTGCTACTGAACGGGGAGGTGGAGCGGTACGCTCCGGGCAAGAGATACGTCGGTAAGATGCGTTATCAATTGCGAAGCTACCGCAAATAACTTATATAACTGATTTAACGAGGCCGCCCGCCGCCCGCCGCCTGCCGCCTGCCGCCCGCCGCCCCGATAACGCGCCCGCCGCGCCCGATAACGCGCCCGCCGCGAGCTGATAGTCTGCTCCCAATACTCCATACAATATTGGAGAACTCGGCCCAGGGCGCTTGTTCACAATTATTTGTTCATTTTGCAACATTTTGCTGTGCGCCGCGCCGCATACGCACACTGCGGACGAGCTCCAGCCGTAGTGCGCTAGCACTGGGTAGCGGGACCAGCTGCACCAGCTGCACCAGCTGGGTGTTACCGGTAACACTGACTATGTACTTACGGTACAAACGTAACAATAACTTGTGAAAACAAAAATAACAACAGTTTTCGTAAATAAATCTAGTAACGCTGGTGGGATCGCGCACCCACGATGTGGTGCAGCAGTTCACGAGGTTCAAACTCGTCCTGGACCCTCTGGATCCCGCCGCCGCCCGAACTCCTAGCAAGCAGGGGCAGTTCCAACTGTTCGCAGACACTCTCACCAAGTTTGATGAGGAGTGCGTCAATTCCGTTGTCGAAGCCGACGATCTGCCTAAGACTGAGGTCCAGGTTATGTGGAAAGCACCGCAACCTGGCTCCGGATGTGTGATGCTCAAGTAAGATGCATTTGCTAATTAGACAAACGGAGAAGTGTAAAGTAATCGTGGTAAGGAGCATGCAGTGGTTATTGTGGCTGTCGGCAGGGCCATGGTGTACGAGAACGCGAGCCGCTGGTTCGCGGAGGTCGGGCAGCTCGAGCGGCGCGTGTGCGAGGACACCGCGCTGGCCGCGCCCGACTGCTGCGCCTGCGACGACGCCAAGTACAAGGTGAGCCCCAGCATTGCTTGTCTCGCATCAAGCACCGCACTTGATCACGAGATACTTGAACGCTTCGCTGGCGGTAAATGCGTCTTTGTCCCCTTACCGAGTAGCAGCATGCAGCCATTGCCGCCGTTCGGTGCGGGGGTCTCGGCGGCTACTGCGGCTACTGCGGCTACTGCGGCTACTGCGGCTATTGCGGCTATTGTTTGTGTGTTTCAAGCAAGGATTTATTGTTCGCTTGTAATGGTAACAGTGTTTTTCCGTTTGATTTGTAGATGGTGTTTGAAGGTCTGTGGTCACCACAAACCCACCCCAAGAACTTCCCGGTACAAGCGATGTGGCTGACACACTTCTCCGACATTATTGGTGCGACTCATCCCAAGAACTTCTCTTTTTGGGGAGAGGGACAGATCGCCTCCGATGGTTTTAGGTGTTTATCATAAGTCTAACCTCATATTATATTGAAATGGAACTACCGTGACAAATCTGCGTGCGTGTGAGCAGGCTTGTTTGCGTGCATGCGTGCGTTCGTGCGTCCCCGCGTGCTTGCGTGCGTACGTGCGCGATGCAGGTATGCGTGGGTGCGTGCATGTTGTTGTGCAATTTTGCGTACGTGCGTGCGTGCAGGCGTACGTGCGAGCAGTCGTGCCTGCGTGTGTGCGGTCGTGCATCCGCGCGTGCGTGCGTACGTGCATGATGCAGGTATGCGTGGGTTCATGCATGCAGTTGTGTGTTTTTGCGTGCGTCCACGCTTGCTTGCGTGCGTACATGCGCGATGCAGGTATGCGTGGGTGCGTGCATGCAGGTATGCAATTTTGCGTACGTGCGCGCGTGTAATATTTTCAAGAGTGGATATACGTTAAGTAGACATGTGTGGTGCTTAGCAGAGTATGTCGGCAGGTCGCTGGCCGAGTGGGGCTCAGTGGGGCTGCTGGAGCGCGAGCTGCGGCAGCAAGGCCGGCTGCTGCGCTCCGTAGTGAAGGCGCAGGGGCTATGGCACCCGCGCGTCAACTCCAACACTACCGCAGTGTTCACCGTGGACCGGAAGCGGCACTACGTGTCACTCGCCTCCATGTTCGGTACGCACCATGCTTTTACACATCTTCTATTTCGTTTATTGCAAGGAGCAATCATTTAGTAAAATAATAGGTTTTTAACTTCCATCGGGTGTAACTTGATCGCTGGAGATCCATCCAGCAGCACCTGTCGCGGAGTGTCTGATCAGCCGACATGTCCAAGTAGTACTGTTATGCAAGATGAATGGCGTAAATGATGACGGTCAGGTCATTTCACGGTCAATCTCTGTGCGAGGCAGGTCCATCTCCCGACTGGGTTGTGGGAGTGAGTGGGCTGGAGTTGTGCAACAAGGACTGCAGCTGGATAGAGTCCAAGACCATCGACCTGTTTCCCTACGACGCGGGAACCGACAACGGCATCTCTTACATGGTAACCCAGTAGTAATTTTTCTGATTGTAGATCTCTGTAACCGGAAAACGTTTAAGTAGGTACCACCGCAGCTACTGTTTCTACCGCAAAACAGTAGTGTACAAATATTACTGTGTTCCGGTTTGAAGGGCGCTGTAGTTAGCGTCATTACTGGGGTAACGTGAGTCAACATCTTATGTCTAAGGCGACGAGCGCGATGTGGTGCGATATACATCATCCTAACTAGCGCTACGTTGGTATAGGTGGGCGGTGGCGTATCACTTACCATCAGGTGAACGCCCCGTTCGTCTCGTCGCTTAGTTGAATAAAAAAAAGGACTCTACCTTATGTTTAATCATTTTTTGTCTTTCCTCCTCGTCCTATTCGTGTGCGAAAGTATTTCAGCTCTTGGCTTCGGACGGTGGCGACAGTCCCTGAAGGCCACGTCGCCTGTTTATTTTCGTTAATGAATAACAAGGAAAGTCCGGCTCGATTCCAAAAAATTAGTTGAATTGGAAGGTTCTATAGCCTGCTTCCATGTTTGATGTAATCATGCTGTCTCAGTCTGCGAACTCCGAGACGGTCCCGCGCGAGAAGATGTACCGCATCACCACCATGTACCCAGAGGACCCCCGAGCGCCATTCTATAACCCCGGAGTCAAGGAGATGAAACCTCTGGCGCGGCTCTACCTCACCAAAGAAAAGATAGTTCCGCGCGCCTGCGACGAAGAAACTTTGCAGTCCATGGTGGTGGAGGAGGCGGAGAACACGCAGGCGGCTAACAGACGTATGATAAATAACTTTTACATTAAATACGAGTACTACAGCGTGCGGCCGGCTGGAGGCTGGCTGCTGGCTGGCTGCTGGCGGGAGAGACGCACGTCTTTTATAATCCTTTGTATGAAGACTGTCGAATTGCGAAATGGTCGCGTGTGTGTGTGTGTGTGTGCAGCGGAGTGCGCGGTGACGGAGTGGGGCCCCTGGTCTGCGTGCTCGGTGTCGTGCGGCAAGGGGCTGCGCATGCGCGCGCGCGAGTATCGACTGCCACAGAAGGCTGCCATGTTCTCCTGCGACCGGCAGATCATCTCTAAAGAGATGTGCGTAGCAAACCTGCCAGAGTGTCCGTGAGTGTCAGTTTCTCCCTACGGTTTGGTTTCTTTTTGTGTTTCTATGTTTTTATTGTAAAAGCAATTTTCATTTTATTTCGATTTTTGTTTAATTTTTACTTACTAGTAAGGAAATTTCGAGAAATCATAAAGAAAGGATATGACTGCCTGTATCTCTAGGGAGAGCGCTACTGCAGTAGATGATGAAGAATCGAACGCGGCACCAATCGAGGAGTTGAACGAAGTGTGCAAAACGACGGAGTGGGGTCCATGGAGCGAGTGCTCGGTCACGTGCGGCATCGGAGTCAGCACCAGGAGGCGGACCTTCCTTAATCACATGGGCCTGAAGAAGTGCCCTCTTGTGGCAACCGGTACGCGTAAACTGAACATGCAAAAAGTTTTTTTATACACCATCATATCAGAAACTTGGATGTATGCGTTTACCTCATCGAATGCTGTTCCTCACAACTGAAGTATCTGTATTCCTCGTAAAGCTTACAGTCTCAGTCAGGGCGTAGACTTTGGTCTGTGCATCACATTTATGGCAACAGAGCACTTTACTTTCAGAGGAGAATCGTAAGTGCATGGAGCCGCAGTGCATGGAGCAGGAGGTCGCGATCTCGGACCCCGCGTGCCCCACCACCGAGTGGTCGGGGTGGTCTCCATGCACCGCTACTTGCGGACGCGGCGTGCGCTTCCGCACGCGCCTGTTGCTCGTGCCGCCCGAGCGCCAGCAGGACTGCTCCGCTAAGGTCGAGCTCATGCAGCAACGCCCTTGTCAGGAGCGGGAAGATTGCACCATCGATATGCTGACCGCCAAGCGTGAGTGTGATGCTATACAACAACACCGTCGAGGTTGTGAAACATTTTGCTAATGTAGAACCGTATCCAAGTTCCACATATTCTGTTTCCGTTATTTGTTGCGATAAAAATGTTGTACCCTGCACCGCGTTACTGCACCCCGTGCGCGTGCGCGTGCGCGTGCGCGTGCGCGTGCGCATGCATCGCTTGCGATAAACTCTACTTTTAAACTCCACTGCGTAATGCGTTTGGAACATAATCTCTCTGAACATTTTATCGCAATTAATTGTTAACCGGCAATCGCACACATCACCGTGACATCAATCGTAATTGTGATATATAATATCCGGGTAATGTAATTGTAATCCGGCAGGCATCTGCATGGAGCCGCCGGAGCAGGGCCCGTGCCGCGGACTGTACCAGCGGTGGGCGTTCGTCGCGATGAAGGGCATGTGCGTGCCGTTCAACTTCGGCGGCTGCCGCGGCAACCGGAACAACTTCATCACGCCCGAGGACTGCATGGACACCTGCAAGCTGCTGCTCGGTGCGTGAGCGTGTGCGCGTGCGACGGCACGGGGATCGATTGCCGAGATTATTATATTTATTAGCGTTAAGATTTTTGTATTACCATCGTGACTAGCGTAATTACACGAAAGTATAGCGCGTGGGGCGCGTGGGGCGCGTGGGGCGGGTGGGGGCGGTACTGGGTGGGACTGGGCTGGTCCGTCGGCGCGCGTCGGCCTCGCCCACCCGCCGGTCCGCAGCAGCTTACTTTGCACAACTTGACAGAGGCTTACGGACGGACGCGAGGAGCGCTCAACGCGTGCAGCTCGTTCCGATAAGAGAAGCAGGCTGCACTTGTGCAATAATTGCACTTAATGTACACCACCCACTGTGCCAACTGTTTAACCGGTGAGCTTATTTTAATTCGATTTGAGCAAATATCCGGTTCCAGGCACAAGCCGGTCTAATTGCCACTAGACTTATGTCTAAATGTTTTTTTCAAGGGCGCGACAACTTAGGTTACAATTAAGTATAGTATCCAAGTTTGTTAAGGTCACCTCCCTGTAATCTGTATGATTTGTGCTGTAGGCAGCGCTGGCGTCATCGGTGACGTCGAGCATGTCTCCAGCCGGCGGGCGTCACGCGGTTGGCATCCACATGTCCTGTACATCCCCACCGATACCACCACAATCTATTCAATGTTTGTCTAACCTAACGCTTCACTAACACAACCCTCTTCCAGGAGGGGTCGGTCCAGCGGCTGCGGTGCCGGCGGCTAGCGCGGCTCTGCCTGCAGCTAGTGCCAACTACTCCGGTCTCAGCATAAGCTCCATCCTACCAGTACCGCCGCTTTTGAACGGTAAATAATATTTTATATTTAACTGTTCTTTGTTTTTAACGATATATACTATATAATATAGATATATAGTGTAACTGTACACTGCAAATAAAATAAAATAAACTGTCAGGTCAGTACAGCTCGTACCACGGCAGATCAGCCCTGACTTAGCTACGGCAACACTTGCGGAGTTGATGAATGTTCCCCACAGGTCTGTCGGTGCCCGCGGCCGGAGAATGCCGGCTGAGCGCCTGGAGTGAATGGAGCCGATGCAGCGTCACATGCGGCATCGGATACCAGGAGCGCACCAGGACTGTCCTCGTGAGTTCCATAGTTGAAATTTCAATAAAGACGTCATGAGCGATTGCGATTGTTCGCGGTACTATTTCCGCATCGCAGCTCTGGTGAGTGAGGGACACTTTATAAAATGAATTGCCCGGTACAGTAACGAAGAGACATTAATGGCATCGTGTGCAGCGTGCAGCGTGCAGCGTGCAGCGTCACGGCGCCCGGCCGTCATACCGCTGACGCCAGCGTCGGAACGCTCCGTCATTAGTATATTTGCGCACGGCGCGCTGGTCCCGCTCTGTCGCGGCTACCGGTCACCACCCGTGTCTACGAGGAGGGTGTTGTCGCCTCCAAGCTCGCCTGCTGGCTTAGGAAAAGATATGGTTATCCGAGATTCCTGCAGCTCGTGGCTCGGTCGGGACGCCGGTACTCTGAAGCACGCAGCGTCGTGTCGCGTCGGAAATGAAGGCAGCGAATGATGCGACTCATGAACGAACATCTTTTTACATAGAGCTTAAACCCTCTGATGTCAGGTCTCATTGTCGGCTTGGTCTCCGTGGGTGCCGCGGAAGCGTGTGTGTCTGCGGCCGCACTAAAGCGTGCAAGCGATATTCTGCTCTGGTGTGGGGTGGGGTGGATGGAGCCGCGTTCTCATGTAGATTGCGAATATTAACTGGTGGGTGCGTGTCCACAGGAGCCGGCGGGCCCCGGCGCGGCGCCGTGCCCCGGCCGCCTCAGCCGCCGCCGCAGGTGCTCCAGGCCTTGCTGATTACTTAACTAACCTTAAATATTTTTTAGTTTCGGATGACGCGCTAACGACAGGTCCACAACGAGTGCAGCGCAGCGTGCGCTTGTGTACCGTAACTGAATAGTGGTTCACGGGAACCATTTACCCATAACAACCCACTGAGGAATGCGATGCGCACCGCGATCATTCGGTGTGACGTTTGCCCAACAACACGAGCCAGCTGCGCATTCACACCATTGCAACCTCCAAGTTCGGCTTGCGCCGTTGTCGTCCTGTCGTCGTCGTCTACTTCACGAGTGTTTATATATTTTCTATGAGCGGTTAATAAATATTCTTGCATGTGTCATTGTTTGATTTATGTACCACCTGCGCGGTTTGGTACAGTGAGCACTGCTCGTCTGGTTGCCGGCGCACAAGCAGCAGCGCACCGCACCGCCGCTGCCGCGTGCAAATGGTTTACTATCGAGATATAAGAGCATAGAAAGTATACGAATGTATCGCGAACAAAATGGCGTAACACGATATATGTATTAAGTAATGAATATACAATGATCCAACATCATCATCATCAGCCGATAGACATCCATTACTGGACGTCGGCCTTTCCCAAAGATCTCCATGTTTTTAGGGGATCATATAAGCGGATTTGGCCCATTACCCACCACGCTGGCCAAATGCGGTTGGTGGGAGCTAAAGCCTCGTTTGTTGATTAGCAGGCTGCACCACGAGCAGATGAGGTTGACCCGGGTCCCGTGAGTTGATGTGCGGAACCCCTTACACCTCATGACGATCCAACATTGGCATAAAATTGATTTCTGTTCAGAATCTTACACAAATTAACAATATTTTTACAACAAAAAAAAAGGTGAAATAGAACAAAGAAATCAAAAACAAAAAATAAGTTTTATCTGCAGAGAGAGGAAGAAAACGAGTGAAAGGTTGTCTTACAAATGTTCATAGACCCACCACAAAGTTGTACTTCTATTGTGCGTACCAAACACGGACACTAGACCTCGAGAGAGTTTCACTCCTCGACTTCACGTAGAGCAGACGGTTGTGTCCTTGAGGCTGCGACGGCCGAGTCCCTGGGAGCAGGCGGGGCGCGCCAGGGAGCGTCGTTTCACGGTCTGTCGCGCAGCTCCTCGTACTGCCGAATGTCAAGGTCCCCGGTACTAACCGAGGGGACTGATGGGACCTCGCGTCATGTACTGTACCGTACACAAATGCGTAATGTTTCATCATTGTGCATAATGCATATCTGCGTGCTTGTACGCGGGAGGTGGTGCAGCGTACCATCAATCAATATCCGAGGTGCAGATCTGAGAGTTGTCTGTTCGAGAGCTGCACCAACGTCTCATGCCAATAGCAGGTCTGTGTCGCACGGCCTTTTGTTCCCCCGCACCGAGGGACGTACATGGGATTGTCTGATGCGTGATGCCTGATGTGTGTCAGTAACCTGGTAAGTGGTCAAACAAAGGGTCGCGCTGCGCGGGCCGGTGCCCCCGCCGGACGTCGGTCGCCCGTCCCTCTACTTCCTTCTTTCCTAAGCTAGTTATCAATTACTTAGATATTACGTTCATATTTTGCCATCATCCAAAAATTAGAATTTGGAGTGTATTAAGTTCAAATGGCTTAACCGATTTGGATCTATATTTTTCGGTAACATTGATCTATAACAACACATTACAACCGCTTCCAAGAACCTCTTGGCATCCTCTGTGAGGTTCTAGTCCTCACAACCGTATATAAGTATAGGCCAGATATAACACCTGAGAATAAGTGTTTTAAGCTTAAGGTTCATTTGCCGAGAACATAAAACTTATCTCACCCTATTAAGTGATGCTCATGCAATTTCCATCCGGGTCTAAGTCTCCCGGTCAGGGTTCCGTACTCCACTTGCGCCAGCACCGACACGTTCGTATTGCAGGATGCGCTCGAGTACTTGCGCGCTATCCGTATATCGGCAGGTATCGGCATGTATCGGCGTGTATGACTGGATCGCTAGACACCACCATGCACTTCAATTTCGAGATGTTAATGGACCGAACGGCTCTCTCAATCTTCTCACGGACTCTGTCTATAAACATCTGTAAACCTTTTTTGTGATGAGGTGATGAGGAAACGAGAACCGTGTCGTCAGCGCAGCGTGAGTCATTGATGATTTACACATCAATCTTTACACCTACTTCAATTCCGTCGAGAGCTCTCGACATAATTGCGTCCTGATATACATTGAGCGGCCGAGGGGACTGGAGACAGCCTTGACGTACACCAGGGCATATTTCAAATGCCTCCGCGTGGTTTGGGAACAATTAGAACAAGTTTATTGTAGTATTATTTGCATTGCATCGCCCGCCGCGCCGGAGCGCCTTGCGCTGTTTACCGTTGCAACCTTCGAATAGGGAGGCAGGGGCTTGAGGGTGCACCGGGCGGGGCGAACGCTGTCCAGATATTTCTCATATCCTCTCGTTCCCGCACTGGATGATGTGTATGTAAGTTCCGTTCGTTTGCCAGACGTAGTGTTTGTTTATGAGGCACTAGGCCAGCTTCACAACTCGCCGAGCCATCCGTTTCTATTATAATTATTGATCATATATTACTGTATATTAGTTACAGTCTAATCAGAACTTATTGCCTATCATTCAGGTACATCGGCCGCGCGGATGAGCATGGGAACCGGAGTCAGGGTGCGGCGGGAGGCTCGCGTGCACGGAGCACGTAACTAGGCGAGCTCGGGGCGCGGAGACTGCGCAATCCCTAATTATAGGTTATGGGATGGACTGCCGACGGCACTCCTGCCCATTTGAATTTTGTCGAATTGCGGTTCTGTTCTGATCGGCTGCACAGAAGGCACGAGCGCTGTGTGATGCTGTGTAAACAACTCAACTAGGGCCACACAGACGCAAGGTACAACGGGTAATGTCCTCGCCTAATGGCACTCTCACACTGTTGCAAAATTTATTTATTTATTTATTTATTTATTGATACACCAACAGCATAACATATCATATACTATCTTACGTTCTAGATATAGTGTACAATATTAAATATGTATGCGTATTGTAGGCGCACACAGCTTAGGCCATAGTTTGGACTTAAAAATATTAAAGTGAAAAAGAAACTTGTAGTCTACAAATAATTAAAATATACAATTGAAGTTTGAACAAATATCATATATTACATATACAACAATAATTGTAAATTAAATAGTTTTTATATTTACCGCGTTATAGTAAATTTTTATCCATTCGCACGGATTTAACACCGGTCGGAGGGGCCGCCGCGGGCGCGCTTGTTCGGGTGGGAGCGTGGGGGGCGCCACGCCCGCGCGGTCAAGGTCGCCGCGCCCCCGGTGTAGGTCCGACGGCTCCCACTATTTACTACAACCAATTACGTAACCCGGCGCTCAGTTTCACATTCAAACAACGGATGGGTGACCGCAACTTTTCCACACGTAACGTACCGTACCGTACTGTACCGTGCCGTACCGTACCGTACCGTGCCGTGCCGTACCGTACCGTACCGTGCCGTACCGTACCGTACCGTGCCGTGACGTACCGTGCCGTACCGTACCGTGACGTACCGTGTCGTACCGTACCGTGACGTACCGTGCCGTACCGTACCGTACCGTGCCGTGCCGTACCGTACCGTACCGTGCCGTACCGTACCGTACCGTGCCGTGACGTACCGTGCCGTACCGTACCGTGACGTACCGTGCCGTACCGTACCGTACCGTACCGTGCCGTGACGTACCGTACCGTGCCGCACGCTAATTGTCGTACAAAACAGGGATGTGCTTGTACTACAGACCGACATGCAGCATTCAGCGGCTCAACGCGAGCGCCGCCCGTGCAGCAGACGAACGCACTGTTCGGTGCGATCACTTCCTGCAGGGAAGGAAGCGGCGCCGATGGCAGGAACAAGGACCGCGAGTGCCTCCTGGGCGGCGCGCTGCTTGCGTCGCACTTGCATGGGGTAGCCCGTTTCCTTTAGCACTCTTTCGAACAACGGCCGCGTACTCCAGTCAGTCAGTGTTATACGCGATCCTGGATTTGCCGGTTCCTTGAACGGCATCACCAAAATGAAGTTGGGTCAGTCGAGAGTACTTTGCGACCCTGGTATTCTTTTAAATATAGAGTAATTGCACGTGTGTACACTCTGCTGTGTCATGGAATCACTTGATTGTTGCACGCTAGCCGCACGACGGAAGCGGGGCAGTCCGGCGCGCTGCCCGCGCACCCCGAACCCCGGACCCTCACCAGCCGGTCATCTTACTGCCGCTGAATGTTTCCGGAGTGTTTTGTTATGGTCATTTATTGTCAACAAAAATATCATTTGAAAGTTTTAAAGTGGGCACTCGCCCGAGTGGCCGCAGTGGGCACGGTCACAGCGTGAAGCAGTGTTGTGTTAACCTGCACTGCTCGGACCAAGGCGTTGCAACAGATAAAATTGTATTAATGCATTAACCGTATAATGGAAACGGAAAGGATGCGCCGACGTTTCAACACGACATCATCTCGAGTATATACGGGACCGATAAGGAGGTGCGCGTGCGCAGCGCGCGACTGCATCAGATAACGGTGGGCAGCGGGGGCTGTGCGTGCGCAGCGCCGGCTTCGCTCTTCCTGGCGCGCCAAGCGGCCGGCTCACGCGCGCTGCTGCTGCACAGCAGGCAGTACACACACAGCCGTGAACAAAGTATGGAGCACCTATGGTGTCATTGCACTTTCGAGGAATGTTACAGCATAATAAATGAAATCGGTGCAATTCCGGTTCACATTATTTCATTCAGATGAACACTTCGCGGCCGCCCCGTGCCTTCAAAGACAAGCTGACAAGCGCCCTGCAGTCTTCTGGACATATATATGGCGTTCTGTTCCTGTCGCACGCGGGGCTTCAGCACTTCTTCAGTGTTTATAGTGTGGCCCCTAACCTTGAGCTTTAATACATTCCATGAGTGCTGTGGGGTTCAGGTCTCGAGTAGACTGAACTGGGCGGGCCACTTGGGCAACTAAATGTAGTTTTCTCTGAAGCACGCTGTAGAGCGGGTTGATATATGGAATGTAGCGTTATCCGCTTGGTTTTTTTATTTATTCTACGAAGCGATGATACGAACAGGTCCTTCACCTGATGGTAAGTGTTACGTCTGCCCTTAACAATGTGGCTTATTTTACGGTATACACTGCACCACGTTACGCTCATCGTCTTAAGATAAGATGTTTAGTCTTGTTACCCCAGTAATTCTACTAGCTGTAACTGCCTTGAAACCGGAACACAGGAATATTTGCACAGTGCTGTTTGCCAGCTGCAACAGGAGCTACGGTGGTAACAACGTAGACGATCTCCGGCAGAGAGACCTCCCACCAATATACTACGTCGCTTTACTGACAAGCGCCTTTCCGACAGGAACCTGGTAATGATCGTGGTCGTATCGCCAAAAGGTTATCATATTGACGAAATATCACAAAATCCAACACAACACCCCAACACCACTAACGCACTGGATCACTGTGACGCGAGGTACACACAACGAGCCAACGAGCTGAAGTACCGATCTGATGAATAAATACGAAAATGATAAAATGACAAATGCTATCACGTGAGATGCTGTGTTACCAACTACGGCCTGGTTAATTAGTTTTGTGACTTCTCAGGAACCGAACAGTTAATACTTAAGCGGTAGGCTGTGTTCAGCTCCTCATTTTGTTCACGTTTAAAATGTATAGAGTGGCCAGTGGTGTAGCTTTGGCCGAGGCTGAACATGCAGTCTCCATATTCCATCATATGAAGTTTACAGGATGTAGAAACTCACGTGCTAGCATTTACGAGCACGAGCATGTACTAATGCGTTCCTACTGTGGTAGCGTAGCCAACGAGGAGTTGCATGCATGCAGCGCAGCGCCAGCTACCGACCTGGCTACATCAACTGTCTGCGTCGTCGTATACGCAGTAACGCGTGTGAACAGCAACCGTCGCCACGCGAATGTGCAATGTAGTTCACCAGGTCATCGTCGGCCAGCTGCTCGCAATCGGGGCTCCGCCGAGGCTTTACGGCTGCGATGACCCATTTTCGTAACCGGGACAAAAGTTCACTCGGTCACCCTATCATACAACCCAACCCTCCGTCCCACCCCCTCTGCTCCTCTCGCCACTGTCACGAAGCGCTGTTTCCGCACGGACAACCATCAACATAGAACATGTTCTATGTTGCCTTTGTTAATTTGAATATTTCACTTACCGGAAGTGCGGCCGCGCCGACGACATCAACTCGGGCCCGTCACACGGCTTCTACCTTAAGTCCTTTTTTTTCGTGGGAAAATCCTGCACTAGACACCCTTCTGCTGTGGGGCAACAGAGGGGTTATGCCGGACTCTTACCGACTAAACCCCCACGGTGTACGTCTCAACGCTTTTCGCCGAAACCACGGGAACGCTTTTGCACCAGCCCTGGTCGCGACACCGAGAGGCCTTAATGAGGCCTCCTCTGGGGTGGAACTGGAACTTCTGCCTAGTACTGGCCATTTATCAGTAATAGGCGGAAGTACCGCGCGTTCCATCCCGAAGCCTGACATACTTAGTATTGGATTCCCTCGAATCCGCTACCATAGCCTCAGTTATATATAATCCGCCGCCATAGGGTTGGACGGCGTGAAACATCCTCCTACGACGCCCAAGTACCTGCATACGGATTGTGAGATAGGTGTTTTTCTCTCGCTCTCTCTCTGTAATCTCCTTCTGCGACATTACTTTATCGCAGAAGGCCACGCCAGCCTCCCACTGCGTCTCACTATTGATCATGGCTTTAATAAAACTAAGCAGCGTGAGGTCATCCCTTACAACAGCGACGAGGTCTTGGCGCTGAGCATCCCATGCTCAGCAAAGCTCCAGGGTGTGCTTCGCAGTATTTTCGTCGCATACACAATGATGACACTCAGTTGTCGGTTCTTTTCTTCTTTTCTTATTTTACAAAATCATCGTACATTAATACAAATATAATCAACCAAAGGAACCATGGAAATATCTAAAGAAAAGTATTCTCCATACTAACATACTTTACCATCTCCGTCACCCAGATGAATTAAATAAACATTTCATGGATATTGCCGGTGGCAACCATGCGCATGAATTAGATTTAAAATTGTACAGGTTCGCATAGACATGACATGACATGACATGACATGACATGCAAGTGAACAGCTTGTTTTAAAGCTTGTCGCCGAGGCCGATATTTGGAGAGTTACAGATACTATTAGTCCTAACGCCCAACGCGCGGACACCTCATCCTTGGACATGTTGAAGATGGGTAAGAATACTACCTTATACCGTGCATTTTATTGCATATATTATTAATAAAGGTATAGCAATTTCAACATTTCTTGAACTCTGGGAAATCTCGGTCATCAAAGCGCTGCCAAAAAATACCTTTCCTTCGAATTATCAAGATTTACGACCCATCAGCTTATTACCATGTCTATCTAAAGTACTTGAACGGGTCGTCAGTGAACAGCTGTTTTTTTTTTTGTTTTACATGGGGGAAATGCCTACGAATACTCGTCCTCTTGGCGGCAAGGACGGGTTATGTCAGACTTGCACTGACTAAAACCTCCACGATGTTCCGCGTCATCGTCTGATGTCAGGGTCACGGGAACGCTTTCGTTCGGAACCGCGACCTTGCCGGCGCTGGCCGCTTTCGCAGCCCCACCTCGTGAGGGAGGGGTGAACCCTCCCTTTCCAAGGCACGCTGGAACATGCAGCACGAGCCCCCTCCTCGGTCTCTTGAAGTCGCGCGGGTGACGGGTTCCCCCAACCCGTCGCCCAGAGGAGCTATGGGAGCTGCGGGAGAAAATCTCTCCCGGCTTCCCGCGGCAGAGAGATGTTGGGCTCGCCGCTACCCGTTTACGGCCGCAGAGGATAGGGAGAACAACGCATCGCATACCGACACTCTTCTTCCCCCGCGGCCCCACCGCCGCCGCATTGCTGGTGCGACACCACTTAGATGCAGAGGGTACTCCATCCGCGATTCATCCTCGGCTGCAAGGGGCAGTATGAAACCGCCCCTGCAGCCGGCCGCAAAAGGTAGCATAAAGCCGCCGCTGCCTCCCCCGGCCGCTCCAGTTATCCAACCGGTGCTCGGACCTGGAGCGGCCGTTTCGACTGGCCTTTCGCAGCGGGCCGGCCGGGTGGGTTCCACTTCGTTTCCCCGTGTGTCGATATACGGATACTAAGCTCCTCCGCCACGACAAGGCGGGAACCCGTAAAGAGCTGGTATGTTTTCTCGAAGATAAATCCATACTTCCTAACATGGGGTCTGGTTTTCGCAAAAGACGTAGTGGTGCTACATCTTCACTTCATGTTACATCTAACATACTTGTAGCACAAAATTTAGGTACGGGTAGTATTCTTGTCTTACTTGACTTCTCCCGGGCATTCGATACCCTGAACATTGTCATGTTAATCTCCAAAATGATATATTGTAATTTTGCTCCAGAAGTAATAAAATGGTTGGGAAGCTGCTACCTACGCGGTAGACCCCAGACAGTCGATATTAACGTCAAACGATAAAGCCAATTTCAACATCTCGAATTAAAAGCGGACTCCCCCAAGGCTCAATACTGGGTGCCATTCTTTTCCCGCTCTGTACTGCTGGTATCAGTAATATTAAGTAGTAATAAATACCACATTAATGCAGAAGATGTACAATAGTCCTTTGATCCAAATGCAACAAAACAAAGTGTTAATAAAATGAATGAAGATTTGGAAAGAATATGACAATGGGCTTCTCGCAATGCACTAATGATTAACCCCTGTAAGTCAAAATTTGTGGTTCCTGGAACAGTTAAGCAAATAACAAAAATATTGTCACGCCACGTCAGCCCCAACTTTTTGTGTTAGATAATATTTTGAGTTGTTGAAGCACGTGATCTTGGCCCTAGTGAGGCCCCGGACTGCGATTTGAACCACACACAAAAGAAACTGGACGCAACTGTTACGCGTCAGGTTAAAGGATTCTTTGGGTTTATCAAAATATAATTATTGCAACACGGTGCACGGCCTCGTCTACTGCTCGTTTCGCTTGAACACCCCTCCGCGGCACCACGTCATGTTTTGTCTTGAAGATGTCTTACGTTCACTATGGTAGCCTGCCGTGTGGCATTGAACGGCACACTGCCAGCCAAAACATCTGTATGGGAGCTTTAAGCGTGCCTCTGCAAAAATGGCGACATACCCACCGTTAAAGCATCAACTTAGCGGTTAGACAATATGCACCCAACTTACATAACATTGATGGAAAGGTGTAGTCTCCATTTCGTTGTTTGTCTAATTTTTTCATTTTTTTTGTGTGGGTTTATCTCCCCACTTATCATATATACATGTATACATATATACACACATATATATATATAACATTTATTTAAGTGTTTGTCACGAATTCTAAATTTGTAGTGGGTTGTGTCCGTTCTCAGTGTTGATATTCTTTTAAGTATTTTTACTTCTTTTTTGTGTTACTGGCACCAGCTGAAAATCAGCGCTGCAGTTTTTAGTTGCAGCATATAGCTGAGTTGGACATCATTTCGGTGTTTGTAAATTTAATGTGTATATGTTAAATTATGTTAAATTGTTAAGTGCTGAATAAAAGTTTTTCTTTCTTTCTTTTCCGGCTATGCGGCACAGGTACTTACCAAAAAACCCATGATCTGAAAGTACCTGCACCAGCCGGAAGGTCATTGACCCATACAGCACCCTTCAGCCCAGCATGTCTTTACATTCTCCGGTGGTTGGCGAAGCTGCTGCGACTGGGGTCTGTGTGATCCAGGTCGATCATTTACCATAACACGAATACCTTTCCTCTGTGTTTACCTTCTCGATACATCTTCTAAACAATCCTAACTAATATATCTGTATGCAGTAAACTTACACAAGTGCTGATACAGCACCACCATAGCACAGTTTGATAAAGTTTTAAGTTACAGCTATGAACGGATTCGCACGAGTCTCTATTTAATTAAAAAACCTTACCGGGTATAGCCTCAGTCGTATTGGAAGTAGGTGCTGGGCAGACGCGCAGGTATACTGCTAAGCACCGGTTTTAGCACAAGCACAAGGTTAAGCGTAGCGCCGGATGTACGCATGGTTACCGCAGTTAATCGTTTCCTGACCCGTACTGATAAGCAGCCGGTGTGCGCGCGCAACTCACCTCGCACACGCAGCGTTGATGTTTTGTTTTCATTCAAGGAAGTGACCAGAGCAGCGGGACGTTCACCTGATGGTAAGTGATACGCCCGTTCATAACAAGGCGGCGCTAGTTAGGAAGGTGTACACTGTATCACATTGCCGCTCGTCGCCTTCAAACATAGGATGTTAAGTCTTGTCACACCAGTAAATAACACTAGGCGCTGCAGTAGTCTAAATTAGCCTAAACGGTCTCCGGAAACAAAGAATTTTTTTATTTTAGGAGGAAATCTTCGAAAGATACCTTGTTTCTGGGGGGAAGTCAGGGCTATGTGATATTCTTATTCACTAAAACCCCCTCGGTGCTCTGCATCAGTGCATTCGGAGAAGCTCCGGCATCTCATATAGAGCGCACCGGTGCCTCTCTACACTTTGTGTTGACACGTCTCTAAGCAGGGGCCTGACTCTAGTAGACACCATCGTTGAGCCATAGGCGGTCCCACGCAGGTACGCTTGTTGAGCGATAGGGGCCCTCACCCTCAAGGCCCGCGAATCTCCTAGACCCATTTAGTCGCCTTCTACGACAGGCAGGGCTTACCTTAGTCCTATTCTTACTAGGCCGAGACTTCGGGGCTGCTGGTAACAGAGACCTACCGCCGTAAAGCTTCTATATCATGCATGGTGCAGTGCACCCCGCAGCCGACTCGTTGCGGCAACGGACACCCGCGCCCCGCTCGGTGAAATCATATATTCTGTACTTCATTTAAGCATATCCATCCGCCTTCCGCACTGCGCCCCATCGTAACGCCGACCATATCTTCGCTGAACCGGTGGACGTAGACGATGCGTTTGTTTGTGCGGTGTGCATGTGCACGTGCACCTGCAGCGGCGTGTGATTAATATTCGTAGTACGGCTCCTAATTTCAATTCACGTTTGTGTAAATTTTCCCGGTTGCGCGTGCGCACGGCCCTAAGTTAAAGCGCGATCCTCATTGCGCGAGCGAAGCTGCGCGCCCGGACATATGGTGTTGTTGCACAGCGGTGGAATGGCACCGTTGGTGAGAAGAAGCAGTCAGCAGCGAGAAGCAGTAGTGGCAAAAGTCCAGCAAAAAGCTATTGGTATTTCGATGAAGCCGCAGTGCAGCTCATGTTTGCAATGCATATGTTTATGCAGACGGATAACTATCACGTTCGTTGACATTTTATTAAATACTTGTACAAGTACTTTTTATTCACATATTGTTTTTTTACTGTAAAATATTATCACATATATAGTCCCCCCAATCCGCATTGGGCCCGCGTGGTGGCTTGGCCTCTCGCACTCTCATTCAGGGTAGGCCTGTGCGCCAACAGAGGGGACATTGCTGGTTAAAAAAATAGGATTATCGCTGTAAATCAAGATTAAATTATCAACGAATTTCTGAATAACTTGTACGGGACGTAAAGTATTGTAATACCTGGTTCGGCCAACTACCCCCGGCAGGAGCATGAAGCATATTCTTTAAATGTTTACCCGCTATAAATGTAGCGCTTGCGCGGCGGCGGCGGCGGGATGTTGGGCGAGGTCGGGCGAGGTCGGGCGAGGTCGGGCCGGCGCGCCTCCCCGGCCACCGCGCACCGACTACTTACTATGCTGTCTACAAACAACTACAAGCTAACTAAAGTAGCTATTTAAACACCCCTATATAAACTGTCCAAGTAGACGATGCAGAATGGCGGTCAGCCGGGCCCTGGGTAGTGACCTGCCACGAACTACAAACACGTCAGACAGAGAAGAATAGAAATAATTAATCCAACAAACAAAGAATATCAAAGAGCAAACAAGACAGAGAGCCTGTGGCCTTCAGCCAGACGCAGCGCCGCGCGTGAACAAGCGCAGGCGCGACCGCAGGTGCACTGCGTACACACGCGCGCATGCGCACAGCCACAGTTAATTCCGATGGCCGTGAAATAATTCAATTGTAATTTATACAGTTAATCTTCAGTTACTTCCTCGGTGCCGATTTCCGGACATCCCTCACTTACGAGTGTGTACATTTTCCTATTAATTTGAAACACTCATAAAATGGTACATTTTCGTTTTCATGTGGAAATTAAAGCCAAAAGGTGTATTGCGTTTTCGTAGATTTGGAAAAGGCCTATGACAAAGTGGTGAAGAATGAACGGTGATCCATATTGTCTGTTTATGGAGTAAACGGCACGCTGACACGAGCACCGAAATCACCTTATGAGGGTTCTAGTGCTTGTGTCAGGATAAACTGGGTTTACACAGACTGATTTAGCATCCAGAAGGGTGTTAGACGGGCATGTGTCCTTCGCCATGGCTGTTTAAACTATTTATAGACAATTGCTTGAAAGATTTGAAAGATAGTGAGTATGGACTATGAATGAATGAGTTGATAGTCAAATGCCTCCTTTACTCCTATGATCACGTTTTATTATCATCATCGAAGGGGGAGTTGCAAGGGACGGTAGACATGATGCATGGTGCTTTAACAAGGCGAGGAATGAACGTGAATGTAAGTAAGACAAAACTACTGGTTTTTGAAAGACAAGAATGAATGACAAACTGACATTATTATTGAGGGACAAAAAGTGGAACAAGTTGAAGAATTTGTATATATCTGGGTTCACAGTTTACGAGAAATGGCAATTGTGATGGTGATATTGAAAGGGAATTAAGTGAATGGAGCACTTCATAATTTTACGAATAGCCAGAATGTATCACAAAGAGCATGACTGGCTGTGCATGGAGGCGTGTTGATCCCCACACTGATGTATTGTAGTGAATGTTGGGTATGGCAGAAGGAACATGAAAGTAGGATTAATGCTGTGGAGATGAGAAGCTTGAGAAGTATAACTGGAGTCAAGCTGATTTACAAAATGAGGAACGGTGTGATAAGGGTGTGGTGCGGCATGGTTGAAGATGTAGTGACAAAGATAGAGAAAGGGATGCTTAGATGGTTCGGCCATGTTGAAAGAATGGATGAAAGAAGATTTACGAAAGAGGTATACAAGGTAAGAATTATTGGACAAATCGATGCAGACCGACCTAGGCGGACATATTCCGATCAAATCGAAGATGTCCTAAAGAAAGGTTGTGTCAAGAGTACTCACAACTGACAAGCATGGATGAAGACGCTCATGAAAGTGGAGGAAGCGAGAAGTGTGCTAGGATCGTAGCAAGTGGAGAGAGGTGGACTCTGCCTGGCCCATTGGGAACGAGGCGTGATATATACATTCATGTATGATGTATGTATGTATGTATGTATGTATGTACGTACGTATGTATGTATGTATGTATGTACGTACGTATGTATGTATGTACGTACGTACGGATGTATGTATGTATGTATGTATGTATGTATGTACGTACGTACGTATGTATGTATGTATGTATGTATGTATGTATGTATGTATGTATGTACGTACGTATGTATGTATGTACGTACGTATGTATGTATGTATGTATGTATGTATGTACGTATGTATGTATGTATGTATGTATGTATGTATGTATCGTACGTATGTATGTATGTACGTACGTATGTATGTATGTACGTACGTATGTATGTATGTATGTATGTATGTATGTACGTACGTACGTATGTATGTATGTATGTATGTATGTATGTATGTACGTACGTATGTATGTATGTATGTACGTACGTACGGATGTATGTATGTATGTATGTATGTATGTACGTACGTATGTATGTATGTATGTATGTATGTATCGTATGTATGTATGTATGTATGTATGTATGTACGTACGTATGTATGTATGTACGTACGTACGGATGTATGTATGTATGTATGTATGTACGTACGTATGTATGTATGTATGTATGTATGTACGTATGTATGTATGTATGTATGTATGTACGTATGTATGTATGTATGTATGTATGTATGTATGTACGTACGTATGTATGTACGTACGTATGTATGTATGTATGTATGTACGTACGTATGTACGTATGTACGTACGTATGTATGTATGTATGTATGTATGTACGTACGTACGTATGTATGTATGTATGTATGTATGTATGTATGTATGTACGTACGTATGTATGTATGTACGTACGTATGTATGTATGTATGTATGTATGTATGTACGTATGTATGTATGTATGTATGTATGTATGTACGTACGTATGTATGTATGTACGTACGTATGTATGTATGTATGTATGTATGTACGTACGTACGTATGTATGTATGTATGTATGTATGTATGTACGTACGTACGTATGTATGTATGTATGTATGTACGTACGTATGTATGTATGTATGTATGTATGTATGTATGTACGTACGTATGTATGTACGTACGTATGTATGTATGTATGTATGTACGTACGTATGTATGTATGTACGTACGTACGGATGTATGTATGTATGTATGTATGTATGTACGTACGTACGTATGTATGTATGTATGTATGTACGTACGTTGTCCGGAAGGGATCGCCTCTAGCGGTAAGACCGCCCATTGCGCATTTATTATTATATATATTTTGCCATTGCAAACGACCACCAGTACAGTTGCAATTATTTAATATTTCATTAATTTCTTTTTGTTTCTTTCTCTTATTGTTTTCCTATGTATGCTTAAGTTAGGACCAGTTTAGTGTCAATAAAAATATTTTCTTTCTTTCAGACATTACTATGTTCCGGTTTAAAGGGCACTGTAGTTTGTGAAATTACTGGGATTACCAGACTTAATATCATATACCTTTCATATCTAGCGTCTTTGTATACTTACCATTACTTAACAAAAGAGTAAAGTAAAATTGAGATCAGCTGTTTGTCCTCTGTCGGTAAAAATCAGGACTAAAACGTTGTGATGTCGTAATGAGATGTTCGGTTTTGCCACTGGACATCTTCAATGTTTAAACTTAACTCCTAATTTTACTGTGACGTTTATTCACACGCCTGTTGTCCGGATGCACTACATCCGCTGCAAGATGGAACCCGTTCGAGGCGCCGGCGGGCGCGCGCGCGTGCTCCACCTGTCACACCTGGCCTGTTTAACAACCACTTAAACTTTGGCCTCGATCCGAAAATGTTCTAATTGACACATGTCGATGATGTACAAGGTCGCACCGCTACCGGACAAATCGACCAGCTAACCGGCGACCAATTGATGAGTAGGGTCCACCTGCAGTGCGTGTGCTTGTTTACTGCCTCACCTATACATACACACTCACACACACGCCTGCACGCACGCATGCACGCACGCATGCACGTACGCACACGCACACGCGTACACACACACACACGGTCACCTGGGAGTGCACTCGTGGAACAGTAAAAGTTGTGTGGCAGACAGGTTGCGCGGCCGGTTTGAAGGGTGTTGTAGCTAGTGTAATTGCTGCGGTAACAAGAGTAAACATTTTATGTCAAGGCGACGCGCAAAACGCGATGCAGGTAATACGATACTGTCTATGGCCGCGGTGTTATGGTCAAGCGTCTCATTTAACATCGGGTGAACGTCTCGCTCACCTTGACGTTGCGTCAGGAAAAAAAATAGTGCTCTGAACGAACGGGCCCAAGGACTCCAGCACTCTTGCGCTGTGCACGTGCTGCACGCGCCTGAGAGGCACGAGCGCGACGTTGTACTGCCATGGTGTGGTGCGCGACTGTGTCGCCTACCAGCGGGTGCCAGTCTGCCGTTATTGCATAAAAACTTAATGAGCACCATTTTTATATAAAGGTACTTACTGCATCGCGCGCTCGCTCACATCGGAAGGAAATGCTAAGGACGCGGTGCAGGAAGAAATGGAGTGGTTCCAGCTTAAACACATTCCGCGCAGACAGTTGAAGCGGCAGCCCTCAAACTGAACGATAACCAAATAACTTGTGGGCAACGGATTCCAATTTAAAAGTCTTTTTTTACAAGGAGCGGCAAATATCCGTGGTAACTAACTGTCGCCGTGCCCGACCTCAACACCCGGGGGAAAAGCAATTGCATTGCCCACCTTTAACGAAGGAGCAGTTTTTTTAACTTCACAACATTGTTATCCGACTGTATATACGGCTGGAGATAACTAGTTCTAAAAGGTGTGGTGTACGTTACTGTCATGGCGAGGAGCAGCTCACAAATTGCGATAAAGTTGTGGAAATAATATATATAGATTCACGCGGCGCGCAGTTATCGAAACGGTTTGCGCAGTGTTAATAACCAATTGAGGCGGTAACGCGCGCAGGCGATAGCTGCGCGACGAACGCACGTGCGCAGCTCCGCACGGCACGGCACGGCACGGCCAGCAGGTGGAGACGGCCGCGCGGAGCGCAGCGCGGCCAGAAAACCAAACAAATTGACGCGCGCTGCAGCCGACGTCTGCGATGCTGAGCTGGTGCACTATTACATTGAGTTCGGCTCCATAACATGCGGATAAAGAGACCTCCAAAAATTAATACCTTTTCCGTTCAACTGCGTCCGCAGTCGCACGAGCTCTCTCGACCTGCTTCTACTCCTCCTGTGCGCAGGAACCCTTCTCGGCGACCTGGCCATCTCGGATGCACGCGCACGATCACATCGCACCAGCACACCCGGTTTGTTTACAAACACAAAGTGCGCGCGAAACTTGTGGCGCCACTCCCGCTGCACTTGCACTTAACACGATTACGGTCGGCGGGCTCCGGGCCGATGGCGTCCGCAGTGGACGGGGGCGGGGGGAGGGGAGAAGGGGCCAGAGGACAGGTCCGGAATATTTTACTTCACATTGCTATTTGTACCTCGTTGTAAAAATAATATAACCGTTATCAGAGTAATCGGTCGCAGTTAAGGCACGAGCGCCGCGGGCGAGGCACGGAGCGGCACTGGCGCGCCCGCCGCACGCACACGCACACGCGCACGCACACACCCACGCACACGCAGACACACCGACACATCGACACGTACGTGCACACGCGCGCGATCAACGCCGGCTCTGACTGCACAACAGCACAGCAAAGCGGTTTAGCAGCACGAGCTGGGAACTGAAATGTGTTGTTGATATTTTGATAGTGTAGTGTTGCTTCAAAACAATGCGCCGTTCATTCCCGTGCGTGCACTTCGTGTTTGGTATACGTTGCTCATTGACGTTATCGTGGAGCCTCTATGCACTAGCTTGTGTTTAAACGTACGCGTGTACTGTCCGGCGACAGGAGAGCTGATCCCGGGCCACGTCCGCGTCGCTGGTACTGAACACGCATACATTTACAATTATTAATAATCGTCGACCAAGTCCGGCGCGTCCGCAATATTCTATAACTCGGTACACGTGCACACGTGTTCAATAGTCCTGATTACCATCACACGTACAGTCTGGTCTGTGGGGCTGGGACTGGCGCTGGCCACCGCGCTACCGGCGCGTACCCGACCGCGTGCCTCATTATATCATCAGCACGACGTCCGCACAAGCGGAAGCAATAACATTCGTTGCTTCACAACAGTTCACTAATCTTTCAACAATTATGTTATTGTAATGAGGACCTGTAGTTAATTAGCATTGGAGTACCGGCAGTTATTTTCCTGCTGTGGACATCTCTCATTGCATCTAAAATATTTTTTTTTAATATAAACTAGTGAATCAAACAAGCTGCACATTGAGCTCCTGAGAAAAGCGATTACTTGCAACTGCATTCAAAAAATGTGAACTTTTAAGGGATACACCGTTGTTGCAGTGAACGGACAGGCACTGTGCATCGGACGGCGTTATTAACCACCACATGGTCGTCTTGTAAGAGCATTTGTTTCAAAGGATTGCAACGTGTAGTGAGAACACCCAAACGCACACCAGCACAACCATGGCCCGTGATATCGTCGCGCATCGCACGCCGGTTGTCGCGTGGTGTCGTGCCCGCCCGGGAACAGACCCCGCGGCCGCTGCCATTTGTTGCACGCTACATTTACAATTATAAATGAATTCTAAGGTTGTGACTGATGCAATAACGTGGGACATCCATAACCGCTTCACATGCAAGGCCGCGGGTGCGGAATGGTATCAACGAAATATCGAGCTGCACAGCGACCTTAAACTTCCTTCGGTAACACAATTCATGCAGGATCGTGCTATCTATCACTTTGCCAAGGCCACACTGCACTTGAGCCCACTAATAGAGCAAACAGTGGACTGCGTCGCTATCCCCGATGCCACCAGTAATAATCGACGTCCTCGGAACGTGATTCCGATCCACATCGATTCAAAGGGTCGGCCCGACAGACACGACACACCCACTGCCGACACCAACACGCACAACACGACATCCAAGCGTAAAGACACCAATCACGGATTCACCACATTTCGGACGCGTCGCTTCCGCCGCTGGCTGAGGCGCCCGTTAGGCTCGCACACCAGTCACACCCGGCTGCCCGCCTGTGATCGAAGGATAGGCCCGAGCCCTCTTCCGATGACCTCATAGTCATTGTCGCCTACCGACGCGCGTCTTAAAATCATATGTATATATTTGATTTCACCCGGCCTTGTCTCTCCCTCTATAGCACTATCCAACTCTTCAACCCTTCCGCATCCAATATTTTCTCACCTTTCTCCTCCCCCTTTTATATACTACTTTATGTACATATGTATGTATATATTTTAATTTTTATGTTTTGGTTTCCGGTTTATGTTTTCGTGTTTTGTGTTTAGTTTTTGTATTTTGTGTTCATTTAAAGTTTTGGTTTAATTACAAATTAACTTAATATTATTTTTAGTTTGTTTTTCCTCTTTTTATTATTATTTTAGCTCGTGGATACCAGATCCAGGAGCCCCGAGTCCGATGAAGCCGCAATGGTTGTTAATAAAACTGCGGCGCAAATATCACCATAAAAAAAATTAGATGGGAATAAACACATTTGGTAATGAGTAAAACTTTGTGGTCGTTTCAATGTTAGGCGGGCGGCAGTTTTGCTCTGCATTCTCAGGTTATTAAGAATAGCACTAAGATAAGCCCTGCCTGTCATAGAAGACGACTAAAATGGTTTTTCCGGGTTGTGGGCTTTGAAGTGTTGCACTATCTTCCAGTTTGACAAATAATAGATGGTTGAGATTTTATTTACAACTTTTAATCAATACACAATGAAATATATATAATACTCTTGCAACCACTTAAGGCCAACTCTCCCGGCTTTGCCTCCCGACCGACCGACGCCATCTTGTTCGCGCGTCCCTTCCGTGCCGCCATATTTTTAAAATGTTGCCAACTTATATATAACAAAAGTAATGATACCGATATAAAATGCAATATATTTTATTATTTTTTGCTAACGCAAACAGAAGTTGGGAGCCGTCATTGCTCACTGAGCTAGCTCGAGATCAATGGCAAGTACGAGGTGGTCTGATGCTTGTCGTACCAGAGGGTGGGTGTCGAAGAGTGCTGCAACTCTACCTGGAATGTGCTTTAGGGTTAATGCCGAGAGACAACGGCGCGTTCTGTTGGAAACCCCGGGACCTTGGGCTACGCACAAAGAATGACCACCGAGGGGGTTTTAACGGATAAAAATCCTATATAACTTTGTATTCCCCCAAAAGCGGTGTCTTTTTTTATTTTTTCCCGATAACAAACGATAAGAAAATGGCGTGCGGTAGCTTGCACGAAAATTCATTTTTTAATCTTCAGACAACTTCGAGAAGAAATGTTTAGCAAAGTTAAAAGTAATCATGTTTACACAAAATTGAGTTGTTAAAGTAGTCAACCACAACCAACCCCTGTCACCCGTTGGAATTAGCCTGTGCGTGAACCTCTGCACCCATGAGCTGGGACGCTGAGGCCGACTGTGCGTGTGGCCGTCAGCTCCCGTAGCTTCCGTCCGGCAGTACGTTAACTTTTAGTTCATTTAACACAATCGTCTTGCGCTTCATTAACATATTTGCTGAGACTGAGGCTGCGGCAACACGCGCCACTCGGCGAGCTATTCGCGTGCTTCACATATTTTTGATTGCGTTTGTAATTAGTGCGATTGTTAATATTACTAATTATCATAACGTTTCGAATTGTTCGGGCTGCCAGGAACCCGTCCCTCATCCCCCTCCGCGCGCTGGCCGCTGCGCCGCCGTGACGTCACCGCGGCGGGCTCCTATGGAATCTTACCGCCGGTGATGTCACCGGCTGACTATAATTCCCACTCGTTCTCGACTCGGTTTGAGTTAATTACTTACTACTTATCGCTCGGGGCCGTAGGATTAGCCACACAACCCAAGATTTGGAAGGTTGGCGAGCGCCGCTTATCTGACCACCACGAGATAACACCAGCTCGGTGCAGCTAATCGTACTGTTATGGAGCAGTGGCGTACGGCCAAATTAATTCTATAAGAAGTAATAATATCTAAATATTTTTTTCTAAGCAACGCTATAATTTATTGCATTACTTATCCAATATCTGAATATTTGAAACCAGAAAAATAATGTTTTCAAAAGTGCAGTTGCGCAACGTCTTCATTCAGTGCACTGGTTGATCCCCTTCCGTCTGGTTGTGTGGGAGAGGTCTTAAATGAAACGAGAAGTACAAAGAACAAGAACAAATAATATATTTCTTTCACATTCACATTTTTAGCTTAAAGTTAAGTCCGGGGGCGGGGGATGCAGGGGTGTGCACGGGGCGGTGCGCGGTGCGCGGTGCGCAGAGAGGCGGAGGCCTGCGTTACTGTCGTAATGAGATGCTCGTTGGTCCCACGTCACACTTTTTCCCTTGGCTATTATAAGGCTGCCCGAACCAATGGCTGGACCATACTGCTAACGGAAGACTACTTGGGGCTATCGTTACCTGATCTTTACCGTTTGATCGATTCAATAATTCAATTCTGTGAAGTAAAGTTGTAAACCGGCGACTCGTGTAAACACGAATCTATTGTGTCGGCCCGACAACGAGGCCGCGCCGCTGCGCCGCCGCACCGCATCATGCGGGAATTAATGATCAGATGATTTGAATCTCATTACAATTGATTTAAATCTGTTGGAACAATTTGTCGGATCGATATGTAAACGGGTTATTTTTAGATAAACCTAATTTACTACAGTAAAAAGTGCACCGCTCCATGTTTAACCGTTATCACTTAAAAAGGCGCATGTGCATGTAACAAACGGCGACGCGCGCGCTATGAACTGGTGCAACACTAATTCGTGAAAAACGTATATCTATATATATCTTAGTGCAGATCAAACATTAAACGTGCAATTGTTTAGACAATTAAAAATTGTGGAGGATAGGTCAGCGGGGCGCACGGTGTGGTCCCGCGCACCGCGCACCGCGCCCCCGCAGCACCCCGCCGGTAATCTTACACGAGTTAACAGTTAACAATAATAAACTGTCAAAGTATAATGTGATAAACATTAATTTAGATATCGTCCAAAAACCCGCGCGCGGCGAATGTTGTAAAGAATCTGAAAGGTTACCGTCACTTTGTACATATGTACATACATATATATCACAATTGCAGTGTAAACGAAGGGTATGGTCGACATGGTGGACATGGTGGGCATGGTGAGCATGGTACTTACCCCACTAACATGGACTCATTAAACTTCGAAATAACAAAAAAACGTTACACAAATAGTAAATGTACGAATTATACTATTTAACAATCAATTAACGAATAAATGAAAACGAACCTCCGGTCAATGCTTCTCTACTGCCTCTACCTAAAGCTCTATTTAGTTTTATGATAAAGGAATTCGAGATTGTAACACATTGGCCTTTTGTATTAATAAAACATAAAAATATATGTTAATGTGGTTAATCAACAACTACTTAACTACATTCGAGATTAATCACGGCGTGCAATAAGAACAAAGCGACGCGCCTGCAGCACTGGCGAGCCGCGCCGCCGGGCACCGAGCTGCACCGGCAAGCCGCGCCGCCGGCGCCTTCTTGTAACGACGAACAATACGCGGCGCAAGCCCTGGCAGTCCCTGCCATCGCCGACCCATCAAATGACCAAAACATTGTTACGTACGAGGACGAACATCAGCTTCCGAGACGGCTGAGCGTATCTAAGTTACTATACTATTTAGTGAATACTAACTGCGCGGACGCGGGGCGCGCAACGCGAGTAACAATGAATACTTAACAATGACACGTCAACAAAGTAAATGATATATATATATAGAAGTATATATATAGAAATATTCAAAGCTGTCGGGTTGATGAAACCGCCAACATCTATAAATACGAACCGCGCGACTTCGGCAACCCGCAGAGCGGCGCCGTCGAAATGCTTGAAATGATGTTTCAATGAATTAAAGATTACTCGTAAAAGCAAAACACGTGAGTGCGCACGCGCACACGCACGCCCACTCACGTGTTATCACACTAAACGTCGCTTTCTTCAAATCAACAAAAAGTTATGCCCTGCTGCCTCGGGTCGTTGCCGCGCGCGCGCGCCGCGGGTGCAATATTGATCTTCGTATACACTCAAATGTTAGTTTTGTAAATACAAACTATGAGTGCGCAGGTTCTAGTCACTTCCATATCTAACTCAACTCCCTTAAAGCGATTAAACTCAATACCATGCGAGCAATAATTTATTCCACGTTTTAAATAAAAATATTAGTTATTTCTCTCTTAATAAAAATACTTATGAAAACTACAAACAAGCCACGGGTGTCCGCTGGTGGGTTCGCAATCAACACTGCGCGCGCGCAACGGGAACCCGTGCTAATAAATAAACACGTGGAAGCGTTGCATGTACAAACAGGTTCTAACACGCCGGTAATACATTAGACATAGGAATTTCAGTTTCGCCACACACATCCGGTAGGAGTCGCGAGCGGGGCGCTGCTGACTCTGCTGGCGGCGCCGCCGGCCCTGGTGGCACCCCTCGGCGGGCTCGGTGCGCGCCGTCAGCTCAGGAGCGCACCGGCCTCGGCTGGCTCGTGTCGTACGCGCGGATAACGTCCGCCTGCGAGACACTCCCGCCCTCCTCTTGCGAGAAAGCGAACCCATCTGCATTCCAACACATGAGTCAATCGCGCCGTACAGTCAGTGCAAAAGATCCATTTTGCGAATCAATGAAAGATTGTATTATCTAGTTTATCAGTGCCCCACAACACAAACAGTGAGCTGGGAGAAGCGTTCTTGACGTTCTCGTACGCCATGTGGGAGCGGCGAGGGCCCGTGGAGTATGTAGCACGGTGGACAGAGTCGTGAGACTAAAGGGCGTTAGCGGTGCGCAGTGGTGATGATTGTGGTTGTGGTGGTGGTGGGGTACTCACGCGACAGTTCGAGCTCCGTGTTGATCCGCGCGGCCGAGCGACGCCCGAACACGCTGCGAACGTTCTGCAGCAGGCGCGCGGTCTCCGTGAGGCTGCCACACAGAGCTCACGTGACGACCGTGTCACCGAGTGAAATGCACGCCTCGGACGCACCGTGCGAGACAACCCTCTCTCTCTCACACACAACTAAACCCCTGTCCGATATAACAAACTGGCCAAAGGGGAAAAGCTGCTCTCTATCTGTTATCTACTCGATCGACACATTTTAATCATCAAACCGAATAAAACTTAGAACGTGAAAACGAAGCTGCCGAATGTCTCCGGCCCACCGATTGAGATGTGCAGGGCAGATAGGTGCAAATGCCTCGCACCGCTCCGCAGAAGGAAACAGGGCCGACAGCTTTCCCCCTCCAAGAGTAAACAGAAAGGGAACAGTAAGTGAGAAGCGTGCAAAGCCGCGTGCGAAGCCATGCAAGCGCGACTTGTGCGTACTTACACTGCGCGAGCCGCACCAGCGCGTGCGCGGCCTCCGCCACACTGCGTAGAACCATCAACGTTAGTCATTGTCCGCAACAAACTGTGTAGCCGGAACCCGAACGGGCGGACCTTGGCGCTGCAACCGGCGCACAGGGCCGCCGCCGCCGCCGGTTGTCGGCGCCAAGTTCGCGGTGCGGTTCACCCACCGGAGTTTAGTGACATCACACAGAATGTCCAAAAATATCCAAAATTCAGGCTGGAAATAATTAAGACCCCGGCAAAGCGGAGCGGCTGCCCGTTTGGATCGGTCCAGTTAAACAACAATTTAACAAAGAGGTCCAGGTCCGGTAACAGTTCGAATATAAAATCGTTGCAAGCTTTTGGATATCATTCGACGCAACATGATTTATTGTTAACAACTCGTTTATTCATAAAAACACACACAACTGAGTAAATTACAACTTTTATTAGATACAAACTGTCAGTACAAACGTTAGCAATAGCGCTTTCTTAAACATAACAATACTTAGTCACCCTCCTACACGGACGAACGAACGAACGAACGAACGAACGATACAACCAAAGTGCAGTAGTTCAATGGCGTCTGTACAGTACGGCGATGGAACTACACAAGGCACGGTCGTGTATCACCCGTAATGATATAGAGTTAGTGATGCTGTGTATTCTGATCGGAATGACCGGGCCCCAACGCATCCGGAGTGCTTGTCACGAAAATCCAATCAATAATAAACATCAAACATCCGGTATGCGCTGGTTCCGGGTTAGTTTTAGATAATTACAAAAGAACGTAAACATTTAAGGATCAAGTGTGTAGACATAGATTAAAAAAATATATAAAACAGGAAGTGCAACTGAAGCGGGTAACGTTACAAACTTTACATTAATGTACGTGAGTACGCAAGACCTGCGTCGGGAACGCAGTGCCGGAGACTGGGCTACACTCGCAGCACTACAGTTAATAAACCTCATGTTCCGCACTAGCCACATGATGACACATGATACATAAGCATCAACAGCAGTCGATAACTCTTCTGACGTAGACACGGCCGGAGCCGGAGCCCTAATAAGTACAATATTTCTCTAACTAAATCACAAACCTACATTGATGGTTTTGCAACATCACATTGTATTAAAATATTAACTATACAGCCTTTGTAAGACGGAATGTACCAACGTTAAGCCGGACGCACGGACCCACCCTCGCCTACGCCCACGCCCACGGCTGCAACTTGCCGCACAGTGCTATTGTTGGAAATGATAATATATTGGCTTGAGATTTGAGAGGCATTTGCCTGCAGGTAGGGGGCTCCCGGCGTCGCGGCGGCAGGTTCGCACGTGCGGCTGCAGGCTGCAGGAATTACACTAAACGCCGAGTCCTGAGTCGTGGCACACCGGGCCACTTATGCTACGGTCGCGGAGACCGACCAGTTTCACCGTCAACGGCAACCACGGAATTAAGTAATACTGTAAGCTACCCGAGGCAACCCTTAATTACAATATATTTTTCATTAACGGTGAAACTAGCAATACACGCGAACAACACTAATTTAATATCATAGACTAAACGGTAAATGTATACAAAATAGTGGAACTAGTGATGTCACTTGGAGAACACAATTCGACTTGCTGAAGTGACTTCAATTTGTCGGCAATGAATTATAATAATGCCTTACACTTATTTCGTTAAGTCATAATAAATAAACTGAGTAATGAAATAACTTTAGATTATACAGATAGTATCAAAAGTATATATATATGATTTATTTTATTCTTCAATTTCGTCTTACTTATTACAAATAGTGAATGTGTTATGGAACTAAGAAGCCAAGTTGTTACTGGATGGGTGCCGTGCCTGCCTAGCCAACGACCGGCGGCGGCTAGCGCACGTCTCTACACATAAAACCGTATAAATACCATTTGATGGCAGGAAATCCTCTTATGATATATCTCAGGCGAGTCCAACTTGGGGCAGAAACAATTAATACAATAAGTATTTTGGGAGACAAACACCCGTATCAACGCAAGGGTGCAGCCCCCGCGCAGCACCCTTGCGAGGACATACGTCTAGGACAAATATTTTTTATTGTATAATAAAAATAGGAATGTTACAATACATCCGAGGAATTTGCGATGCGATATACCTAGTGTATTATTCGTACTCGTGTCGACAACTAGAGGATGGCCACGAGCACATCTCACACTCGCAATAGAAACTATTCAAGTGTTCCAAGTGTTCCAAGTGTTCCATGGTAACAATAAATTATTCTATTTGTCATCCTTCGTAGTAGGGAAGTGTTGTCAGTCATATTCACTCACAGTTGTACTTCTAAATATTCTCGTGACTGGATCGCCATAACAACAAAGTACCATTCTCACATTTACAATACAATTAGCTAATTATTAATTAATCGGCACAATAATGTCAAGCTTGTCTTTTAATAGGTGCGGAGTGTTTGAGTTACTGCAGCGGCACTGCAGCGGCCCGGCGCCGGAGCAAACGGATCACCCGGTGACACCCGGTCCCGCGACGTCGCAAATAAAATCTGTTATTGACAAACACTTGCACATCGGGCAATTGTTTAGCGCGCGCGGTTAGTTGGATCGCGTTTAATTCGGCGCAGCGCCAATCAAGTAATAATTTGATAATTATGTATGTACAGGTAGTAGGTGTGATGTCAGTCGACATGGCAAGGAGTGTGTATGTACAGGGTCGGTCGCGTTTGCTGGTGGCGGGACCCCTAAAGTGGTGCGGCGGCGTGTCAAATGACGTGTCCGTTGCGGCGCCCGCGCAGCTCGGGCGGCGCGCAGGGCGCCACGCGCCTCCGCCGCAGCCCGCGCCTGCCCCCAACACACAACTTGAAACCGGACCGCGCCCCGGACGGTGCTCCGGACTGCGCCGCCGCCACTCGCGCTAAATACCTACCTGCCGCACTCATGATTCACTATCGCGTGTAGATTGATTTATCGGATCTTAATAGAAACTAATCACTAAGTAAAACTTTGTTACAAACGTTATGAAACTGTAACGCTCTTGAATCTCAAATAAACATGTGAAAGGAAATAAAGCGCCGAGCGATAAGTTTCTTATCTCGATTGTAGAAAATTTATTATGAAATTACATACTTTTATAAAGCTCTGGCGTATAAGTATCTTAACACGAGTGACGCAGCGACCGGGCATGAGGGTGCGGAGGGAAGGGGACAGCTTGGAGTAGGTGGGCGTGGGGGTCGGGACGGGGATGAGGCGGTGCAAAGCAAACCATACATCGAACTAAATCCAAACTAAAAATACACTGCGTGCACTACATACAAACACACGTCTGTCTGTACCTGGCAGCCATTTTGAGAAGTTTGACGCTTCGAAATGGCGGCCACGTACAGTGTACAATATATTATACAATCTATGGATGATAAAAAGAAATCGAACAGGAAATAATACAAATAGCAGCGCCGTTTGCAACTAAAGTGTAAAGTGATTGGAAATTAGAGATAATAAACGAAACCTGTGCTCTAGTGATACAGGTCGTATTGATGAAACAAATGGGAAATTTAAAGTGGAGACGGTCGTGCCGGTGGTGGGATACGATTGATACAAACTAAATAAATATTAACAATAAACTAAGGAAAGAACTCACGCCAGTTAACTTTTTTCACATGCAAAACACGGGTGTGCCTTAATTTCTGGTTTCTATATCGTATCGTATCTAAACAGCGGTACCTTGTGCTTCTATGTATTATATCTACGTAAATGCACTTTGTAATGGTCGGAGACACATACATACACAGGCGAAAATTATAGATACTAGTTAAGTAATTAATAAGTAGTACACTGCAACGGTTCACACTAACACGCGCATACACATAGGCGCGCGTCGTCCGACGTCGGCCCCGACACGGGCACATCAGACTGCTCTAGTTGACATTACAAATGTCCTAAGTGAACAAGCTGTCGGCGTGAGTCTACATCCTGTGATGTCTATTCCCTATGCCGGCCAGCTAAATAGTTATCTGAACTGTTTACGTCGCGGTGCGCCGCAGGGCAGCGACGCACTACCACGTGGGCCTCGTCTAGCGTCACAGCACAGCACAACAACAGAACAGCATTGTACCGATCCAAAACAACGGAACAAATATTGTAATTTGGTGTTTATATTAATTTAAAGTAATATTATACTTTCGGTCTACGGATTAATACGTTGATTACAATTTAGTAAAAACCGTTCGGTCAACGATGAAATACTTAAAAAGATCCTCCCAAACTGGAAAGACACGCAGTTCCAACTGAAATCATTAAGTGCAAAATTAATTCAATATTCTTTTGTCACCGTCCTTAAGGTTGTATTTGTTTGTCTCTGATCCTTGGATACTTATTTGGAACTATTTCCGACAACAACCAAATTACTTTGTAAAGTTACGTGCAGTTATAAGAAACTAAAACAAATACCTACAACTACATGAAATAATATTATTTCATGTTAATATCAACAAATTATAATAATATTAATTAGATCTTACGAAAGTAACCCTGAAAATCAATAATGATGAGGTTGAGGTTTATTTATTTAACATTTAAAATTACATGACTCGATTCGTTTTGTAAGTAAATAGTAAACAGTTCCGATATGTACGCAACTATCACAGATCGCAAAACCTTAAACATTTATCGCAACATGGAGAAAATATACTAAACGTCAGTTGCACGCACGCACTCACGCACGCACGCACGCACGCACGCGGCACTGCGTTACACAAAGTATTGACAACCCGGGAAGCCCACAACTCTAACGGCACTAGTGACGTAATCCATGCAAGTTATATTGGATGTAAGGTGAACTTGCGAATACTTTGATAACTATCCTAATTATAATACCGCGGTCGGTCGGTCGGTCGGTCATCCCATCCATCCACTCATTCATTCGGTCATCTTGGCAGTCGGTCGGTAGTGGGTCTGCTGGGTGTGGGTGTGGGTGTGGGAGTGGGCGGCGCGCGCACGCGGCCTGTACTCACGAGTGTCGCGGCTGCGCCAGCAGCGCGGCGGGGTCCCGTTGCTTTATCTCGCTCTCGCGGACGGCCTCCGTCATCGTCTTGAATGCCGAGTTGTGGATACTGCAAGGTAAAAATTGACAAACTCCTATGAGAAAATTGTTAAAGGACGTAATCGCACTCTTTAGGAACACCAACTAAGATAAATCGATATTGCCGTACATTGCTTGGGTCCTTGCGCTGATGTTGCGCCCTTCTTGAATTGAACTACCCTCCTTCACTCGCAACGCACAGGCCAGAGTGCTATATTAAATTAATGTCATTTATCTACTGGATGTTCATTTCAACATAATTGTACCTTCGATTTTCGGAGTTACGTTTTCTCAGTTATTTGTTTGAATTTGCAATCTGCGTGCACACCGTTGCAACTAAACGAAACCTTTCCGCGCGTTTATGAGCACCATTCACAATTGAAGGCACGAGTGACAATCAGCACAATGTATAACCTCACATGCTGCCTGCGGTGGGGGCCACGCGCGCGGAAGAGGTCTTCACGTCCGCCAGCACCCGAGGCAAGATATTCATTCTCGGTAAATACCTCTGATAATATTCAAGCTCTGAAATGTTACCGTCTGTTCAAACATTTGTTACTTCGTTCTGAATTACGTAGTTCGCCGACAGAGGAGATAAAGAGGATGTGATTTCTGCTAATGTATTGCGTTAAAAAAAGCGAAAGAGTAAACATTTTAAATAAAAGGGATCAAACGGCGCATTCGAAATCATGTGCATCTATTGGGCATAGTTTAATTAATCTGATTTCGTGAGTTACTTTTGTGTGTATGCTTTGAATTTCAATAACTAAGTGAATCGGAAGATTTAATTATATACAATTTTAAACATCTGTGAACATGAAACAGCTCAATGCAGCAAATTACCAATTTTAAGACTACAATAACATGTGAAACACACACTTTAAAAAAAGTTCAATTAGTACACTAAAATACTATAATTGTGATGGGTACAAAGTAAAAAAGAGAAATAATGGAGAGTAACAAATGATTTAAACTCTAGCAGATAAATGTAATTTGAACGAAACGCTACAACAAACAAAACGATGGATGTCGGCATGTTACCGAAACTGAATACTAGGTTTCCTTTATGAATAGAACAGTTGAAACTAGACTACGTATAGATACAAAGTAGGAGCCGCCGCGATCGAGCTGCGCGCGGGTACGTGCCGGCGGCCGTGCGGGCGCGCGCGCGCCGCACCCACACGCGCATGCGCCGCCGCAGCGCCTTGTACAAGCTTCAAGTGTTGAACGTTAAAATGGCCGAGTAAGATAAGCTCTGCATGAAACTAATAACCAAACAATTCCTATGAGAGGTCAATCTACCATTCAAACAGGAGGTTCAATTTGTTCTCCCAGTGTGACTCCCTGATAATTGGCAATAACCGTATTAGTGGTCAAAAGACCAAGGTCGTGGTATAGACGACTGCACATCAAACCATCGCCCTGACAATCTCTACAAGCAAAGAATTACAATCAGATACATTTGATTCCATGATTCAATTTTTTAGAACCTTCCTGGATAATTATTGCCTTCATATTTCTGCAGTAATAAAATTCCGTCTGGTCATAGAAAAGACAGCTGCAGTTTTTAGGAGTATATGTTCCACTATTTGTGGACCCACTGGCACTTAACATCGTGTAAAATCGCAATGAAGAGTTAGTCCGTTATATATTGAAGACACCGGTATGGCACCCACTCACCTCGTACCAATCAGGCGCAAAGACTTCACTAGTAACAATCACAAAGGCAGCAAACGGTGTACTCACACAGTGACAACCAGGTCCGGCACCAGCGTAGCGATGGGGATCAGCAGCAGCCCGAACCAAAACACCAGCGAGCTGAACACCATGCGATCCATGCCGCGCATCACCGCACCGATCAGCACCAACGGGTAGATGTTGCTGCAAGGTGCGGAACATCGGAATAACAACCGCCGGAGATTCATGTTGATCCGATAGCAATGTAATTCGACGAAGTAAATCCAACCAGTGGAGATTATGGTTCATGGTTATCTCTTTTTAACATTAAGAGTATATTTTACTTCATTTTAACCCAAACCTGTGCAATCTCATACATTTTCTAATGTTTATTGCAGATGTCTGATGGTGATGATGATATAGTGCCAGCAGTAGCTTACCTGTACACCAGTATGAAGACGAACCACATTGCCACGGAGCCCCAAATGGCCACGTGAGTCACCCACGTCCACGAGTGAGTGGCCAGCCCCGCTTTCAGGCACACCGTCAGCACCACGTACTGGGGAACACAGTCGTTACAGTCACAGGCGGGTGTCGACCGGATGAGGTTTCACCGCCAAATTGTTAGCCGAGTCCGGCGCACGTCGTGGTATATTTATCTTTATATTTGTAAGAGTGTATGTTCAGTTTGTACCAATTTATCAAGGACACGGGGGCTTAATGGTGTACAAGTGCATATTCCGTCAGGCCATCTGGTGGCAACTTAGATTTGTATTTGTATGGGTAGTTGCGGGTGTAACTAATCATGATTAAAAAAAAGTTTCGCGATTTGCAGTGTTTTACTCACGGTGTAAACAAAGTTGCCCACGACCAAGTAGCCACCGTCCTTGCCGCTGGGCCACAGGATTTGGTGACTGGCCAACATCATGGGTAGCCAGAAGAGTAGGATGGAATGCAGCAACGCGTTAACTGCCCAGATCCAGAACACGCGCACGTTGAACAGCAGCCCTTGCTGCGACGGTATGTACAGCACCGGGTGCTGCGAGCAGTGCGGGAACAATGGAGCAATTGTCAGATACCGTCGCAAGGTAAAAAGTTTTTTCTTATTCAACGAAGCGACGAGACGAGCGGGACGTTCACCTGATGATAAGTGACACGCCTGCCCATAACGACGTGGCGCTAATAAGATGATAATCATAGTATAACGTTTGCTCGTCGCCTTGAAACATAAAGTGTTAAGTGATTTTACCCCAGCAAATTAGCCACAGCGCCCTTCACACCGGAACACAGTAATGTTTGCACAGTACTGTTTGTCGGCTGCAATAGGCGCTGCGGTAGTACCTAACTAGACGGTGTATAGCAACAGAGACTACCACCTGCGAACAGGAATATGTAAAAGTATCATGAAAACAATTTTTTTTTTGGAGACCAGCAATTGTATCAATCCTTTTCAGACCCCGCAGAAATAAAAATGTAAGTACAAAAAATTTTTTTTTCAACGCAAACAATGAATTTTTATTTTTATTTAATAATAATTAGCAATGAAGGAGTGGATAACAAGTTACTTCTTGCTCTATTAATTGGGCGAGTACGAAAGAGATTCAAGTTGAACTTCCAGGAGGCATACCATTAAATAAGATGGCCTCAAAGAACTTCTGGAGGCAACTGTCGCGTAGCACTCACCCGCAGCATGATCTCCGGCGAGCAGAGCTTGTCAAAGAGGCCGATAGCGAACGGCGGCAGTGCCGTGAAGAACACGTTGTAGAAGCCGATCGTCCAGCGCTCGAACAGAATCTGCCCGGACCTGTTCACCACATGACGTACAACTACTATTTACGCAAGCAAAGTGGTATTTAGAAATCGCAAGAGTTAAACGTTTTTCCTTAGTTTATAGAAAGCAGACTGAGAAAAAATTACGAGAGACAAGCACATGTCATCTACAAGTGAAGACATTTAAGACTCACCAGCCAGAGTATATGGCGAACCAGAGTTCGATGACGTACAGGCAGATGTTCTTGTAAAAGGAATAGAGGATGAGCTTGCTGATCCTGGAATAGTTCCATGCGCCATGAACCAACAGTAGCCGCAGCAGGAAACGGAACTGCCCCATGAGATTATATTACGTTAGAATAGGACTTCAGTTGTCTAGATATGTGCAGTGGTGAACATGTGACCACTCCTTGGTGGCCATCCCCCTTAGCTTTGCTCGGTGTGAGATGAGTAGTGACGATGGCCAGTGATGATAAAGCATAACACAACACTATTGTACACTAAGAAATAAATGTCTTCTGTACAGGTGGGCAGGGCTTTAAGTGGAAGGCAACTGAATAAAAAAAGTACCAACGCATACGTGAACATCCTGTTCGGTTATTTTTGTATAAAAATTATCAAAACGCAGCATTACAACTACATCACCTATTAAAAGTTCACGTAAATAACTGTGTGTGTGTGTATCTGTGCGTGAGTGTGTGTGTGTGTGTGCGTGAGTGTGTGCGTGTGTGTGTGTGTGTGTGCGTGAGTGTGTGTGTGCGTGAGTGTGTGTGTGCGTGAGTGTGTGTGTGTATATGTGTGCGTGAGTGAGTGTGTGTGCGTGAGTGTGTGTGTGTATATGTGTGCGTGAGTGAGTGTGTGTGCGTGAGTGTGTGCGTGTGCGTGAGTGTGTGTGTGCGTGTGCGTGAGTGTGTGTGTGTGCATGAGTGTGTGCGTGTGTGTGTGTGTGTGCGTGAGTGTGCGTGTGTGTGTGCGTGAGTGTGTGTATATGTGTGCGTGAGTGAGTGTGTGTGTGTGCGTGAGTGTGTGTGTGTGTGCGTGAGTGTGTGTGCGTGAGTGTGTGTGTGTGTGTGTGTGTGCGTGTGGGTGTGAGTGTGTGTGTGCGTGTGGTGTGTGTGTGTGTATATGTGTGCGTGAGTGAGTGTGTGTGTGTGCGTGAGTGTGTGTGTGTGTGCGTGAGTGTGTGTGTGCGCGTGTGTGTGTGTGTGTGTGTCGCGTATCACCTGCGCGATGCTGTAATCGGAGGCGCACACCGCCTGCAGCCCCTCCACGCCTGAAATGCCCACGCCCACGGAGGCGCGCTGTATCATGGCCACGTCGTTAGCGCCGTCACCGATGGCCAGTGTAACCGCGCCTGTTGACCGCGACACCAGCTCCACCACCTGCGCGAACACAGCCTTCATGTAACGCTGTGACCACCGTACTCCATATTTTTGGACCGGACTACCATTTAGATGCGCCAACGGCGAATCAGTTCAATGCAAACGCTTAAATAACATTGGCTACAAAGCTAACGTGGTTACAAAACAATTAAATAGTTTGGACAATGTGCTAACCTCGGCTTTCTGTATGGGAGAAACTCGGCAGCACACGACCACCTTGCAGGATATGCACAGGTCGAGGAAGTCCTTCTTTAGGTCGCAGCCCATTGCATACTTCAGAGTCTTGCCATCGATAACCAGCGCCACATCGTTTTCCTTACCTAGGTTCTCGCCGAAGTCTGTTGTGTGACGCGACAGACTTTCTCTTGTGCCCTGGAGTACAAGTAGAGTTTCAGTTTACCACAGTGCACACTTCGACTGTTTTGATGTAAAATACCATTAATAACAGTGAGCTGGTTATAAGCATTTCCCTCGGTACTTACGTCCAGGCTGTCCTCATTGAGCAGTACGAGGGGCATGGCCGCGTGGATGAGACGCGCCGAGTGCGCGATATTGATGGCCGTCTCCTGTTTGTCGCCGGTCAGCACCCATACGTGGATGTTGGCCTTGAGCAGCGCCGCAATCGTCTCCGGCACGCCTTCCTGACGTCAGCGTACTCTTACAATAATATGTATTAACTTCGCTTCAATACCAATGTCAACAAATCATTTATTGACATCGACAACGACAACGACTGCAACTGCAACTGCAACAGCAACAGCAACAGCAACAATACATATATACCAACAGGGTACATTTTATACGCGTAAGGTATAAATGATTTGTTGACGTTATCATTGACATACTGCACTCCTGGACGCAACCAACAGGTTCCACACATTGTCCAGATTTAAAACGAATATATATTCTACCCTACCTGTGTTAATCAACAGATAGCATTGCGAGTTAATGTAGCTCAACAAGGAACCCTCGCGTCACCTGATTAAAGCACATCGTCCTTTGCATCGGATCGAGTGTTGCCTGAACTTGAAACAACGAATATAAGTTATGACAGGAACGTAGTCATTAACATTAAGACGTTTCAGCTTATGTTTTCACAAGTTGATCACCTGCAGTTTGTCCTCGATGGCAGTTGCGCCCAGCAGCCTCAGGTTGTTTTCAATGAGCAGCGCAGCCTCTTCGATCTTCTGGTCACGGTCCTGTATCGCTATACTTGCCTTGTGGTAAGTGTTGGACCAGTCCTGTGCACGGGCAATAAATATGTGTTACGGCGCTATCACACGCAGAGCGTTCTCTTGATGGTAAGTTACATACGTATATATACGCCGGCTCACATAACCTCAATATGCTGACTGAAAATATTTTTACACCGCGCTTATATCCTTTAAACATTAGGCAATGTATTATTATTATATAGTATATTGTCGTAGTAATTCGACCCTGCAAAGCCTTTTCAGGCACCCACACACGCACGCACCCACGCACGCACGCACGCGCACACACTATACTACAATTACAGTAATGCTCCCTTGCCATAGGAATAAACAAAGTGGCGCTGCCAACTCAGAGATGTTTTATTCAACTCACTGTTGTTAATGAAGTTTGATATCGTTAAACTTAAACGTAAAATTTAATTTAATATATATTAACCTTATACGCTTGTTCAGGTATATCAGCTACAGCGAAAACGAGGGTCCTCAGTCCTTCCGTCGCGAAATGCTCCAAGTGCGCCAGGGTCGCTTCCGCGTACTTGGCGTTTTCCGGTCCGCCTGCCAGCCGAGGATAAATCACGGAGTCCGCGCCCTTGCAGTATAACTTTATTTCACCTGTAGCAGAGGGAGAAGGTGTTATCGTACAATTCAACAAGACTGGCTGTCACTTGCGAAAGTAGTCACTGAATCTCTCTGTAATAAAGCGAAGTAAGCATTTATAAAATTCCAAATTGTCTACATTACGCATCAATGATAGAATAATGATTTAATCATTGGTTTTGGTGATATGGAAATAAAGATATGCGCCACAAGGCTACCGCGACGTACCGGTAGGTGTGCGCACCATGACGGACATGCGTTTCCGCGCAGACGTGAAGGCCAGCACGTGCAGCACTTCGTACTGCGTGCTGTCGCCGCCCGCCCGCAGCGACACGGCGCGCGGCGTGCGCGTCTCGAACGAGTAGCCGAACGCGGCCGCGCCCAGCACCAGCGCGCGCTCGTCTGCACACACACGCACACGTGCACGCACACTCACGCACGCACCCACGCACGCACGCACGCGCGCATGCACTGCTGCCGCCCCTCGGCGCGGCAGCTGTGTCCACTTAATTAGCTGGGTTGTTAGGTTATATGCCTTACCATGCCTCAACAGTCGCTTACCATAACAGCCAACTTACGTCACCACGCGGGCCCAATGCGGATTGGTGACTCCACACGCACCTTACAATAAATTCTAATTGATGTGCTGGTATCCTCGGGATGTTCTCCTTCGCCGTTTGTATTGCGCTGTTGTTACCAAAGTTCACAAATGCACATAACTTAATTAAGACATCGGTGCATGCCGAGATCCGAACCCGCGACCTTCGGAACGAAGGCCGTACGCTGTAGCCATTAGGCCGGCGAACTACATGCAATTGCTTAAAGGTATAAAAAACAAAGTGAACAAATACAGAATTCATTATATATATATATATATATATACGAGTAGAAGTGTCATGTCACCGTCTTCATGTGTCCCCGGGACGCCCCTGCAAACGAACTTGACAAACACAAAAAAACCTAAATTTTATTCTTTTCAAACCAACAATTTGTTAGAAGTTTTTGTGTTTTAAAAAAAGTAGTTGAGCAAAAATAGAAAACGGAAATCCTTGCGTCTTTCTTTCCAATCCCCATGTTATAAGCAGCTCACCTGGAGAAGCCGCGTGGTAGTTGATCTTGCCGTCGACCATCTCCGGTATGACTGTGTGGCAGATCGCAAGCATGGTGAGGAACTCTCTAATGACCGGCGCGGTGGGATGACTGCGCTGTAGGTTCTGGAACAGCATCGTGTCCTCCAGCTTTTCGTTGGGCCCGGGCCGGTTGTAGATGATCTGTTAGTGATAAACTCTGAAGTTTAAATAGGTTCTACTTTGTATGTTGATAGTAAACAAACATATGTAACAGTAATATTTTAGCTGAATGCGGGCAGCGCAGGATCGATCGATGTGGAGATTTTTAGGGGAGGCCTAGGTCCAGCTGCGGACGTCTGTCGGCTGATGATCATGATGATATTTTTTTTAAGTTCGGCTCATTCGGCGTATTATACAAAGATATTTAAAAAAATAATACATTTTTGTGTCGGTATGTTGGTTGTGTATTGCAATTGTTATTACTACTGGAAAAGTGTGTGTGTCAGCACTCGCAGTACTCACCTCCGCGATGGAGCACTTGTGGAACTCCATGACATTGCAGGTGAGCGTGCCAGTCTTGTCGCTGAACACGTAGCGCACCATACCCAGCTCTTCGTTCAGGTTGGAGGTGCGCGCCATGGCCGGCGTGTCCGTCGCCTCGTGGTACATCTCGCTGTCCATGGCTATAAACTTTGCCTGCACACAAACGCTCAACCATGTACGCCGATTCCGCCAGCAAGCTGCTCAAATCGGCAACGGGATACAATTCTTAGATCATATCTTCTGTATCGCATCTACAGTTGCTGAATCATTGAGTAACACAAAAAGGATAATGTTTAAAGAGTATGCTCACTTGGAAAAAGCGTACGATCTCCGCAGTGACTTGCAAGGATATGGGGATGAGGTTGTTGTACAATATCAGAAACGTTAAAAAGTTGAATCCGAAATGTGCATTCTGCGCCTCTGTAACAAAACGGTTATTTATTGTTTCACATCGTACACAGCACAGCAACACCAGCTACTTCGGAGGCCTCACCGTCAAGCCCGATGTACCAGTCGGTGGAGGAGCGCGCGCGCAGCCATAGCTCGTTGCACGCCGCGCTCACCAGTGATAGCGCCAACAGGATGATGAACAGCATCAGGATGTGCGTGTTGGTCTGTCTATCGATCGAGGACCGCTTCAGGGGTGCTGAGATGATGTATATTCAATAATGTAGTAGAGAAAATTGAAAATTGCTTTAGATGTTCTATTAGAGAAAAGCAATTCGGAAACCGGAACATTACCACCAGCTGTGTTTTGATTATAAAGAAGCGGGTCGCCTTGAGGTATATGATAGTGTTTGTGACACTTCATTACCTCACTGGTTTCTCGAGCTACTGCTCGAATTGCAGCATGGAAATAAGCAGTGACACATGTCCGGGTACTTAGAGACCTACATGGATATATAAGTGATCACCTTTCGTTGAATTCTTCATTAGTTTGGTCTCGTGGCCCGTGTACACGACCACACCGTGCACCCATGCGGTGTTGCGGAGGAAGGCCCCACGCAGCAGCATCTGATCTAACCCCAGCGGTATAGACCTGACACAGCATTTCATTCAGAAACAAGTAACACCTAAACTAAAAATAGTTTAATATTCAAGCGGTTGATTGATTATTTTTAATTGCAACAAAACCAACTCTTCACCATGATTCACAGACATGACACACATGATGAACAGAAAGGACCAACCACCGTTTAACTCGCAACACCCCCATATTGGTATGGAAAGTAAGTAAATAATTATTTACAGTGTGTTGCATTTGTAAACTGCTCATTCAGTATCACCTGGTGTTGGGTTCCTTTAGCATGCCATTAAATTCATAGAGGTGCCGGTTGGGCGGCTCGCACTGCACGGTGGCCTGGAAGTCGGCCAGTGCGCCCAGGTTGTCCAGACGCGCCGTCTCCGAGCTGGCCTGCCGGATCTTCAGGTTCGTCTCCCCGTCGAGATTTGACGTTTCGATGAATGAGATACCCTGTGGCTCACTGATAAGTAATTTAATAGGTGAAGTTGTTAATTACGTGCTTTATTAACTAAGCCCGCTTCTAGGGAACGCTACGGGTGTGCTTTATTTATAACCGAGTATTAAACTACCATCAGCGAACCAGTGCGCCGCGACATCGCCCGCTGCAGACGCTGCACTCACTATGCTACCGCGGTAATTACATTAATGTCCACGCGCTACCGGCTTACTTCGTATATATTTAGTATATTTGAGCGATTTTTTTTCTGATTGTTTAATTAATCGAAACGCATCAGGCAATCGTGGCTGATGCAGCGCCTCACGCACCTGGAGGCCAGCAGCACGAGGTCTGCGGGGAAGAACTGGTTGTTGAGTACGCGGCACACGTCGCCCACCTGCAGCCGCTGCCACCGCACCAGCTGCCACGTGGCGCCGCGGAGCACCTCCACCTTCCGGCGATTGATCTCGTCGTCGGCTCGGTGACGTTTCTACTCGTAATTACCGACAATTGAAACAGGCGTACCGTTGAGGAAGCGTCTTCTCGTAGAACAAAAAAGTAAAACCTATCTGCATTTTCTATCACATTATTGAACTGTATAAACTTACGAAGTCCTCGACGATCTCTTTAATGGCGCTGACGCTGAGGATGAGAATGAGAGGCGTGAGGGTCGTCCAGCGACCTGTAGGGGAGACATCGGGGATCTGTTGCAACAAGGCAATTAGCAAGAAGAAGCAGTTGGAGTAGCGACGAAACTGCTCAAAGAGGAACAGAGGCACGAATGACGGCAAGCTGGAACAAACCAAAGTAACACATTAGACAGCGTGGTAATGTGGCGGCATTACCAAAGCTGCAAACGCGGAGCCGTGACAACGCTGTGGCAGCGCGGCGCGCGTCTTAATAAATACTGTTATAATCCATTGTTCAAGTGGTTCACCCTCATCCCTTGACATTGACCTTCACGACTATTCTTCCTACAATTCCAATAGGTACAAATAAAAATTCCTCATCGCCGCTGACCGAGTTGAGCGTACCGCGCATACACAAAATTATTATTCCGATTAAAACACATTTGGGTGATGGTGATGGTGGCAACAATGAGGCAATACTTGCCTCACTCATGTGTCGTGGAGTCCGATAGTAACGTTATCGAAATCACATTTACACCTATATTTTGTACGCGTTATATGTTTTTGTGTGTGCCTGTGTCTGTGTATGTGCCTGTGCTGTGTGCCTGTGTGTGTGTGTGTGCCTGTGTGTGTGTGTGTGTGCCTGTGTGTGTGTGTGTGTGTGTGTGTGCGTGCGCGTGTGTGTGTGCGGGTGTGTGTGTGTGTGTGTGTGCGTGTCTGTGTGTGTGCGTTCGCGTGTCTGTGTGTGCGTGCGCGTGTCTGTGTGTGTGCGTGCGCGCGTGTGTGTGTGCGTGCGCGTGTGCGTGTTTGTGTGGGTGCGTGTGCGTGTGCGCATGTCTCTGTGTCTGGCGACAGCCGATGTGGACCACATTGACTATTTTGATCAGTAAAACCACCACCGGACGGACGTACACTCACGGCGCGCGCGTGCGGTGTATTCAAATCTTGTTAAAAATGTATCACAGCGTCCTAGTTCTGCAGAAATAAACGAACAAACAAATTGTTTACTGAATGCGTCAACAGTCCTCCACGGGTACCGGTACCTGTACTTGGCGGTGGATATGTTGTTGTTGACGAACTTCTGCGGCTGCGGTCTGTTCACGAAGATGATGCGGTTGGGCTGGTCGGTCGCCGCCCCGTCCGTCGCGCCCGAGGCCGTCGCCTCGTCTTCATCTACAACAAGCTCACGTTGTTATCATATACCACATCGTTTCTAAATGATCTGTATGTTTATACACACAACATTTGCTGCTTTTTGTCAACAATGTTTTATGTATACGTAGAGGAGGCTCACACGTCACCGTCACCCTGACCTGAAATTGAGCATGTTTCCGTTTGGCCGGAAAACCGTTTATATCGCACCGTGTGTTTGTTAGTTACTGGTAAAAACGCAGATTCAGTCATTAGCCCTGATCAAGAGAATCATATAGATGTAAGCTGCGGCAGTGATACGGAGTGCACGAGGGTTGCAGCGGCAAATAATGTTTTTGTAATATCCCAGTTCGTATACTTCAGCTAAACCATGATTGTTAAGGGGGAGTTTGGGAAATACTTTCACAGGTGGTTTAATTGCGATAATCTCTTTGTTTTATATTATTATGAAACGTTTCATAATTCTGCGTCGGGTATAGTGAAACCATTGGGCTCACGCGAGCTGGCTGGTGACCCGAGCTGACGAGTCACTGCGTGCATGTCAGCACGAGAAGTCCTACTTCCTTTTCCTTTAAAGTAATAGTACCGGACTCGCGTTTTACGGCGTTGTAAACAACTCAACTTGGTACTAATTTGTCGAATCTACAGTTATTGTGGGGTGCAAGGGTTCCCGCACAACTCACGCGACCCAAGCGACCCAAGTCAACCTCACCTGCTCGTGCTGCAACCTGCTAATCAACAAACGAGGCTCTCGTTCCAGCCAACTCGCACTGGGCCAGCGTGATGGGAAATGGCTCAAATTCCACTATATGAACCCCTACATACGATAGCTCCTATTGGCCAGCGGTACCGGCGGCCATGCTGATTGTATGGGGGAGATCTTTGGAGAAGGCGACGTCTATCGGCTGATGATGATGCTGATGATGCTGATGATGATGATGATGATGACAGTTATTATAAGAGGAATACATTCGTATTTTATCAGTTAGGCCAAACAACAGTTACAAAGACGAAGAGGCTGACGCCAGATTCGAAGCGCACGGATCGGCAGCTAGCGGCACCTCGTTCTACTTACTTTTATGACGGCAGACACGAGGACGGAGTAGTTTCGAATGTACTGTTACAATTTGTGTAAATTTCACAGTGATTATGTGTGCAATTTATAAGAGCGCCATATGAACAAAAAAAAATTTTAAACAATTTCTTTGCTTTTCTCCCACAAGATTTTACAGTCAAAGAAAAGGGTTATATTACATTTATTTATATTTTTGATGTGGAAGACAGGAGTGCGAACTGGGATGCCCTGTGCTAAGCCACTCCTGCCTCCACCTCTTAGGTAAAGCATTGACGTATTCAGGTGCCTGCGTGTGTGAATGATATAGGTTATTTTTGTTGTGTGCTTTGAAATAAATACGCTTCCTACATGTTGGTATGGATACATTAGCTGATAGGCGCAAAATTAGTGATTTAATGTTTCTTTACGAATTGGTGAATGGCATCGTCAACCACAGTGATATCCTCAACCGGATCTCCCTAACAGTTCCAAATGAATTACCAAGATATCCGATCCAAAAAACATTGGTGTTAGCTCTCCCATCATTAGAATGTGCAACATGTGCAATGCTCTCAACACCAAGTCACCTGGTCTTCCCATATTTGGTACAACACTGCGCAAGTACCGACCCGAACCTTTGTCACTCATACTCGACAAATCTGGATGATGATATAATTGTTGCTCAGTGTGGAATCATTATTTGCTGGTCTTTATTTATGTTTGTAGATTTCTGTAGTACATCACAAATTTCTGCTATCGTCTTCTTTTTGGTTTCTCCTGTTCTGATCTCCTGTTTATTGTTACAGTATCTTTGTTACTTATTAAGTTCGTGTTGTTTTGTAGTTGCAATGTTATGTTAAGAAAGTAAAGTTTTCGAACCAACATTTGCCTCTTTATACAAACTTGTGGTAGAAATAAGTTTAGGTTTACGAAAGATTATTTTCAAAATCAATCTTTGGGATCTTTCAAGTTCAAGCGTTAAGAATTTTGCTTGAGCCGAGTAGTTTGAGATGGAGTGTAAAAATATTAGAATCCGTCGGCCTCTCGCAGTGCACAGTAGCGGGCAAAAAAACACGAAAAAATAAACATTTAACAATGAATAAACAATAATGTCACAGGCGAGGCCAGTGACGCTGCGCTAGAAGTACATCCCCGGCGACATTGAATTGCAACGAGTTCATTCATTTATCGCTGTGTGGAAGCTAGTCACCAAACAGTAACTTGAACAATTCGACCTTGGATACTATTTTAAAATTTAAATAGTACTCATTCATTTTTGAAAATTACCAGTCATGAGTTTAATATTTAGTGCCATAAATCATACTCCGCGCACTGAACTGTTCGAGAGTTTGTCTACGTCTCGTTAAAAAAGCATGAAACGCGTTCACCATTAACTAGGCTTTTCGGGACTTCGTGACAATCGCAGACCACGTCCCGCCTCCGTAAGCATGAGGCGGAGGCTGAGGCGGAGGGCCGCGCTCCACGCGGTCACGACAAATTACAAGTAATTTAAGATATTCAAACATATCGCACGCCTGCTGCACATTGGCGCTGGCGCTCAAGCAACTTGTATCTTAAAATATTCAGTTCGAGAGATGTTTAAACTGGCAAGGACAAACAGCGGCCTGAAACTGGAGCCAAGAAAATGAATTTTTTTTATTGAATAAACCGCATTACGTGAAAAGGAATTGCCCACGTCTCCGCATCCCTGGTGAAGTGAACTGGTATGGATATTTTGTTAACAAGCGCAATTAGCAGCAACACAACTTGTTGGTTTATGAGCAGAAGCATATGAACATCATCACACTCCTTGCTCTTGCCCTTTTTCCAACTATGTGGGGTCGGTATAGTATGTACTTCTCTCCCTTATCCTTCTGTCAGCCGTCATATCTGAATTCACACTCTTCTTACACACAATCCATCCATACTTTCTTCGGTCTTCCTCTACCCGTGTAACGGTCCACGAACATCATCACTATAAAAATAAAATTACAAATGACAAAATCCGCGCGGCGCCCGCACCACGGGTACCATCTTTACAATCAGCGCAGTGGACGAGTGGGTAAAGAGGAGCATCGGGGTGAGATTGCCTTCCATTTCACGTTATGCCAAGTGACAAAGGGACCGTGGCGTAGCCCGGAATACTTTTGCTTTCTTCGTGTATTTAATGGTAATGAAACATTGATGCTTTTATTTATTTAACTTATGGGCTTTTTTTTGTAGCTGAAGACGCGTCACCAATATGGGGGTTGAGAAGTTTAGTTCTTGTAAACAAATCGCGTGTTTCAAACAGTACCCATGTATTTCTTAAAATTCACTTTACAACGGTAAAGGAAAATTAATATTCCTATGTACAGTTAACTCTGCCGTCGTTAGAAAATAAGTGGTTTCCTTTAACGCGTTGTATGTATAAACAAATAAATAAGTCGACATCTGTTAGGAATACATGCGACAGATTCGGTTGCTTAGTCTTGGAGTGGCAGGCGAGAGGACGGTGACGGAATAACGAAGAACGTCTGCCCAGTGCGGCGTCGCGACGGTGCTCTTGCGGTGATGGGTATACGTCACAAACTGTATGCACATCCTGTAAACCACCTTGGATAATGTAGAGATATTGATGTTGAGGTACGCGTTTTAAAGTTAAAAAATAATAATAATACAACTATAACACGTATAGATACAATCCATATTTATATACACTTAAAAATATAGGTTATGACGACAGAAATGAACTAGCGACCTCCGTGTTACTATGTAAACGGCTTGCCGTTGCGCTATAGGAGCTCTTCTTGTTTATTTAACATTTATTGTAAAAACTTTGCATTTGTTACCAGTAGTAACTAGTGTAGTCAATAAATGCATTTGAACACTGGCTCCGCGCCTGTGAATCCCCTCACGGAAAATCCCCTCAGTCGGCCTCTACCACTTCACTTCAGCATTTTAAACATTTTTATGTGTGAAGACAACACAAGTAATTTGGAGGTTTGCTAAGTGGTGCCGCCGGTACATAAATAATAATTCCTATTTTTGTTGTTGCTAAACAGCACCACATTGCGCTGATCTCCGAGACGTAAGATATTAATTCAGGTTGCCCTGGGGGCGTTTATGTTGTCGTTAAACAATCAAATGTTATTTATGTACGAGCGTCCTAGAGCCGGGTGAGCAGCAGCAGGCCGTCGTGTGTTTGAAACACTAAAGCAGACGCGTACGTATTTAAAGATTGCCTCAGCGACGGATTTACTCGTATTCGTTGGCAAGCGGCGTACGTACGACCGCGACCGCGACCGACGACCGACGACCGACGACCGACGACCGACTACCGACGACCGACGACCGACGACACAGTCGCAAAGAATACATCCGATGCATACTACAATATTTATATCATTTAAACTGTTGCAATCAACTGTCTCATTAGTCTCCATATAATATCTCCAACACCGTTCTGTCCTCGAGGGGAACAGCTACGGGTTATCACTGCCAACGTGGAACAAACACAGCATAAGAAAGACATTTTAGTTTGTCTCGTTATTGCGAAAAGGTGACCTTATACTATATAGAGTTTCGACCAACAGCCCTAACATCCCCTCCCCTACCCTCGTCCGCGCCGCTCACAGTGCTTATACTGCGAGTTAAGTCATACACACACTTAAATTTAATTAGAGAGTAAAGTAAAAGCAACGTCTCATTTACTTTTCTCACACAAGGGTCCGTCCCGTTATAACTCGTAAATGTTTGCTCCGTGAGGAGTGCAACGGGCGCTGGTCTCAGGCAGACACAGGTTGTACATTCAGGTCTCGTTTCTGTCCTTTTCTTCTCTAATATTCACATAATTCTTTATGACCTGATTTGTTGAGTTGTTTTGCAGCTGTGTTGCTGGGCACCAGCGCAGCACCTATTTCTGCCACTGAACAATAGCGTGCAATCATTGCTGTGTTCCGACGTGAAGAGCGCTGTAGCCAGTGTAATTACTGGACTAACAAGTCTCAACACCTTGTCTCAAGACGACGAGCAGGATGTGGTGCGGTGCATATTATTCTAATTAGCGTCACGTTGTTATGAGCAGGCATAATTCTTACCATTAGGCGAACGTCCCGCTCGTCTCGCTAAATTAAAAAAAGCTATATATAGTCGCATTATGATGTATGGCAACGCTGCTATAGTTCTCTCTTATATGGAATTAGAATTGTTTTTTACATTGAAGAGCCAGTCTCCATGTTTACACGAGAGCTGAATGTGGGGCGCGTATCTCACACGGCAAGGTTGCTGCCTGAGCGCACTCGACTTTACAGATTTCTGACCCACTGTATAAATATGTACTCTAAAAAAAAGTTAAACACCGTATTGAGTTCTGTGCATTAAACGATTCCGTATTAGTGTAGGCGGAGAGTAACTCTACGTAAAGTATTGTAATTTAAAGGAGAAGCAGTGAAATGTGTGTTCCGACCGCACCTGAGTAATGGAATGCTTGCAGCGAAATGAATTCTACTGCAACTTTGCACCAACCTCGACACTTATTATTATTTACGACGTATTCTGCTTATAACTAAGTATAACTGTTAGCGCGGGCACTCGGCGAGCACCGGTGCGACCTAAACAATGAGTTGATGTCACCGTCTGGGATCGCTTTCGGTCCTCGCTATAAGATGATACGCGCACGTGAATCAGTTCAAACTGACAAATATTTTAAATAACATTAGAATCAGCCGATAGACGTCCACTGCTGGACATAGGCCTCACCCAAAGATCTCCACATCGATCGGTCCTGCGCTGTCCGCATCCAGCGGCTTTCCGCGACCTATGGTTGTCCACACCATGCTAACCCAATGTGGGTTAGTGGGAGCCAGAACCGCCTTTGTTGACTAGCAGAGTGTACCACGAATAAGTAAGGTTGGCTTGGTCCTCACGAGTTGTTGTGAGAGACCCCTTACACCCCTAACATACAAAAAACATTAAAGACATATATATCAATAGAAGTGACGCAGCGGTGCCAAAAGCATCACTGTTGTGTGTATTTACCTATTCTGGTGGGGTCGGCCTTACGGTCACCAAAAAAGGCAACCCCGCTGCTCCTCCCACCTTATATTGTATCTGTTCATTACCACACGCGTTTGTTCGTATGATAAGTAGATATTGTTTCAACTGAATTGTTATGTACGATCCGGTAGCGATCGAGTGTACACCTACCAATGATTTGCGAAGACGTGCATTGGATTTCCGGCACCGTCACCTGTTCCTGCCATGCCATATAAAAAGTAACAATACACGTTCACTTCGGTCAAATTAAATTTTTCGTTAAATAAGGTACTAAAGAAGACGAAGACAATTCTTTTTTAAAACAGTTTGAATTTGTAAATTAAGTGTCTGAGCAATAAGCAACGAGATGGCGATTGTTGAGAGTCGGCGTAAGGAGTGCCGCTCGAGCCCTTGCGTCTCCCGCTGTTCACGTGCTCCCAACAAGTAGAAATATTGTATTATACTATATTACGTGTAGTAACAATAATGCACCAAGCTGAATATCTTACTCCTACATAATATTGTGTGGAATTAGTTATTGACAGCGATGCCTCTAGACAGATACGACTTGAAAACAAAGTTCGCTCTATATCCTTATATTCCGATATCGCAACCGAGATTCCCCAGATGCCGTAGCTGCCTACAGGTGATGATGAAAAAGGATAATAATGACGGTAAAAGCTACTTCCAGATTCGATATAATGTAAGCATGGATTTGCCGCGGGAGACGGAGGGGAGGGGTGAACTGGCCCTGCGTCCTTCGCGAACATGACGACTTCGCCAATGGCCGCTAATTGACCTCATTTTACATCGCCAAACACAATACGATGGTTCGACCTCGGAAAGGGGTGCTTTCGCAGCAGAGGCCTTTTCAATGCGGGCTGGGGTTGCGTGCGGGGCGGGAGAGGCAACACCACTAATTCGCCATATAATTTATCGAGTGTCAAAAATGATTGTGGAAACCGTTTATTTTTAAAGCACGCTGGTGATAAGAGTGGTAATAGAGGGAACAATATATTGCTTTAAGGAAATAATTAAATACATTATAACTATGGTATATTTTATAATGTATTCATTCTCTTTACATTGTAACATTATCAACATCAACAGCCAGCGGCAGTCCACTGCTGGACATAGACCCGACCCTATTATTATTGTTGCATATTTATAAAAATATTTTGTGAACATGCATATTTAAAATCTATCACCACTAAGATCATGTTAGTTTTCATATTAGTCCAAGCCAGACAACAAACACAACTTATTGAAATTTAAATAGAGGATTAGTTTAAGTGTTAACATAGCAAATAATCAATAGTAACAAAGTTAAAGATTTACATCACAACTACTGTGGTGACATCAAATAAACTCCTGGTGGAAGTCACAAGTTAAATCTAAGAACTACTGTATTGTTAAAGTGGCAAAATCTCTGTCTTCACATATTACCCTACCTTAAAACAGTCATGTCTGGTATTTCTCCTAAACAGGAAGTTACGTTAAATGCACCCAAATAATTAATTTTGTCATGCGAGTTCCTTTAGGTGGCTAGAAATTGTTGATATAGGCTAAAAAGTTAATCTGTGAAACTGGGAATATCATTTCGTATAGCTCACAATAAAATCATAATAAACACGAGCACTGAAATCACTTTATGAGGGTTCTAGTGCTTGTGTCAGGATAAACTGGGTTTACACAGACTGATTTAGCATCCAGAAGGGTGTTAGACGGGCATGTGTCCTTCGCCATGGCTGTTTAAACTATTTATAGACAATTGCTTGAAAGATTTGAAAGATAGTGAGTATGGACTATGAATGAATGAGTTGATAGTCAAATGCCTCCTTTACTCCTATGATCACGTTTTATTATCATCATCGAAGGGGGAGTTGCAAGGGATGGTAGACATGATGCATGGTGCTTTAACAAGGCGAGGAATGAACGTGAATGTAAGTAAGACAAAACTACTGGTTTTTGAAAGACAAGAATGAATGACAAACTGACATTATTATTGAGGGACAAAAAGTGGAACAAGTTGAAGAATTTGTATATATCTGGGTTCACAGTTTACGAGAAATGGCAATTGTGATGGTGATATTGAAAGGGAATTAAGTGAATGGAGCACTTCATAATTTTACGAATAGCCAGAATGTATCACAAAGAGCATGACTGGCTGTGCATGGAGGCGTGTTGATCCCCACACTGATGTATTGTAGTGAATGTTGGGTATGGCAGAAGGAACATGAAAGTAGGATTAATGCTGTGGAGATGAGAAGCTTGAGAAGTATAACTGGAGTCAAGCTGATTTACAAAATGAGGAACGGTGTGATAAGGGTGTGGTGCGGCATGGTTGAAGATGTAGTGACAAAGATAGAGAAAGGGATGCTTAGATGGTTCGGCCATGTTGAAAGAATGGATGAAAGAAGATTTACGAAAGAGGTATACAAGGTAAGAATTATTGGACAAATCGATGCAGACCGACCTAGGCGGACATATTCCGATCAAATCGAAGATGTCCTAAAGAAAGGTTGTGTCAAGAGTACTCACAACTGACAAGCATGGATGAAGACGCTCATGAAAGTGGAGGAAGCGAGAAGTGTGCTAGGATCGTAGCAAGTGGAGAGAGGTGGACTCTGCCTGGCCCATTGGGAACAAAGAGTGATTTATATGTATGTATATAAAACAATAGCACAATGAATATAATATAATACCAATAATGTATTCATTGTGCAAATACTACTATGAAGCAATTATTACTATATCACATGCAAATTACTAAAAAATGTCTAGGTGACAGATTACAAAAATTAATCACTCAAGCATTTATAAGGGCTAATGAAAATAACCATTTTGATTTTTTTTTGAACTTAATTATATATTTGATTAGTTAATCTGTTGGGAAATACATTTATTATATAAACTATATGTGTGTCTGTTTAGTCTACTATTACCGTCATACAACACTAACATTATAAGTAAATTATTTCAAGTATGATAACCACAACCATTCTATATATATGGGACTGATCCCATATGGCATCAATGCACAACAATATATATATTAGCTGTTCTCCCACCCACTTTGCTGACCTGAACACCCTACAACTCCATAAGGTGAAGGAACTTTGAATAATCCATCCTTAGATGACCTTTAAACGGCAGGAGCAATATCGAAACTAAATTTTGAGTGTTTACATTTAGACATAGTTTTAGGGATCTAGTGATGAGTCAATGATGCTCTGGATATTGAGTGGATTATATGGATTATATCTGCTATTGGCATATTAATTACCTAAAATATACATTGTGCTTCATTATTTATTTATTTGCAAATTCACACTTGCTAGTACCATACTTCAATGAAATTTAAAGAAATAAGTTTATAATTTTACACTAACATTACAATGAAAGTCATTTTTGCTCTAGGTGTGTGATAAGAGTCTGTAATCAATTTCAAATGTTAAGCAATTAAAAAGTATGCAGCTCTACAATTGCTTCTACACAGTCTATGAGGAATTAATGTATTGTACTTTGCGCGAAATATATTTAATGATTTGTTATAATAAATTTTATTTATTTTAATCAGTTTTTTAAAGTACACCTCTGTGATAAAATATATATGTCCTTTATGTAGTTAAAGCAGCATCCTTTCTAATAAAACGAATACATTTGAAAAATATAATAATCTTAACCAAGGTGAAAATAGTGAAACCGATGATATTTATGATGTATTGACTATATATTCAATTGTTTATTTACGTTTAATTCTCCCCGCTAACCCTTTGGATTGGCTAATTTCTGCAAGTCAGATGTTCAAGCACTGATTTAAGAAATATTTGGTAAAAATATTTGACATAAGCTGATTTGTATGCTTACAGTAATCACGTCGGTTTATCTTGAGTACCATGGCGCGGTAGAACCTCGAGAACGGCGCCGTCATATTGTGGTTGTGGAAGAATCCACTCACGTAATCTCTTAAAGCCATTTTCACGTCAAAATTTCTCAAAATACACTAGCTCACAACACGTTTACACAATAAAACAATAAATTTGACACTCATTATCACCGCACATCCACTGTCTCACCGAAAATCGGAACAGAAAAAGCTACAAAAAAAGTATTCGCACATCATGTAAAGATTCGTACGCTTTAAAAATATTGTTGCGTTACTTTAAGTAAACAATTATAGTGTATTCTAAATATATAAAATCTATTTATTTATATATTAATACGAGTAAAATGCATGTTGACATCAGAATACAACTTCCGCGAACCTATCGATCTCCTTCACCGCCCACAACAAACTCGCTCCTAGTGATGTATTAACGTCATTATCGATGACATGTCATTTGACTGTTATCGGTATCGTGCGTAATACCTAATGTGCTTTAAGTCTAATGTATTAAGTGTTAATTGTGTTGACAAGCCGTGGACCCGGGTCCACGAGCTCAGTGTCTGATGAGCTGTAAGAGTCAAAATGAATACCAAGCGCTCAACATCATCAGAGATTAAAAAAGGAAAATGTGTAGTTCCCAGTGAAATTCAATGATAGGTTAAAAATAATGCTACATGGTTTTCAGTAGTGTATGCCTATCCGTGTTGTGAAGAAATGTTATTTCCAAGTTATTTAATCAGATAATAATTATAAATCAAAAAAGTTATACTACGGATGCCTGTGTTGTATTAATTATTAAAATAAAAAGGATGTAATCAATACTTTGGCAGACATCATTATTCACACGCAGCACTAGCGCCGAGCGGTAAAAGAAGGAACTATAGTGACATTTGTTTATAACAACAATATTACCATACTTAATAACATTTTAATTAAAAGCTACATATAAATTCTTTTAAAAGATTTAAGTTAAAATGGGAAGTATAACTAATCTTTAACAAATTTTACAGCGTTGTCGAGTTTGATATAAAAAAAATTATGACTTTTTAGCATTCTGTTTGATTTTTACACTTAAATGAGTAAGGTAATAAGTATTGTCTTATTAACGATAATTATTATTGTGGAAATTGCATTAACTCAATAAGTTTTTATAATAAAGCATATAATGGTAATTGAAAATTTTATCATAAACGTCGATATATACGTGCGTCATAAAGTACTGAAGGTCGTATGAATTAGATCTGCAGGGAACTGTTGGTGCATTATTAATAAATTGGAAAGAATCCGCGCTGTTAACTGATGACTACAAAATAGAAGAACGGACCACAAGAAGCAAAAAATAAATGATTATAATAATGAACGACAATTATTTTGTTATCACTTTTTGTATATAAACATTCTTATTGTATTATATTTACAAAACATTTGGATATAAATTGTGTAACCCCCATGTTAAGCATAATTTATTACCAAAAACTAAATTAACAGCAAACCGTTTCGCGTACATTTCGCCCACTATTATCCCTCGCATACAACTTGGCAGCGCTCGTCGCAGGCTGTAAACGTCAGGGGTAGGTTGTACCTAATTTATAACAGATTTAAACTTAGGGCAAGTTTAAAAGCTGGTCTCCAAGATATGAAGGTTTAAATAATACGTGAATTTTCTATTGTGCATAGAGGCAGGGGCTCGATTGTAAGACAGGCTTTAGGTTCGGCAGCGGCTGCATTTGGCTCACAGGTGTATTGTTAATTACAAATGTTCCGCCCATTTACCAACTGATCGTCGACGAAGCGAACCTTGTGCTTGCAATCCAAATGGGTTAAATCGGTGATATAAGTTTTTCTGCAGATTTTCACACGCAAGAATTCTGTTATATTTTTAGTTATTATTATTAACTAAAAACTATATAACGTAAGTACAAAATAACGCCATAAATTTAAGTACTATCATCGCTCATATTTTCAGCGAATACGTCTCCGACCAATTTGGATGTACGATCTGGTAGTATATTTCTGATACGGTGAACTATACATCTGATATAATGAACAAGGAATTTCCATCAGCAACTCATCAACATTTCATCAGAAAATGTTGCACGCAATATAAACCGGAAGCGTAAACTTTGTGTGGCGACCGGAAGCAAACGCATCGACATTTACAAAGCGGGTCGTTTGGGACCTCATTAGTGCACGTTAATTAGTGCCAACCGAAAACTATCGATGGCGCGGCCGGAAGCGAACGCAGCGCCCCGGGGGTACGCGCCGCCCGGAAGTGTGCTAATTGCGTGCAGTCATTTAGAGCATAATTTGTGGTGATTGCAGCGCCATGATATGCGGCCCCGCAGGCACTACAGGTCATCGCGTTATGGAAATATTAACTGTAGGGTACAGAGCAGTTACCGTTCGTAATTCGAGATGCAAACAGGTCGCAATAAGTATAACATTATTACTCATAGCATTAGTTTTCTGTAAAGGAAAGAGACTGCTCAAGGCGTCGATCTCGACCGTATGCGCCGGATTAGATTCTTCTTCTAAGATGAAGTACCAGCTAAAAATATTCCATCTTAACAAATTTCGGATCTACTTCTCTTTCCGATTCCCAGGAACTAGAACATTTTTTTTTCAATCTAACCGTATGTCGATAGCTCAACACGAATCAATATAGTTATCGTTTTGCAGCAAAATCGTTGTAAATTCCTTCCTTCATCTCTTCTCTATAGTAGATATAAATATAGGAAAAGAAAGCAAATAAATCATTAAATAATGTTAAAGTAAAGCTTTAACCGACTCCGATGAAAAGTAGTATCTGTGAAGAGTAAAACAAGTAAATGGTACTATTGTACGAGCTGAATGAATATATGTGATTTACGGCTGAGAGCACTTGCACCGCTGTAACGTGTGCTGCGTGCTGTGTTCCGCCGGCCGGGACCTGTGCGTTAAAGGGATACCTGGACAGCTGTTGAAGCTAGAGCAGCGCTCTCCTCGCCGCGCGTTGTAACGTAAGCGACGCGGCGGGCGCGATCGATGCCGCGAGGCCAAGGCGGCTGCAACCACCCGCGCTATCTCATTGTCCCCGCCGGCTTCGAACCCCGACCTCTACTTATTGATTTCGTACGGTGATTCCATTATCTACAGGTACATTTTGAACACAATAAAACACCGCTTAAAGTGGCTACTTCTAGTCTAATGCGCTCCTAGACTACGTCTCCGCTTACCATCAGGTGGGATCCTGAACAAGCACTTGCAACAATTAATTAAAAATAAAACAAGTAAACCTGCAAGTTTCTAACCAATCACTTATTATTTTACGACTGCCTGGACTCGAGAAGCTATTTCCTGCCGGAAGTATTTTATTAACCCTCTGATTTAGAAATATATTTGTACATATTATCAATGTTGCAGTTTAGGATACAGAAACTTTTCCTGTCTAACCACTCGCCACCACACCGCTGCTTTGGTAAGCATCATCTAATCATATTACAAGATGGTACGTCTTGGCGGATGGCGGTTACCAAGGTATCGTCAGGGTCGGACAGCGCCGGTGATGCCGCAGCAGTTACTGACGTTTGTAAACTGCGGTGACCGCTCAACACCAGGCGGAGGCTCTGTTGTATAAAAAAATGATAAATTAATATCAAAATATTATAACACTGTTGCCTGTAATAAAGATATCCATTGTCATGTTCCACTTGTAGGTGTTTTACTTTCTAAATAAATGATACAAGGTACGTGCGAGGTACGTATGCGGCGCTGCTCCTGAGGGTTGAGAAGTAATGCCCCATTCCTTCTATCCTGTATGCTGTATCCCGACGACATTTATGCACAGTTCTCAGTAAACGAATAATTGTTACTTACTGTTGTGACTGCAGCTACTTTGTTAAAAAAAATGTGAGTGCGAGTATGAGTGTGAGTGCGAGTGGGAGTGCGAGTGAGAGTGTGAGTGCGAGTGCGAGTGCGAGTGCGCGTGTGAGTGCGAGTGGGAGTGCGAGTGTGAGTGTGAGTGCGAGTGCGAGTGCGAGTGCGCGTGCGAGTGCGAGTGTGAGTGCGAGTGCGAGTGCGAGTGCGAGTGCGAGTGAGTGCGAGTGCGAGTGCGAGTGCGAGTGCGCGTGCGAGTGCGAGTGTGAGTGCGAGTGCGAGTGCGAGTGCGAGTGCGAGTGCGAGTGCGAGTGAGAGTGTGAGTGCAAGTGCGAGTGCGCGTGCGAGTGCGAGTGCGCGTGTGAGTGCGAGTGCGAGTGGGAGTGCGAGTGTGAGTGTGAGTGCGAGTGCGAGTGCGAGTGCGCGTGCGAGTGCGAGTGTGAGTGTGAGTGCGAGTGCGAGTGCGAGTGCGAGTGCGAGTGCGAGTGCGAGTGAGAGTGTGAGTGCAAGTGCGAGTGCGCGTGCGAGTGCGAGTGCGCGTGTGAGTGCGAGTGCGAGTGGGAGTGCGAGTCCGAGTGCGAGTGCGAGTGCGAGTGTGAGTGCGAGTGCCAGTGCGAGTGTGAGTGGGAGTGTGAGTGCAAGTGAGAGTGTGAGTGCGAGTGCGAGTGGGAGTGTGAGTGCGCGTGGGAGCGCGAGTACAAGTGCGCGTGCGAGTCCGAGTGCGAGTGGGAGTGTGAGTGTGAGTGCGAGTGCGAGTGCGCGTGCGAGTGCGAGTGCGAGTGCGAGTGCGAGTGCGAGTGCGAGTGAGAGTGTGAGTGCAAGTGCGAGTGCGCGTGCGAGTGCGAGTGCGCGTGTGAGTGCGAGTGCGAGTGGGAGTGCGAGTCCGAGTGCGAGTGCGAGTGCGAGTGTGAGTGCGAGTGCCAGTGCGAGTGTGAGTGGGAGTGTGAGTGCAAGTGAGAGTGTGAGTGCGAGTGCGAGTGGGAGTGTGAGTGCGCGTGGGAGCGCGAGTACAAGTGCGCGTGCGAGTCCGAGTGCGAGTGGGAGTGTGAGTGTGAGTGCGAGTGGGAGTGTGAGTGCGAGTACAAGTGCGCGTGCGAGTCCGAGTGCGAGTGCCAGTGCGAGTGCGAGTGCCAGTGCGAGTGCGTGTGCGCGTGCCAGTGCGAGTGCGAGTGGGAGTGTGAGTGCGAGTACAAGTGCGCGTGCGAGTCCGAGTGCGAGTGCTAGTGCGAGTGCGAGTGCCAGTGCGAGTGCGTGTGCGCGTGCCAGTGCGAGTGCGAGTGGGAGTGTGAGTGCGAGTACAAGTGCGCGTGCGAGTCCGAGTGCGAGTGCTAGTGCGAGTGCGAGTGCCAGTGCGAGTGCGTGTGCGCGTGCCAGTGCGAGTGCGAGTGGGAGTGTGAGTGCGAGTACAAGTGCGCGTGCGAGTCCGAGTGCGAGTGCCAGTGCGAGTGCGAGTGGGAGTGCGAGTCCGAGTGCGAGTGCCAGTGCGAGGTTTCACATACAAAGGAATTATTCCTTTAATATTAGGCAAATTAATATCCAAAAGTGTAGCGCGCTGCATTTATTCAAGCTGCAGCGGTGTGCAGTTACAAGTGAATAAAGCGGAACTGTTCTTTGAAAGTTCACTCGATTCTGATACATTACTTAACTTTAAAGGTTGAACATGCTCTCAATATATAATTTCCCGTAAACGTATCCAGCAGTTTGCGGGTCCGTCAACTTTGTGTGAAGTAGTCTCATTTGGAGAATCATTTTCTGCGTGAGTTGTTTTATAATTTTACATATTTACCATAAGAGATTGAATGACAAACTATTAACTTGTTTCATTAAATTAATTTGGGAAAAAAAAGGCAAAAACAGAGTTAAGTGTAAAAACGAAGGAAACCACTCACCGAGTCTTTTGAATCTAGCGCCCAGGGCCAGGAGTGCCTTCCACATTGGAACTCAGCTAAATGTATTTACCTAGCTGCAACAAAACGTACTGCACCGGGACTATTAACATATTTAGCGGTGGACGTGGCGGTGGCAAGGGCAACCTAGAGGATGGTAAAATAGTAGTCGATGACGTGCGCGACGTAAAAGAGGAGACAGGTTGCGATGTACATGAAGATCAGAATTTGGACCAACATGATGCCGCGGCCGCTGCGCTCGCAGTACTGGGGGTGGCCGAAGCCCCACGGGGCCCAGGCAAGGTGAATGTCGCAGCGCTGATCTTGTTGGGGCCGTTACGTAAAGGGAGGGTAAGTCGCCGGATTGCTTGTACATTGGTCAAGGTGTCACTTGTCACATGATCAGTAGACTAGTAATAGCATTACTGCTGTTGGGAGGAGGATTATTTGTTAAAAAGGATAAACGTAATGAGTTTGCACTGTCGGGCCGTCTACCGGTTCACCTGATTGGACGATGGTTGGTGGAGGTGAGGATACTGGTTGAAAAGTAATCAAACGTATCTTTCGTTGCAAGAAGGTTGAGTTTTATCTCGATTCCACTTGTGTTCAAACGGGCGAAGTAATTTAGTATCTATATTATTTAGTCAATATATATATATTATTTCACTAAGCGACGAGACGAGCAGGAAGTTCACCTGATGGTAAGTGATACGCCCGTCCATAACAACGCGACACTAGCTAGAATGGTACACACTGCACCATACTGTACACATCGCCCTGAGACATAAGATATTGAGTCTCGTTACCTCAGTAATTTCACTAGCCTACAGCGCCCTTCAAGCCGGAACATAGTAATGTTTGCACTCTATTGTTTGACGGCAGAGGTTAAACTCCACCCGTGTACAAGTGCTCTTGCGGTGCAAGTGTATGCACCGGTTCGAAGGGATCAAGGCAGGATGTCGGTTTGGTCACCGTATATTATTGTTGCAACAGGTTCGCCCCAGTCCTTAAACTTGTATTTTGAAACTTTATGTCATTTTTATATTAATAAAAGGCAAACATACATTTTTGTTCTAATTCAATAATTGATTAATTGTTTACTATACATGTAAATAAAATTGCTCTGTCCGTGTCTGTCTGTGTGTAATATTAAAATAACAGTTTACTAAACTCGTATGAACGGTTTTACGAAACTTGCCACAAGTAGCCACAAGTAGCCACAACCGCTGAAACTATTGTTTTAATCTTTCTTTGTAATAATCTCGCCAGGCTCCGACACATCTAGAACGTTTTTATGGGACTAGACGGGCAAATGAAACGAGTCTGACTAAACATGGAGTAAGTTTCACCAGTTTTATTGGCGGGCATTGCAATTCATCAAATATATTCGTCATAGGGTTATTGCTGATCAGATAATTCCATGTGCAACAATTATACAGTTTGCACGTTACCTACGAACCAAAACGAACAGCGTGACGTCATCCACAACGTCACTGTACGTGGAGTGTGTTTGCACTCAACAAAACCTCACATCAAATTAATTTTTATGGTGCTACGGTCGGGCTCCGTGCCGTGCAGCGGGACGAGCTCGATGTTGTCCGCTCCAGACATATACTGCCACTACGTCAATGAAAGGTGTTCATTTTACGTTTTTTTATAAATAATGGTATACTTATTATCTCATTTTAATGAACTTATTAACCTCATCCGGCCGAACGCTGCGTAAAACCTGTAATGGTAGGCAGCGCCGCGGGTGTGCATGCCAGGGCAGTCGAGGGAGCAGCTGAAGCCAAAATGAGGAATTTTAACAAAGTTCATTGCTGCTCCCGAAACATTTTTAATGGCAATACTTTATTCGTTTGTTTGCTTACGATATATGTATACATAAAAAACTTACTAGTCTGTCTGTCGATGACGGTGGTTGCCGGCACAGCGAGTCCGTCGACGCCGTCGGATCCCGCCACCCGGTGCAGGGGCAGCTCCACCGCCCCCGACTCGCCCCCGGGCCACGCCATCGCAGCCCGCTACGCGCACCGCCGCCCCATTGCGCCGCCTCCACACCACCAGCGCTACCTCCTACCTACTCGCACCCCAACTGTTCGGCACTTATTGTCACTGATTTTAAATATTATTACACTTATATTTACGTACGATGAGTATCAACTGCATACAATACACGGGCAGCACCATCCGTTGCAGTGTAACCTGGGGGAGTACAGTTTGAAAAATATCGTGTATCCAATGACCCTGTTCCGGTACGCATTTGAATGGAGCAACAGAAATGCGGATTGTGCGGGATCAGGCGACTAACAGGAAGGTTGAATCGAATTTGGTACGGGGCAAAGGTCAACGAATTCGGAACGAAGGCTGTAAGACCAGCGCCTTTCCACATGCCCGGGACTGTTTACCAGGGCTACCACCAATAGAGTATTGGATTGGTGAGAGTGCACGTGCAGAGAGAACGGCCGGCTGGATATCTTCAACTTGCAGATAGTGACCGTGATAAGAAAGAGACGATGATGGACCGGATCAGCGATATTCACTATTCACTTGTTTCACTGTTCGTCGGCGACAGCGCCTGTGGTAACTAATTTACACTTTTTCCCTATCGATTCGTCCTGATGAATGACGGAAGCGAATAATAAAAGTTGCGACCAGGAATATTCTCTGAAAATGTTTAATGCTGCTGTTAGTCGTGTGACCGACTGATGCAGCTCATTTGCTACTGGGTCTGCAGATCCGAAGTTCCGAGCTTAAAAGTTGCGACCGATAATCGCGAAGTGATTGTATGTGAATAATAATTAAAAAGCTGGAATAAACTTAATTCATTGCACCTCTGAGCAACCAAGTTGAAAACTTTAGCGTTTAAGCAAACACACCGTTATGCAGTTTCCTGCGCCGCCGGTAGTCTAAATGAGTGCACTCGAGCCGCTCCGGGGCGGCCCGGCGCGCCGCTACATTACTATTACGATTCAAAAAACTTCATCAAAGATCATATAAACAATAAACCGAGGCCAACAAAACGATACGCTTTTAATAAATTAAGCACAACCAATTAATACTTAATAGAAACTTCAGCCTTTTTCTTAATTTAATTCAAAGAATAAAGCAATAGATTTCTGCTTAAGTTGCTATTACAGTTGCAGGCCGCCGTCGCCATATATGCGAGCTAACCTTTTTACTAATTCTGTACCTCTACGAGCTCAAATTATATAAACGACATTTAAAATAAAAAGGTGTTAAGTAACGAAATCTTCTAAAATAAAGAAAATACAATTAATATAAATAGAAAAACGCAAAGGAAGTGGTAGTGAGGCGCGCAGCTTCACTAATAAACCCCATACGGGGCACGTGTGTTCGTGTATCGAAACTTTTCCAGAATGAGCCGGCGCTGACTAGCGCTTGAACTCGTTGGAGCGCTGCAGCGGCGGGGCGCTTTAATTATTGTCTTTCGGACATATTTTGATGCATACAAACTTTGCAAACGACACAGACAATCGTAGATCTATTTTTCTACAAATCGGGTATGTACAGCATGAAGCATTTAGTTTTCTGCCGTTAAGAAGTGAGCTTCAGTCAGCGCTCAAGTTATTCTCGACCAGCCAGTCTGTGATGACCACGACCAACATCAAACTAATGATAGGGACTTAGCGAAGTTACTGGCTTTTTTGAAATAATTACACGGAACGCGCCAGTGCAGCGGCTAAAAGCAATATTATTGTGGCGTGCCGCAGACTCAAGCAATCTCGACGATCAAATAATAATGCGTGATCATAGAGCTTTTCATTTGTTTGCACATGCACATGCACTTTAATTGTTTTTGGCAGTAGCTGATCTCAAAAATACTTGATAAGGAGTAGTCAGATTTTCATATAGAAACAAAACGATCCCGACGGACAAATTACGCAATTAATGCAACGATAACGCACTGTTAATTATGAATTCAAATGAAACCTGTTCATTAAACGTTGAAGTGAATATTTCATAAATTTAAGGATTCCGTTTCACGGTTTTTGTAGAGATCTGTGTGTCTGTTTAAATAAAATAGTACATCTCCAAAGAAATAAGGCACGATAGCTGCGCTCCATTCACCTGCGACAATGTATGGATCTGCGCCGGTGCGCAAGCAGTTCAAGTGTACAGTGGGCAGCAACCCCGGCGCGGCAGACACCGAAACGTTAAGGTCAACTGTTAACCCGCAGAGTGTCGCTCGGGACGGACCGCGAACCGCGAACCGCAACCGCGAACCGCGAACCGCGAACCGCGAACCGAGCACGGTTAAGCAAGGAGCCGGACTGGCGGCGCGCGGGCCCCACCTCCTTATCAGCGTGACTATCGCGCGCCCACCGCTTTATCAAATAACCTCAACTCAACGCTATCGTGTGATTACTGTGCAAAGGTGTTCGCGCCGGCCCCTGCGTCCTGGTCAACTAGCCCGAACCCGGTAAACCGTCGCCTAGACACCACTCTATTGCTCCCGAACAATATAGTCTTTTTGTTTTTAATTCTATTCATTATTTTACTTGAGACGAGCGGCACGTTCACCTGGTGGTAAGTAATACGCCCGCCCGTACCAACGCGCGCTGGTGAGGATGCTACACATAACGTAATGGCGCTGCTCCCCGTGAGACGTAATATTGCGTCCCGTTATCCTAGTAATTTTCCTAGCTACAGCGCTCTTCAAACCAGAACACAGTACTGTCTGTCGGCTGCAACAGGCGCTGCGCTGGTACCTACCTAGGCGGTCTATAGCAACAGAGACACTACCACCAATGACAGCTATTGGTCCTTCAAACCGGATCATTGTAATGTTTGCACAGTACTGTCTGTCGGCTGCAACAGGCGCTGCGCTGGTACCTACCTAGGCGGTCTATAGCAATAGAGACACTACCACCAGTGATAGCTATTGGTCCTTCAAACCGGATCATTGTAATGTTTGCACAGTACTGTCTGTCGGCTGCAACAGGCGCTGCGCTGGTACCTACCTAGGCGGTCTATAGCAATAGAGACACTACCACCAGTGATAGCTATTGGTCCTTCAAACCGGATCATTGTAATGTTTGCACAGTACTGTCTGTCGGCTGCAACAGGCGCTGCGCTGGTACCTACCTAGGCGGTCTATAGCAACAGAGACACTACCACCAATGACAGCTATTGGTCCTTCAAACCGGATCATTGTAATGTTTGCACAGTAGTGTCTGTCGGCTGCAACAGGCGCTGCGCTGGTACCTACCTAGGCGGTCTATAGCAACAGAGACACTACCACCAGTGACAGCTATTGGTCCTTTAAACCAGATCATTGTAATGTTTGCACAGTAGTGTCTGTCGGCTGCAACAGGCGCTGCGCTGGTACCTACCTAGGCGGTCTATAGCAACAGAGACACTACCACCAGTGACAGCTATTGGTCCTTTAAACCAGATCATTGTAATGTTTGCACAGTAGTGTCTGTCGGCTGCAACAGGCGCTGCGCTGGTACCTATCTAGGCGGTCTATAGCAACAGAGACACTACCACCAATGACAGCTATTGGTCCTTCAAACCGGATCATTGTAATGTTTGCACAGTACTGTCTGTCGGCTGCAACAGGCGCTGCGCTGGTACCTACCTAGGCGGTCTATAGCAATAGAGACACTACCACCAGTGATAGCTATTGGTCCTTCAAACCGGATCATTGTAATGTTTGCACAGTACTGTCTGTCGGCTGCAACAGGCGCTGCGCTGGTACCTACCTAGGCGGTCTATAGCAACAGAGACACTACCACCAGTGACAGCTATTGGTCCTTCAAACCAGATCATTGTAATGTTTGCACAGTAGTGTCTGTCGGCTGCAACAGGCGCTGCGCTGGTACCTACCTAGGCGGTCTATAGCAACAGAGACACTACCACCAGTGACAGCTATTGGTCCTTTAAACCAGATCATTGTAATGTTTGCACAGTAGTGTCTGTCGGCTGCAACAGGCGCTGCGCTGGTACCTACCTAGGCGGTCTATAGCAACAGAGACACTACCACCAATGACAGCTATTGGTCCTTTAAACCAGATCATTGTAATGTTTGCACAGTAGTGTCTGTCGGCTGCAACAGGCGCTGCGCTGGTACCTACCTAGGCGGTCTATAGCAACAGAGACACTACCACCAATGACAGCTATTGGTCCTTCAAACCGGATCATTGTAATGTTTGCACAGTACTGTCTGTCGGCTGCAACAGGCGCTGCGCTGGTACCTACCTAGGCGGTCTATAGCAATAGAGACACTACCACCAGTGATAGCTATTGGTCCTTCAAACCGGATCATTGTAATGTTTGCACAGTACTGTCTGTCGGCTGCAACAGGCGCTGCGCTGGTACCTACCTAGGCGGTCTATAGCAACAGAGACACTACCACTAATGACAGCTATTGGTCCTTCAAACCGGATCATTGTAATGTTTGCACAGTAGTGTCTGTCGGCTGCAACAGGCGCTGCGCTGGTACCTACCTAGGCGGTCTATAGCAACAGAGACACTACCACCAGTGACAGCTATTGGTCCTTTAAACCAGATCATTGTAATGTTTGCACAGTAGTGTCTGTCGGCTGCAACAGGCGCTGCGCTGGTACCTACCTAGGCGGTCTATAGCAACAGAGACACTACCACCAGTGACAGCTATTGGTCCTTTAAACCAGATCATTGTAATGTTTGCACAGTAGTGTCTGTCGGCTGCAACAGGCGCTGCGCTGGTACCTATCTAGGCGGTCTATAGCAACAGAGACACTACCACCAATGACAGCTATTGGTCCTTCAAACCGGATCATTGTAATGTTTGCACAGTACTGTCTGTCGGCTGCAACAGGCGCTGCGCTGGTACCTACCTAGGCGGTCTATAGCAATAGAGACACTACCACCAGTGATAGCTATTGGTCCTTCAAACCGGATCATTGTAATGTTTGCACAGTACTGTCTGTCGGCTGCAACAGGCGCTGCGCTGGTACCTACCTAGACGGTCTATAGCAACAGAGACACTACCACCAATGATAGCTATTGGTCCTTCAAACCGGATCATTGTAATGTTTGCACAGTACTGTCTGTCGGCTGCAACAGGCGCTGCGCTGGTACCTACCTAGGCGGTCTATAGCAACAGAGACACTACCACCAGTGATAGCTATTGGTCCTTCAAACCGGATCATTGTAATGTTTGCACAGTACTGTCTGTCGGCTGCAACAGGCGCTGCGCTGGTACCTACCTAGGCGGTCTATAGCAACAGAGACACTACCACCAGTGATAGCTATTGGTCCTTCAAACCGGATCATTGTAATGTTTGCACAGTACTGTCTGTCGGCTGCAACAGGCGCTGCGCTGGTACCTACCTAGGCGGTCTATAGCAACAGAGACACTACCACCAGTGATAGCTATTGGTCCTTCAAACCGGATCATTGTAATGTTTGCACAGTACTTTCTGTCGGCTGCAACAGGCGCTGCGCTGGTACCTACCTAGGCGGTCTATAGCAACAGAGACACTACCACCAATGACAGCTATTGGTCCTTCAAACCGGATCATTGTAATGTTTGCACAGTACTGTCTGTCGGCTGCAACAGGCGCTGCGCTGGTACCTACCTAGGCGGTCTATAGCAACAGAGACACTACCACCAATGATAGCTATTGGTCCTTCAAACCGGATCATTGTAATGTTTGCACAGTACTGTCTGTCGGCTGCAACAGGCGCTGCGCTGGTACCTACCTAGGCGGTCTGTAGCAACAGAGACACTACCACCAATGATAGCTATTGGTCCTTCAATCCGGATCATTGTAATGTTTGGACAGTACTGTCTGTCGGCTGCAACAGGCGCTGCGCTGGTACCTACCTAGGCGGTCTATAGCAACAGAGACACTACCACCAATGACAGCTATCGGTCCTTCAAACCGGATCATTGTAATGTTTGCACAGTAGTGTCTGTCGGCTGCAACAGGCGCTGCGCTGGTACCTACCTAGGCGGTCTATAGCAACAGAGACACTACCACCAGTGATAGCTATTGGTCCTTCAAACCGGATCATTGTAATGTTTGTACAGTACTGTCTGTCGGCTGCAACAGGCGCTGCGCTGGTACCTACCTAGACGGTCTATAGCAACAAAGACACTACCACCAATGATAGCTATTGGTCCTTCAAACCGGATCATTGTAATGTTTGCACAGTACTGTCTGTCGGCTGCAACAGGCGCTGCGCTGGTACCTACCTAGGCGGTCTATAGCAACAGAGACACTACCACCAGTGATAGCTATTGGTCCTTCAAACCGGATCATTGTAATGTTTGCACAGTACTGTCTGTCGGCTGCAACAGGCGCTGCGCTGGTACCTACCTAGGCGGTCTATAGCAACAGAGACACTACCACCAGTGATTGCTATTGGTCCTTCAAACCGGATCATTGTAATGTTTGCACAGTACTGTCTGTCGGCTGCAACAGGCGCTGCGCTGGTACCTACCTAGGCGGTCTATAGCAATAGAGACACTACCACCAGTGATAGCTATTGGTCCTTCAAACCGGATCATTGTAATGTTTGCACAGTACTGTCTGTCGGCTGCAACAGGCGCTGCGCTGGTACCTACCTAGACGGTCTATAGCAACAGAGACACTACCACCAATGACAGCTATTGGTCCTTCAAACCGGATCATTGTAATGTTTGCACAGTACTGTCTGTCGGCTGCAACAGGCGCTGCGCTGGTACCTACCTAGGCGGTCTATAGCAATAGAGACACTACCACCAGTGATTGCTATTGGTCCTTCAAACCGGATCATTGTAATGTTTGCACAGTACTGTCTGTCGGCTGCAACAGGCGCTGCGCTGGTACCTACCTAGGCGGTCTATAGCAACAGAGACACTACCACCAATGACAGCTATTGGTCCTTCAAACCGGATCATTGTAATGTTTGCACAGTACTGTCTGTCGGCTGCAACAGGCGCTGCGCTGGTACCTACCTAGGCGGTCTATAGTAATAGAGACACTACCACCAGTGATAGCTATTGGTCCTTCAAACCGGATCATTGTAATGTTTGCACAGTACTGTCTGTCGGCTGCAACAGGCGCTGCGCTGGTACCTACCTAGGCGGTCTATAGCAATAGAGACACTACCACCAGTGATAGCTATTGGTCCTTCAAACCGGATCATTGTAATGTTTGCACAGTACTGTCTGTTGGCTGCAACAGGCGCTGCGCTGGTACCTACCTAGGCGGTCTATAGCAACAGAGACACTACCACCAATGACAGCTATTGGTCCTTCAAACCGGATCATTGTAATGTTTGCACAGTACTGTCTGTCGGCTGCAACAGGCGCTGCGCTGGTACCTACCTAGGCGGTCTGTAGCAACAGAGACACTACCACTAATGATAGCTATTGGTCCTTCAAACCGGATCATTGTAATGTTTGCACAGTACTGTCTGTCGGCTGCAACAGGCGCTGCGCTGGTACCTACCTAGGCGGTCTATAGCAACAGAGACACTACCACCAATGACAGCTATCGGTCCTTCAAACCGGATCATTGTAATGTTTGCACAGTAGTGTCTGTCGGCTGCAACAGGCGCTGCGCTGGTACCTACCTAGGCGGTCTATAGCAACAGAGACACTACCACCAATGACAGCTATTGGTCCTTTAAACCAGATCATTGTAATGTTTGCACAGTAGTGTCTGTCGGCTGCAACAGGCGCTGCGCTGGTACCTATCTAGGCGGTCTATAGCAACAGAGACACTACCACCAATGACAGCTATTGGTCCTTCAAACCGGATCATTGTAATGTTTGCACAGTACTGTCTGTCGGCTGCAACAGGCGCTGCGCTGGTACCTACCTAGGCGGTCTATAGCAATAGAGACACTACCACCAGTGATAGCTATTGGTCCTTCAAACCGGATCATTGTAATGTTTGCACAGTACTGTCTGTCGGCTGCAACAGGCGCTGCGCTGGTACCTACCTAGGCGGTCTATAGCAACAGAGACACTACCACTAATGACAGCTATTGGTCCTTCAAACCGGATCATTGTAATGTTTGCACAGTAGTGTCTGTCGGCTGCAACAGGCGCTGCGCTGGTACCTACCTAGGCGGTCTATAGCAACAGAGACACTACCACCAGTGACAGCTATTGGTCCTTTAAACCAGATCATTGTAATGTTTGCACAGTAGTGTCTGTCGGCTGCAACAGGCGCTGCGCTGGTACCTACCTAGGCGGTCTATAGCAACAGAGACACTACCACCAGTGACAGCTATTGGTCCTTTAAACCAGATCATTGTAATGTTTGCACAGTAGTGTCTGTCGGCTGCAACAGGCGCTGCGCTGGTACCTATCTAGGCGGTCTATAGCAACAGAGACACTACCACCAATGACAGCTATTGGTCCTTCAAACCGGATCATTGTAATGTTTGCACAGTACTGTCTGTCGGCTGCAACAGGCGCTGCGCTGGTACCTACCTAGGCGGTCTATAGCAATAGAGACACTACCACCAGTGATAGCTATTGGTCCTTCAAACCGGATCATTGTAATGTTTGCACAGTACTGTCTGTCGGCTGCAACAGGCGCTGCGCTGGTACCTACCTAGACGGTCTATAGCAACAGAGACACTACCACCAATGATAGCTATTGGTCCTTCAAACCGGATCATTGTAATGTTTGCACAGTACTGTCTGTCGGCTGCAACAGGCGCTGCGCTGGTACCTACCTAGGCGGTCTATAGCAACAGAGACACTACCACCAGTGATAGCTATTGGTCCTTCAAACCGGATCATTGTAATGTTTGCACAGTACTGTCTGTCGGCTGCAACAGGCGCTGCGCTGGTACCTACCTAGGCGGTCTATAGCAATAGAGACACTACCACCAGTGATAGCTATTGGTCCTTCAAACCGGATCATTGTAATGTTTGCACAGTACTGTCTGTCGGCTGCAACAGGCGCTGCGCTGGTACCTACCTAGGCGGTCTATAGCAACAGAGACACTACCACCAGTGATAGCTATTGGTCCTTCAAACCGGATCATTGTAATGTTTGCACAGTACTTTCTGTCGGCTGCAACAGGCGCTGCGCTGGTACCTACCTAGGCGGTCTATAGCAACAGAGACACTACCACCAATGACAGCTATTGGTCCTTCAAACCGGATCATTGTAATGTTTGCACAGTACTGTCTGTCGGCTGCAACAGGCGCTGCGCTGGTACCTACCTAGGCGGTCTATAGCAACAGAGACACTACCACCAATGATAGCTATTGGTCCTTCAAACCGGATCATTGTAATGTTTGCACAGTACTGTCTGTCGGCTGCAACAGGCGCTGCGCTGGTACCTACCTAGGCGGTCTGTAGCAACAGAGACACTACCACCAATGATAGCTATTGGTCCTTCAATCCGGATCATTGTAATGTTTGGACAGTACTGTCTGTCGGCTGCAACAGGCGCTGCGCTGGTACCTACCTAGGCGGTCTATAGCAACAGAGACACTACCACCAATGACAGCTATCGGTCCTTCAAACCGGATCATTGTAATGTTTGCACAGTAGTGTCTGTCGGCTGCAACAGGCGCTGCGCTGGTACCTACCTAGGCGGTCTATAGCAACAGAGACACTACCACCAGTGATAGCTATTGGTCCTTCAAACCGGATCATTGTAATGTTTGTACAGTACTGTCTGTCGGCTGCAACAGGCGCTGCGCTGGTACCTACCTAGACGGTCTATAGCAACAAAGACACTACCACCAATGATAGCTATTGGTCCTTCAAACCGGATCATTGTAATGTTTGCACAGTACTGTCTGTCGGCTGCAACAGGCGCTGCGCTGGTACCTACCTAGGCGGTCTATAGCAACAGAGACACTACCACCAGTGATAGCTATTGGTCCTTCAAACCGGATCATTGTAATGTTTGCACAGTACTGTCTGTCGGCTGCAACAGGCGCTGCGCTGGTACCTACCTAGGCGGTCTATAGCAACAGAGACACTACCACCAGTGATTGCTATTGGTCCTTCAAACCGGATCATTGTAATGTTTGCACAGTACTGTCTGTCGGCTGCAACAGGCGCTGCGCTGGTACCTACCTAGGCGGTCTATAGCAATAGAGACACTACCACCAGTGATAGCTATTGGTCCTTCAAACCGGATCATTGTAATGTTTGCACAGTACTGTCTGTCGGCTGCAACAGGCGCTGCGCTGGTACCTACCTAGACGGTCTATAGCAACAGAGACACTACCACCAATGACAGCTATTGGTCCTTCAAACCGGATCATTGTAATGTTTGCACAGTACTGTCTGTCGGCTGCAACAGGCGCTGCGCTGGTACCTACCTAGGCGGTCTATAGCAATAGAGACACTACCACCAGTGATTGCTATTGGTCCTTCAAACCGGATCATTGTAATGTTTGCACAGTACTGTCTGTCGGCTGCAACAGGCGCTGCGCTGGTACCTACCTAGGCGGTCTATAGCAACAGAGACACTACCACCAATGACAGCTATTGGTCCTTCAAACCGGATCATTGTAATGTTTGCACAGTACTGTCTGTCGGCTGCAACAGGCGCTGCGCTGGTACCTACCTAGGCGGTCTATAGTAATAGAGACACTACCACCAGTGATAGCTATTGGTCCTTCAAACCGGATCATTGTAATGTTTGCACAGTACTGTCTGTCGGCTGCAACAGGCGCTGCGCTGGTACCTACCTAGGCGGTCTATAGCAATAGAGACACTACCACCAGTGATAGCTATTGGTCCTTCAAACCGGATCATTGTAATGTTTGCACAGTACTGTCTGTTGGCTGCAACAGGCGCTGCGCTGGTACCTACCTAGGCGGTCTATAGCAACAGAGACACTACCACCAATGACAGCTATTGGTCCTTCAAACCGGATCATTGTAATGTTTGCACAGTACTGTCTGTCGGCTGCAACAGGCGCTGCGCTGGTACCTACCTAGGCGGTCTGTAGCAACAGAGACACTACCACCAATGATAGCTATTGGTCCTTCAAACCGGATCATTGTAATGTTTGCACAGTACTGTCTGTCGGCTGCAACAGGCGCTGCGCTGGTACCTACCTAGGCGGTCTATAGCAACAGAGACACTACCACCAATGACAGCTATCGGTCCTTCAAACCGGATCATTGTAATGTTTGCACAGTAGTGTCTGTCGGCTGCAACAGGCGCTGCGCTGGTACCTACCTAGGCGGTCTATAGCAACAGAGACACTACCACCAGTGATAGCTATTGGTCCTTCAAACCGGATCATTGTAATGTTTGCACAGTACTGTCTGTCGGCTGCAACAGGCGCTGCGCTGGTACCTACCTAGGCGGTCTATAGCAATAGAGACACTACCACCAGTGATAGCTATTGGTCCTTCAAACCGGATCATTGTAATGTTTGCACAGTACTGTCTGTCGGCTGCAACAGGCGCTGCGCTGGTACCTACCTAGGCGGTCTATAGCAATAGAGACACTACCACCAGTGATAGCTATTGGTCCTTCAAACCGGATCATTGTAATGTTTGCACAGTACTGTCTGTCGGCTGCAACAGGCGCTGCGCTGGTACCTACCTAGGCGGTCTATAGCAACAGAGACACTACCACCAATGACAGCTATTGGTCCTTCAAACCGGATCATTGTAATGTTTGCACAGTACTGTCTGTCGGCTGCAACAGGCGCTGCGCTGGTACCTACCTAGGCGGTCTGTAGCAACAGAGACACTACCACCAATGATAGCTATTGGTCCTTCAAACCGGATCATTGTAATGTTTGCACAGTACTGTCTGTCGGCTGCAACAGGCGCTGCGCTGGTACCTACCTAGGCGGTCTATAGCAACAGAGACACTACCACCAATGACAGCTATCGGTCCTTCAAACCGGATCATTGTAATGTTTGCACAGTAGTGTCTGTCGGCTGCAACAGGCGCTGCGCTGGTACCTACCTAGGCGGTCTATAGCAACAGAGACACTACCACCAGTGATTGCTATTGGTCCTTCAAACCGGATCATTGTAATGTTTGCACAGTACTGTCTGTCGGCTGCAACAGGCGCTGCGCTGGTACCTACCTAGGCGGTCTATAGCAATAGAGACACTACCACCAGTGATAGCTATTGGTCCTTCAAACCGGATCATTGTAATGTTTGCACAGTACTGTCTGTCGGCTGCAACAGGCGCTGCGCTGGTACCTACCTAGGCGGTCTATAGCAATAGAGACACTACCACCAGTGATAGCTATTGGTCCTTCAAACCGGATCATTGTAATGTTTGCACAGTACTGTCTGTCGGCTGCAACAGGCGCTGCGCTGGTACCTACCTAGGCGGTCTATAGCAATAGAGACACTACCACCAGTGATAGCTATTGGTCCTTCAAACCGGATCATTGTAATGTTTGCACAGTACTGTCTGTCGGCTGCAACAGGCGCTGCGCTGGTACCTACCTAGGCGGTCTATAGCAACAGAGACACTACCACCAATGACAGCTATTGGTCCTTCAAACCGGATCATTGTAATGTTTGCACAGTAGTGTCTGTCGGCTGCAACAGGCGCTGCGCTGGTACCTACCTAGGCGGTTTATAGCAACAGAGACACTACCACCAGTGACAGCTATTGGTCCTTCAAACCAGATCATTGTAATGTTTGCACAGTACTGTCTGTCGGCTGCAACAGGCGCTGCGCTGGTACCTACCTAGACGGTGTATAGCAACAGAGACACTACCACCAGTGATAGCTATTGGTCCTTCAAACCGGATCATTGTAATGTTTGCACAGTACTGTCTGTCGGCTGCAACAGGCGCTGCGCTGGTACCTACCTAGGCGGTCTATAGCAACAGAGACACTACCACCAATGACAGCTATTGGTCCTTCAAACCGGATCATTGTAATGTTTGCACAGTACTGTCTGTCGGCTGCAACAGGCGCTGCGCTGGTACCTACCTAGGCGGTCTATAGCAACAGAGACACTACCACCAGTGATAGCTATTGGTCCTTCAAACCGGATCATTGTAATGTTTGCACAGTACTGTCTGTCGGCTGCAACAGGCGCTGCGCTGGTACCTACCTAGGCGGTCTATAGCAACAGAGACACTACCACCAATGACAGCTATTGGTCCTTCAAACCGGATCATTGTAATGTTTGCACAGTACTGTCTGTCGGCTGCAACAGGCGCTGCGCTGGTACCTACCTAGGCGGTCTATAGCAATAGAGACACTACCACCAGTGATAGCTATTGGTCCTTCAAACCGGATCATTGTAATGTTTGCACAGTACTGTCTGTCGGCTGCAACAGGCGCTGCGCTGGTACCTACCTAGACGGTCTATAGCAACAGAGACACTACCACCAATGATAGCTATTGGTCCTTCAAACCGGATCATTGTAATGTTTGCACAGTACTGTCTGTCGGCTGCAACAGGCGCTGCGCTGGTACCTACCTAGGCGGTCTATAGCAACAGAGACACTACCACCAGTGATAGCTATTGGTCCTTCAAACCGGATCATTGTAATGTTTGCACAGTACTGTCTGTCGGCTGCAACAGGCGCTGCGCTGGTACCTACCTAGGCGGTCTATAGCAACAGAGACACTACCACCAGTGATAGCTATTGGTCCTTCAAACCGGATCATTGTAATGTTTGCACAGTACTTTCTGTCGGCTGCAACAGGCGCTGCGCTGGTACCTACCTAGGCGGTCTATAGCAACAGAGACACTACCACCAATGACAGCTATTGGTCCTTCAAACCGGATCATTGTAATGTTTGCACAGTACTGTCTGTCGGCTGCAACAGGCGCTGCGCTGGTACCTACCTAGGCGGTCTATAGCAACAGAGACACTACCACCAATGATAGCTATTGGTCCTTCAAACCGGATCATTGTAATGTTTGCACAGTACTGTCTGTCGGCTGCAACAGGCGCTGCGCTGGTACCTACCTAGGCGGTCTGTAGCAACAGAGACACTACCACCAATGATAGCTATTGGTCCTTCAAACCGGATCATTGTAATGTTTGGACAGTACTGTCTGTCGGCTGCAACAGGCGCTGCGCTGGTACCTACCTAGGCGGTCTATAGCAACAGAGACACTACTACCAATGACAGCTATCGGTCCTTCAAACCGGATCATTGTAATGTTTGCACAGTACTGTCTGTCGGCTGCAACAGGCGCTGCGCTGGTACCTACCTAGGCGGTCTATAGCAATAGAGACACTACCACCAGTGATAGCTATTGGTCCTTCAAACCGGATCATTGTAATGTTTGCACAGTACTGTCTGTCGGCTGCAACAGGCGCTGCGCTGGTACCTACCTAGACGGTCTATAGCAACAGAGACACTACCACCAATGATAGCTATTGGTCCTTCAAACCGGATCATTGTAATGTTTGCACAGTACTGTCTGTCGGCTGCAACAGGCGCTGCGCTGGTACCTACCTAGGCGGTCTATAGCAACAGAGACACTACCACCAGTGATAGCTATTGGTCCTTCAAACCGGATCATTGTAATGTTTGCACAGTACTGTCTGTCGGCTGCAACAGGCGCTGCGCTGGTACCTACCTAGGCGGTCTATAGCAACAGAGACACTACCACCAGTGATAGCTATTGGTCCTTCAAACCGGATCATTGTAATGTTTGCACAGTACTGTCTGTCGGCTGCAACAGGCGCTGCGCTGGTACCTACCTAGGCGGTCTATAGCAACAGAGACACTACCACCAATGACAGCTATTGGTCCTTCAAACCGGATCATTGTAATGTTTGCACAGTACTGTCTGTCGGCTGCAACAGGCGCTGCGCTGGTACCTACCTAGGCGGTCTATAGCAACAGAGACACTACCACCAGTGATAGCTATTGGTCCTTCAAACCGGATCATTGTAATGTTTGCACAGTACTGTCTGTCGGCTGCAACAGGCGCTGCGCTGGTACCTACCTAGGCGGTCTATAGCAATAGAGACACTACCACCAGTGATAGCTATTGGTCCTTCAAACCGGATCATTGTAATGTTTGCACAGTACTGTCTGTCGGCTGCAACAGGCGCTGCGCTGGTACCTACCTAGGCGGTCTATAGCAACAGAGACACTACCACCAGTGATAGCTATTGGTCCTTCAAACCGGATCATTGTAATGTTTGCACAGTACTGTCTGTCGGCTGCAACAGGCGCTGCGCTGGTACCTACCTAGGCGGTCTATAGCAACAGAGACACTACCACCAGTGATAGCTATTGGTCCTTCAAACCGGATCATTGTAATGTTTGCACAGTACTGTCTGTCGGCTGCAACAGGCGCTGCGCTGGTACCTACCTAGGCGGTCTATAGCAATAGAGACACTACCACCAGTGATAGCTATTGGTCCTTCAAACCGGATCATTGTAATGTTTGCACAGTACTGTCTGTCGGCTGCAACAGGCGCTGCGCTGGTACCTACCTAGACGGTCTATAGCAACAGAGACACTACCACCAATGATAGCTATTGGTCCTTCAAACCGGATCATTGTAATGTTTGCACAGTACTGTCTGTCGGCTGCAACAGGCGCTGCGCTGGTACCTACCTAGGCGGTCTATAGCAACAGAGACACTACCACCAGTGATAGCTATTGGTCCTTCAAACCGGATCATTGTAATGTTTGCACAGTACTGTCTGTCGGCTGCAACAGGCGCTGCGCTGGTACCTACCTAGGCGGTCTATAGCAACAGAGACACTACCACCAGTGATAGCTATTGGTCCTTCAAACCGGATCATTGTAATGTTTGCACAGTACTGTCTGTCGGCTGCAACAGGCGCTGCGCTGGTACCTACCTAGGCGGTCTATAGCAACAGAGACACTACCACCAGTGATAGCTATTGGTCCTTCAAACCGGATCATTGTAATGTTTGCACAGTACTTTCTGTCGGCTGCAACAGGCGCTGCGCTGGTACCTACCTAGGCGGTCTATAGCAACAGAGACACTACCACCAATGACAGCTATTGGTCCTTCAAACCGGATCATTGTAATGTTTGCACAGTACTGTCTGTCGGCTGCAACAGGCGCTGCGCTGGTACCTACCTAGGCGGTCTATAGCAACAGAGACACTACCACCAATGATAGCTATTGGTCCTTCAAACCGGATCATTGTAATGTTTGCACAGTACTGTCTGTCGGCTGCAACAGGCGCTGCGCTGGTACCTACCTAGGCGGTCTGTAGCAACAGAGACACTACCACCAATGATAGCTATTGGTCCTTCAAACCGGATCATTGTAATGTTTGGACAGTACTGTCTGTCGGCTGCAACAGGCGCTGCGCTGGTACCTACCTAGGCGGTCTATAGCAACAGAGACACTACCACCAATGACAGCTATTGGTCCTTCAAACCGGATCATTGTAATGTTTGCACAGTACTGTCTGTCGGCTGCAACAGGCGCTGCGCTGGTACCTACCTAGGCGGTCTATAGCAACAGAGACACTACCACCAGTGATAGCTATTGGTCCTTCAAACCGGATCATTGTAATGTTTGCACAGTACTGTCTGTCGGCTGCAACAGGCGCTGCGCTGGTACCTACCTAGGCGGTCTATAGCAACAGAGACACTACCACCAATGACAGCTATTGGTCCTTCAAACCGGATCATTGTAATGTTTGCACAGTACTGTCTGTCGGCTGCAACAGGCGCTGCGCTGGTACCTACCTAGGCGGTCTATAGCAACAGAGACACTACCACCAATGACAGCTATTGGTCCTTCAAACCGGATCATTGTAATGTTTGCACAGTACTGTCTGTCGGCTGCAACAGGCGCTGCGCTGGTACCTACCTAGGCGGTCTATAGCAACAGAGACACTACCACCAATGACAGCTATTGGTCCTTCAAACCGGATCATTGTAATGTTTGCACAGTACTGTCTGTCGGCTGCAACAGGCGCTGCGCTGGTACCTACCTAGGCGGTCTATAGCAACAGAGACACTACCACCAGTGATAGCTATTGGTCCTTCAAACCGGATCATTGTAATGTTTGCACAGTACTGTCTGTCGGCTGCAACAGGCGCTGCGCTGGTACCTACCTAGGCGGTCTATAGCAATAGAGACACTACCACCAGTGATTGCTATTGGTCCTTCAAACCGGATCATTGTAATGTTTGCACAGTACTGTCTGTCGGCTGCAACAGGCGCTGCGCTGGTACCTACCTAGGCGGTCTATAGCAATAGAGACACTACCACCAGTGATAGCTATTGGTCCTTCAAACCGGATCATTGTAATGTTTGCACAGTACTGTCTGTCGGCTGCAACAGGCGCTGCGCTGGTACCTACCTAGGCGGTCTATAGCAATAGAGACACTACCACCAGTGATAGCTATTGGTCCTTCAAACCGGATCATTGTAATGTTTGCACAGTACTGTCTGTCGGCTGCAACAGGCGCTGCGCTGGTACCTACCTAGGCGGTCTATAGCAATAGAGACACTACCACCAGTGATAGCTATTGGTCCTTCAAACCGGATCATTGTAATGTTTGCACAGTACTGTCTGTCGGCTGCAACAGGCGCTGCGCTGGTACCTACCTAGGCGGTCTATAGCAATAGAGACACTACCACCAGTGATAGCTATTGGTCCTTCAAACCGGATCATTGTAATGTTTGCACAGTACTGTCTGTCGGCTGCAACAGGCGCTGCGCTGGTACCTACCTAGGCGGTCTATAGCAATAGAGACACTACCACCAGTGATAGCTATTGGTCCTTCAAACCGGATCATTGTAATGTTTGCACAGTACTGTCTGTCGGCTGCAACAGGCGCTGCGCTGGTACCTACCTAGGCGGTCTATAGCAATAGAGACACTACCACCAGTGATAGCTATTGGTCCTTCAAACCGGATCATTGTAATGTTTGCACAGTACTGTCTGTCGGCTGCAACAGGCGCTGCGCTGGTACCTACCTAGGCGGTCTATAGCAATAGAGACACTACCACCAGTGATAGCTATTGGTCCTTCAAACCGGATCATTGTAATGTTTGCACAGTACTGTCTGTCGGCTGCAACAGGCGCTGCGCTGGTACCTACCTAGGCGGTCTATAGCAATAGAGACACTACCACCAGTGATAGCTATTGGTCCTTCAAACCGGATCATTGTAATGTTTGCACAGTACTGTCTGTCGGCTGCAACAGGCGCTGCGCTGGTACCTACCTAGGCGGTCTATAGCAATAGAGACACTACCACCAGTGATAGCTATTGGTCCTTCAAACCGGATCATTGTAATGTTTGCACAGTACTGTCTGTCGGCTGCAACAGGCGGTGCGCTGGTACCTACCTAGGCGGTCTATAGCAATAGAGACACTACCACCAGTGATAGCTATTGGTCCTTCAAACCGGATCATTGTAATGTTTGCACAGTACTGTCTGTCGGCTGCAACAGGCGCTGCGCTGGTACCTAGGCGGTCTATAGCAACCTTCTAACTACCGTCGGTAAACTAGTAACTTGAAACAGTTCTCTCGATCTTCATTTAATGAAATCTCAATTATCATCTCTAACTAACTCTATGCGTTTCTACAAATATACCAATAATACAAAGTATAATTGATTTACAACAATGAAATCCTGAATTATAAGGGCCGGAAACTGACCGCTGACACGAATGTCCTTAAAACTGAGCAGTGCGCACTCCAATATACGAAGGATTATCTTATCATCACCGCGCAAGGATCAGAGCCGCCGCAGTTGAAGCTTTTCAAAAAGTATCAATTTACTTTACTACATTCAGTAAAAGATGCGGGAAGTGAACATCCAGACTTCACAACTGCACTTGCATGTCGTTCAAGTTCAATGAATAGTCGTTCCGTTTTCACATTTAACTATGAAGAAGATCACGAACGCATTAAACTCATTTGTTCGTTGGCGCTGATTAGTATTGTTTCACTTGGACGTACTGCCTCGCGGGGGTTCGGCGGCCGACTGGCTACTCGGGGAGACACCATCGTGCCACTACACGCTGGACAAAGAGGAGCAGACAGCCGCGAGTGGAGCAGCCGGCCCGGCCGGGCGCGCTTCGCAACCGCCGTGAATACTTCCACCGGCGCGCACCTGGTGCTCATGGTCTACGCGATGACACTAACGCAACGCACGAGGAGCCATGCAGGAGCGGGGCGGCGCGGGGCGGAACGGGCGCGCACTCCTGCCGCCCTCGCGTTTCCCCCGCCGCAAATATTCTGCATTCACAAATGAGTTGCGACGGGTTAAATCCCGCCGGAGCCGCTCATCTCAACGCGTAACATGTGATAGAAGATTCATAATCCTAGTGAGTCCCCGTGAGTCCTCGTGAGCTCCCTACTGCTCGCTGCAAGTGAAGGTGCTGCGTCGGTATCGGCCTGACGAATCAGTCTGCCGGGATATAAGAGTGGGTCTCCCTAAATGCGACAAACGGTCTGTGCAAACCAACACAAAAACTTTATAGATAACTCCACCCCCACCCCCCCCCCACTCCACCCCGTCCCCCGTTGAGAAATGTTGAAATGTTCATCAGGAACGTTCCCACGCAGATAACCTCGACGCGACTGATAAAGTCCCACAAGTATTCCACCCGTGTGGTGGCCGGTGGGGAGTGGTGGCGGGTGCGGCACTATGTGGGACACAACGCGGCGTGACGTCACCGCACCATATACCAAATTAAAGCACACCCTTTACAGCAGGGGGCGAGCGCGCGCGTAAGGGTGCGGGCGCGGGCCGCTCGCCCCGATAAAACGAATGTCGTGATTCCGCGCTGTCCAGTCATTTTCCTTTGACATGATGTTATGTCAATGTGCCATGCGTGTGCATGTACAATAGCAACTTATCTAAATATTCCAACTGCTAGCCTTGGATCAGGTCAAGTGTAGTTGGAAGAATCTTGTGTCCCGCAGCAGGCTTCAGACAACGGTTATGATGACATAGATATCTCCTGCTGTTACTTAACTTGTAACCGATGCACGCGGAAGAGACGTTTCGCGGGGATATCTAAGTTACAATCCTGAGTGAGGAAAGTGCACCACTTGGTGCTCCGATCCGAGTGGATTTGCAGAAGCTGTAGGAAGTAGCAATGGTCAAATGGAAATATGTTTACCACTGCCAGCGACCTGTTCAGAGGTCCTGTTCGGCTCCAAGGCCCCCGCGAGCCGTGTGACTGCGCTCGCGTCGGAACAACGAAACGAAGATAAATAACAATTTTTTTAATTGTCCAAGGTCGGTTAGCGGGTACTACTTGTATTTATACTAAAATTAATATATATATAATAAACTAGTTTGGCTACATCATAACACAGCAAGTCTTCGCAAATGGCTCGTCTCCGATGTGGACGGGCATCAGGGTAAGCACTGCCGCGACCGGGTGGCGGTGAACAGACATTACCATCTCCCGGTTATACAGTAAAGTGTAGGAATAGAGCAAGGGACCTGGCGGATTATGGTGAACTGACCGCCAACCTCCGCTACTCGGAGAGGCGCCTTAAGAAGTAGAAGAGGAAGAAGAAGAATTGGGAACAAATGTATTTTCGTACCAATGACTGTACGTCCTAAAGGTCTACTAACCAATAATGCCGGATGTAACGTCGCACGCAACACCAGCCTTAGGTTTCAAGTTGTGGTAACAAACATTTAGACTATTTGTAGGTACGATACGGTAGTATAATCTGTATCACGAATACTTAACACCTAATCTGTTTTTGTATATTCGTTATCAAACCTCCTAATCTCAACTGCCGGCCCCCCCACGCCCCCCACAATGGCGCGTCGTCCTGAGCGGCGGCGGCGGAACTTTAAGATATAATTGTGTAGTGAGTAAACAATTTGACGATAAGTGACACGCCCGTGCATAACGACGGGGCGCTGCTTAGTATGCACCGCACCACTTCGGGCTCGTTGCCTTGACACATAAGATGTTCAGTCTCGTTACTTCGGTAATTTCACTAGTTACAGCGCACTTCGAACCGGAACACGGCAATGTTTGCACAGAACTGTTTGTCGCCAGCTCCAGCTCTGGTGGTAATCAATAAAGATAAATTTGAAACCTAGGTATGGGTACACTCCTGTAGAGTTGAAGATTCCAAATGCGTGTTCCGTATCCCCGTGTGAACGCGGAGCCAGCAGCCGGAGACCATGGCACCCTGACGCAGGCGGGCGGCGGGTTCGCTGCACACGTTAACGTGGCGTTCCGAATGCAAGGTGGCGCAGAGTGCAGGCTGAGTGCCGCGCGGGGAGGCTGGATTGTGGAGCACCAGCTCCAGTCAAGTTACTCATATGCGTAATCGAAACATTGAAAGCGTTAAGCGCAATGTTGTGCAGTGCAGTGCAGTGCAGTGCAGTCTACTGGTGGTAGGTCTCTATTGCTGCCGACCGTCTAGCTAGGTACCAGGTACCACTGCAGCACCTATTGCAGCCTACAGGCTGCAACAACCGTATAATATAAACATTACCGTGTTCAGGAATGAAGGGCGCTGTAGCCAGTGAAATTACTGAGGTACTAAGACTGAACCTGTTATGTCTCAGGGCGACGAGCACAATGTGGCGCTGTGTACAACATCTCAACTAGAGCCGCGTTGTTATGGTGGACGTATCACTTACCATCAGGTGGGCGTCTCGTTCGTCTTGTAGCTTTGTTGAATAAAACAAAGTTTCAACTACTTAACTGGAGCTTAATTTTTATGAACATACATTCCACTTACATTTTAGTGAGCTTGTTGCCGCTGCGCTTGCGCATGCAAATGCTTTGGTTTCGTTCGATGTACAAATTTGATACCTAAGTGAACTCGGTTATAAGAGGTTAGGTTCTATGAAGAAGGTACCAATTTAAGGTTTTAAACGTCCCCCCAGTAAATGTGGGCACTGTTACTGTTACTGTTACTAATGACCTGCTCCATTGTGGTCTCGTGCGATCATAACGAAATTTTAATACCTCACAAGCCGATAGATCTCCACTGTTGGACATCGGCTTCCCCCAAATATCTCCTTACACAGTCAGCATGGCTTCCAGTGCCGGTGGACACTATGGGTTCACATTGGAGGATTTGCGCCATTTCCCACCCCGCTGACCCAACGCGGGTTGGCGAGAGCCAGAACTCGTTTGTTGATTATGAGGGTGCACTACGAGCAGGTGAGGTTGGATTGGGTGCAGTGAGTTATTGTGAGGCTTACACCCCGGCGGGAGCCCTTACATCGGTTATTATTTTAATACGCCAACTTGAAATACCTGTGACCGTTAAGTGCACTGCCACGGCTGCCGCGTGCCACCAACTGGCGACAATTCGTCCACCAGCGAACGAACTTGAACAGACCTTCAATATTAATATTATTTAACTATCAAAGTAAAGTATTCGAATTAACACAATCCGTAAATATTTTTATTGCAGTTAATATAATATTATATATACGTATATATATGTATATGTATATATGTATCAATGACTGCCACCAACAACTCGCGGGAAACTTTTGTAAAGTGGAAAAGTATACCTTTGAACTGTGCTAAATAAGAAATATATTTATCGGTGAAGTTTTAGTAGGGGGTGGGCGGCGTGAGCGCGGTGGGCGCGGTGGGCGCGGCGCGTGCGGGCGGCGCGGGCGGCGCGGCGGGACTGAAGCCGTCGCGTAACTTTGTTGAGCTTTTCGCACCGCAGCTTTAACTTAATTTTTACACTTCCAATTTTATACTTAGCTGACTAATTGTATTATTTAAATGTCGGTTCACCTGCGAGTCGTTTAAGCTAAAAGCTCATTTTTATAATACCCGCTCCGTAAACTTAAGCTGTTAGTAGTAAAAGACGTTGGTTGTGTTACAAAGGTAGGTTTCATTACGTTGTTAGTTCTTTCTCTTCAGCATCAGCAGCGTCCGCGGAAAATAACTGTAAGTAATAACTAAACATCTCGTCTTAAACTTATCACGATGTTAATTAGTTTGATCAGAATAGACGCAAAGTTGTACCGCTATCGAACTTGCACTTGAACCGAGTTCAAACCCGAGCGGTTTCGCGGCGGGGCGGCTGACCGCTGTGCCATCATTAGCAGTTCAAAGCGCGCATTTCCGTAATACCGTAACTTCCGCTATATCCGTTGCTCCCCGGTTGATCCGATCTAAGCAGTTAAGAAAACCAACATATTCAATAAAACTTTATCGCTGCCGTCGGTGCGGCTCGAGGCCTGCAGCGACGTGCATCCAAGTAAATCACGGTCGTGAATGTGACGGTCTTGTGAAATCTCCAAAATCATTATTAATGCAGTGCAGCGTGTCACTGAGAGAGTCGCTGCTCCCTGCCCGTCTTGCAGGCCGCAACTTCCTCGTAACTCTTTTCGGGGGTAGCATATCGTAAAACCCGTTCTTAGCTGACCTACACTCAGCAAAAGAAATGTCTCTACCAAATTTCAAGTGACGAGTGAGCAAGCCTTGTGGCGCCAAAGATATCGTGATGAGTCTGTACATAGGTGGAAATCTCTTATATGTAACGAAAATGGATCTTGTTTGTTCGCCGATCACGTGAAAACCAGTGAATGTGGGAACATGAGCATTCGACGCGGAGTCATTTCTAGATGCGTCGTTGGCTATTTATATTTTGAATTTCATGGATTCTTCATCGTTTTATTTCTAATTCACTTTTATAAATATGTTATTTTCATATTATTTATGCGGTTGCCATAGTAACGGTTGCTACAGAAAGTAATTTGCGGTTGCAGTTGTTTTCAAGGAATATTTCAGACCAAATTTTTTTTTTATATATTATTACGCCTTTTTTCCCAGTAGAAGTAGGCAGAAGCGAATAAACACCCACTTTTTGCCAGATGTGGTCAGATCAGGTCCCATGTAACAGGGGGCAAGCCTGTTGCCACTTTATTGGGGCCACCACACACACACACACACAAAGATAATTTCAATATGGGGGTTTCCTCAGGAAGTTTTCCCTATACCGTTTGTATTTCGCTGTTGTAACTTAAGTTCACAAATGTATATAACTTATTAAGTCATCAAGTACATGCCGAGACTCGAACCCGCGACTTTCGAGCAACCACCAATTTCGCTATATAATTTACGCTACAGTTTCTAAAATAGTATTCGTCGTAGTTTAGGGATAAATAATATAATTTTACAACCAATTAAGATTGTAATGGGAGTTTGCGAGCGAAACGTAAATAGAGCGAATCACCTGTTAGCCTGTTAGCCCGTTGGCCGGCCGACCCCGAGCGACCCCGGCGCGTCCCGGCCGCGTCCCCGGCGCTCGCCCCCCACGCCTCCCATACCTCCTTCTAAAGGGGTACAATCTTCGAAGTCCACAGTAAAAGCCGTCCCACGCCAAGATCGTTGCAGCCAACACAAACGTCTTGTGACGGGCAGTGCCACGCTGCGGCGAACCTCTTTGATTCAGTGCATTCGTCTGCGAGGAGTGCCGCGGGGCACTGAGTCCAGTACTTAATTATTAACGGCATCCCACTGTACTCCTACAGGGTTCAGACTGCTTTTAATATAAACAATTTAAGAACTACCCTTTTGTTGGCGTCGCGCTCCCCGTGAAACATAAACCCTTTCCTTGACTTGTCAGCGCGATGCGTAGCCGTTTTCTACTGAACCCGGTCCGTACATAATTTCATTGATTTTTCTATTTATTGACGAGGGCTCTCAGCGGATGTAGTGAAGTTTTATGAGTTTTCGTTCGTGTTTCAATTTTTCACGTGAATACGGAAAGCGAGTGAAGTTTAAAAAAGGATCAATCCTATTACGAGGCGCGCGGCGACAGTTCCGTTTTCCCGTACACCCAGCGACGAACGGTCACCAAGATGTTTATCGGCTTTTGAAAGGTTCAGCTCTGATGACAACAAGGCGCGGGGCTGGCGCTAGGTTGCAAGGGGTTGCTGTTGTTCTTACACGCTCAAATTTAACATATTTTTAATTCCGAACGAATGTTACAGCGGTTACCACGGCCCATCCTGCCACCAGTCCCGGGTTCTATACAGCGTATATCCGCGAACTTCAGTAACCTGCGATAATATCAACAAAGACAGCGTCATAAAACGGCAGCGACAGAAACTATGGAACAGCTGATATTCTTCGCTATACTCTGTTTACGATGAGGGAATCTTGGATTAGAATCTGAACCTAAACCAGCGTTAAACTCACGGCATGTCCTAAATCATTTTGGTAATAAAAAGTACTGTGTTAACAACTGCGATCATGTTTCGTGGTCATTTTTGGTTCCTTATGTTACTATACGACATCTTCAATAGACTGGAGATTATGAATGCGGAGTAGGTTACAGCCCTTTCCTGCAGGCACTTGCACCCAGGGACGATGTAAATAAACAAAGCGGAGGGGTGCGCGCGCTGTCTGCAATATTCCTTTGCGGCAGTTAGAACGTGCACAAAGCGGTCGTGCATTATGTAAATGTAAATGTAAATGTAAATGTAAATGTAAATGCGTAAATTCCTATCGCACTTTATCACCATCACGTGCAAAGTGCTTTAAAAGGCTATTTATACTAAAATAATGAAAATGAATGAAATAAAACGTTACTTATAAAATTGATAATAAAAAATACGACAGCCATTGTATTCCGACGAGGCGAGCGCTCTGCGGAGCTGATGAACACGTCACCATCAGTAAGAGTAAGGTCTGTACATAACTGTTTGGCAGTAGAAAGGAACGCTGTTGCCCAACAACAGAACGCCGCCGACGCGAACGCACCACCAGTCAATCGAATTTTGCAGACACAAAGAGAGCATGAAGGGAAAGTAAAATGTAATTTAGTTCAATGAGAACCAATTTCCAACCTCCGCAGCCAACCAATTGTGTATTTAGATTGGACAAGGAAGCCCCGCAGCATCCAATCTGAGAGCGGTGCCGCGAGCCCCGCTAGCTGCTTAATGCATGTATTAGTGGCTGAAGTTGAGCAGGGTTTGGCTGCGCCAAGCGGGTTCTCGCGGCATAATTACCGTCTAAAGTCTAGAACGAGACTTTGTAATTACTTGCCGGTGCTGTGCTGTTTGTGTTCGTGGGCGTGGGCGTGGGCGAACTAAAACTTCCGTGAAAATTAATACCGCAACAAAACCATGGAGACACTGTACAATAGATCTTCGTGAACCGGTTTAAATCTTCAATCGCTATAACTTTTACAAAACAATCACTAGCAATAAAATGTTATTATTTAACCTGTTAACGGAGCGGGACGTATAAATACGTCCTTCAAATATATGTTGCGTGCTGTGCGTGACGGGTGGGGCGTGTAGTTCCGCACGTTCCCGGGCGTGACGTGCTGGCACGTCCTAGTGGGAGAGCTCGCGTCCGTTATACCTTGCGCAAATAAAAAGGGAATTCCCCGGTTAACAGGGTAACGATCGTGTAGATTAACGTTTGACTTTATCTGAACCGATGGTAAGCTCAGTAAAAGAAGCCAATGCACCTTCTCTTTAACCGTTAACCACCGACACACCAAATGTTGGTGCAGCCACGTTAAATTTAATCAGTTACTATCTCATTAGTAACATTTAACTCTTAATGTAAATACCATATATTCTTTTTCTCTTTCGTGTATTTCATGACTGAAGGTCGGGCTTGTCCAGAATTGTTCTTAACGATTAGAAAACCAGCTGCCTCCACACCATTTCCCCGAGTTCTCGGCACATATCAGGGCATTTGGAATATTGGTGTTTAAGATTGCCTGTATCTGGTCGGACCATCGGGTACGGGATCGACCCTGTGATCTTTTACCCCCGATCTTTCCTACTACAACCAGCTTATCCAAATTATCTGGTTGTCTCCGGGCAATAAAGCCGAAGCAAGTTAGTACTAAAGTTGTCATGAGCGATGCGGGAAGCACCATATAAACAGGTGTAAATAGCAGTTCGAGGTGATAGTATATGACCGTACGTGAATATGTTATAGCGTAGCAGAGCTGTCCGGCGCGGGCTGCTCGCGCGTGCCGCTGCTCCTCGGGTGGGTCGGCCGAAGAGTTTTACGAGCTGAGTAAACTAATTCGGGATTAAGGCCACCGTGCGCCGGCCGGGACACCGGCAGTTAAATTTAACGAGGGGCACAAACTGTGCCGGGCACACGGGCTCAGTAAACAACTAGCGGGCGACGCTCCACCAACGCCACAAATTTCACAAGACACCAAGTTCCAGTGGAGTTGGTGACTTAGAAGCGTGTTGCAACGTCGACTTTGAGAATACTTCGGCTCTGACCACATTCAGGACACGCCGAACCATAAACAAGAACAGCAGTTGGTGTGACGCGATGTTTATTATGCAAATACATGATCATTAACTTTTATTTCGGGTTTTCGCGAATGTGACATTTGCAGATCCATCAGGCGGCGCGAGGCCGGCTCCGGACACCCTCGACCTCGATGTTTACTGGCATTTATAAAAATAAGTGTAGTTTGTTGCCGACGTGCGGCACAATGGTGTCAGACGATGGCGACGCCCGCCGTCCGATCTCGTTCAGCGGAGTACACCGCGGGAGGTTGTAGTTACGAGCAGAAGGTTAACCGTACAAACATAAACATAAACATAAACATAAGCAAAGGAACCTGGCGGCAACATTAAAACTTGTAATGGTCTCGCCGACGAGAGCGACCTTGTATATCGTACAGTTATTTGAGATTAAATAAAACTTTAACTCCGCCATTTAACTAAGTACACACTTGGTAAGTTAGGAGCGTGATTGTATATTCATTACGTCATTACTTAGTCCGCGCACAGCCTCAGCTTGTAATTCAACGTGTTTATATTTAAATTTAAAAAAAAAAGTTAAAATAAAACGCTGCATTGTTTTATTTAACCAACAAGTTTAAATAAGTATAAAAGCTTGTTCTATATTATATACGAGGGGGGATCAGAAAGTAGTGGGAGCGACATATACACTGCTCGGTAAGGAAACCAATAACTACTGGCGTAGCGCAGGTACATGTCTGTGATGTTAATTAAGAAAAAAAACTTCGATTCTCTTTTGTTTTTTTTTTTTAATGTAGTCATTTGTCTGTTTCGTGTCGGAACGTGTTCCCGGAAATGGGGAAAAGCGAAGTGCGAGCCGTTATTGAATAGCTCTGTTTAAAGAAGTTAATGACGCAAGAGATCCATTGCGATCTGGTGGCAGCATCAGGAGAGTCTGCTCCGCCGTACTCCACTGTCGCATGGTGGGCTTCTCAACTCGGAGTGGGAAGAACGAGCACGGAAAAGTAACATCATTGCGGCCGTCACCACGTCCATCGACGTCACTCACCCAAGAAAATATTGCGGAAGTCGAGAAAATAGTATGGAGCGATCGAAGAGTTACCATCCGATACTTACTCGTAATTCAAGAAACGGGCGTTTCATAGGGAAGTATTCAATACATATTGAAACAATGTTAGAATAGGAGACAAGTCACCGCGAGATGAGTGACGAGAATGTTAACCGACACTCGGAAACAAAACACGACGACCACCTCACGTCTCGAAGATATAGATTAGACAGTTTGTTTCGTGCCGTGGCATCGGCTGGCAAGGTTATGGCCTCAATAATTTGGGACTTAGAAGGGATATTGTTGATTGATTACCTGGAGCGTGGAACCACTGATGCAGGCCAGTATTATGCAGCTTTAATTCCCAATTCCAGGAATGCCATGAAAGAGAAAAGAAGAAGGAATCTTCGAAGGGGCGTGCTGTTTCATCACGACAACGCACCCGCGCACAGGTCGTAAGTTGCGATGGCTGCCGTTCAGCAAGCTGGCTTTGAATGGTTGACCACCCCCCTTATTCACTAGATCTGGCGCCTAGCGGCTTTTATCTTTTCCCCAAATTGAAAGAATACTTAAGGGGAAACAGGTACGAAGACGATAACGAGGTGATGGATGCCGTGGAGAGCTTTTTGCAGGACCAAGACAAAACTTTTTTTTTTAAAGTTATTGCAGCCTTGGCAAAGCGCTGCACTCCGAGGACTCGGTGTGCAGAGAGACTCGCAGACTATGTACAAAAATAAATGATTAAGTTATCAATAGTCATTATATTCTATCTCATTCTCACTACTTTTTGATCCGTTCTAAGTATACTTAAATGTCTGAAAAGTGAAACTAGAAAAAAGCAAATATATACACAAAGGTACAATTAAGTATGGTATACGTATAGATCGCAGTCGGGGTTTCCGTGCGGCGGCGGCGGCGGCGGACGCCTAAACAGTAACAGATATCAAATAGGCGACGTCTGCCGGAAACATGCCGACGCTTCGGCAGCCGCGCCGGAAGCGGGAGGCCGCGCCGCCGGCCGCGCCCGCACCAATTACACCCTCAGCGCGTGCGCCGCGCCGTTTAACACGATTTGATTAATTCGCGTCTACCGCTGTACTCGTATACACACAACTTGTGTCAATGTGAATAGACTAATGAGGCGCCCACGTAATGTCCCACGACTGGGACTCGAGCTCTTCTCACAATTCGCTACAGACAAGGCTATTTATTCATTAAGCTGACTAATTGCGAGTTGATGGATGTCACGTGTTTATGGAAGTAGATGTGTTTGGAGCGAGGGTCGATTCTCCGGTCCTTGTGATCTCTTTTTTTATTCTGTAAAGCGACGAGACTAGCGGGACGTTCATGTAATGACAAGTGGCACGCCACTCCATAAGAATGTGACGCTAGTTAGGATGGATATACACTACACCACATTGTACTCGTCGCCTTAAGATATAACATTATTACTTCCGTTATTCTACTAGCTACAGAGTCCTTTAAACCGGAACACAGTAATATTTGTAGTGTTGTTTGTCGGCTGCAATCGGAACTGTCGTGTTACCAACCTAAACGATCTCCTGCAACAAAGACCTACCGCCTAGTAAATATTTTAATTAACCGGAAGTTCAAGCTTTGTAAAGATCGGACCCGCGCTTCCTCGTGACGTCTGTCGCGTAGGACGCATTACAATCCGTCAGCACCTGTGTGCGATGGCAGGGAGAGTCGATCGTTGATCTATCATGGGAAACTCTTCTGCTTTGCGTATGGTGACAGGTTGGAAAGTAGCGGAGGAAGCGGTCACGCTTTCGGATCACCGCAATATTTTGATTAACGTGGCGCTTGCCTCCTCGCAAGATACTGCTCGCCACCACAGCGGCCACAGCGGCCTACTGCGGCGGTGGTCCCTCAAAAAGCTCGACGTAGATATGCTCGAAGCTGCAGCCATCGTCGTGGCTTGGCCAGAAAGCATAGCTGGCGGAATCTTGTCCGATCCCGTAAGTGGTGCGACTTGGTTTCGGGAATCGATGACATATATTTGTGATGTCTCAATGCCCCGAACAAAGTTCATTAAGTCGAAGGCGGCTTACTGGTGGTCGCCAGCTATAGCGCGACTGCGCGAGGTTTGTTTGCGCGCTCGACGTCAGTACACAAGAACCCGAAGGAGACGACGGGCCCCAGTGGACGAAACGACTCGAGCCTACAGGATGTACAGAGACGCCACTAAATCGCTCCAACTGGCTATCAAATCGGCTAGAACTCGGTCTTGGAACGAACTACTCGAAGAGCTGGAGAGGGACCCGTGGGGACGCCCATACAAGTTGGTATTGGGCAAACTCAAACCTTGGATTCCTCCACTAACAGAGACCTTGGATCCTTTATTTATAACAACAGTGATGGATACTCTCTTCCCAATGAGTCAGGAATATCCAGTATCAGCTTTTACGGAATCGTCGGATCAGCTCGTCTGGTCCGACGAATGGAGTGTGACCAACGAAGAGTTGGGACGAGCCATTAAGCGTCTCAAAGCCCGAAATACTACACCAGGTCCTGACGGAATTCCCGGACGCGCATGGGTACTAGCAATAGCAGCCGGATTAGGACAGAGACTGAGAGAGCTGTTTACCTGCTGCTTCAGTGCCGGCGTATTCCCTCAGAGCTGGAAGGAAGCACGGATGGTGCTCTTAAAGAAAGATGGTAGGACCGCAGACACTCCTTCTGCATTGCGACCCATATGCCTGTTAGATGAGGCCAGTAAATTATTCGAAAGAATTATCGCCGATCGCATCAACCTGCATCTCCACCAAGAAGGCCCCGATCTGTCGGATGGCCAGTTTGGTTTCCGAAGGGCACGGTCGACCGTGGATGCAATCCTCCGCATTTGGGAACAGTCGCAACGGACAGTGGATCAAGGTGGTGTGGCATTGGCAGTTAGCCTTGATGTAGTCAACGCCTTTAACTCACTACCATGGGGAGTAATAAGGGAAGCGCTGGCGTACCACCGCGCGCCTCCCTACTTACAGCGCATTATCGGGGCCTACTTAAAAGACAGATGTGTCCAATATGTGGGTCGGGATACCGTACTTCATAGGAGAGAGGTAAATTGCGGGGTTCCACAAGGTTCTGTATTAGGTCCTCTATTATGGAACATTGCATATGATGCCGTCCTTAGAGTTGATCTCCCCGCTGGAGTGTGTGTTGTATGTTACGCGGACGACACCTTAGTATTGGCCAAAGGAGGCAGCTTCGAAGACACCATCCGGCTTGCCGAACTTGGAGTGGCATGCGTTGTGGACAAAATCTATGAGCTGGGTCTACGGATAGCGCCTCATAAGACCGAGGCGATATGGTTTCACAAGCTCCCTCAAACAAGGGAACCAGTTTTTCGGTTCGCGTAGGTGACGTGCCTGTTGGGGTGGGATCGGTGATGAAATATCTCGGTCTTACTGTAGACAGTCGATGGAGGTTCGAAGAACACTTCAACCGCCTGATCCCCAGGATTGAGAAGGTAGTAGGTGCTCTGCATAGATTGCTGCCCAATCTTGGGGGTCCCGGGGAAGGAGTCCGCCGCCTCTACTCGGGGGTCGTGCGATCGATGGCTCTTTACGGAGCGCCTGTATGGTCTCATCGGCTGTCATGTAGCCGGCGTTGTAGAGGCAAAGTGAACAGCCTACAGCGTAAGATGGCCATTCGTATCGCGCGAGGATACCGAACGATATCCTTTGAGGCGGCCACTATCCTGGCTCGGTTTCCACCCTTAGAAATTCTGGCAGAGATGGATGCGCGAGTCTATAACCGACTCCGTTATCGCCACGGTGAGGCCGAGCCCCTGGATGCGACAGAAGTGCGTAGGCAGGAGCACAGGCGTGCTCTAGAGGTCTGGAGAGAGCGGCTCGCTGAACCCCATAGCTCACGACAGCGCATCGTAAGCGCGGTGCTGCCAAGCTTCCAAGTATGGCTCCGGTCGGGTGGAATGGCGCACGTCACCTTTAGACTGACTCAGGTGCTCACCGGACACGGGTGTTTCGGTGAGTATCTAAACAGGATCGGCCGCGAAACGACGACGCAATGCCACCACTGTGGCGGAGACCAGGATACCGCGCAGCGTACGCTCGCTGAATGCCCTGCGTGGGAGTCCGAGCGACAAAGCCTGGTCAACAGGATCGGACACGATCTTTCGCTGCCAGTAACAGTAGCCGCTTCAATTAAGAGCAAAAGTGCATGGGCAGCATTGGTCTCCTTTTGTGAAGCTGTAATGGTACAGAAGGAGGCCGCCGAACGGAATCGGGAGAGAATTGATTCCGCTCGGAGAAGAAGACGACAGGACGGTGGTAATGGATGCACCAGCCCGTCAGCCCTGTAGTCTCGGGCTAGTGAGAATAGGACTAAGGTAAGCCCTGCCTGTCGTAGAAGGCGACTAAAAGGGCCTGGGGAGTTTCGCAGGCCTTGAGGGTGGGGGCCCTTATCGCTCAACATGCGAATCTGTGTGGGACAGCCTAGGAGGGTTAAGCCCCTCCTCAGAGATGTGTTAACACAAAGTGAAGAGGGGCACCGGTGCGTTCTATACGAGATCCCGGAGCCTCTCCGAATGCACCGAGGCAGAGCACCGAGGGGGTTTTAGTGAGTAAAAATCTCACATAACCCTGATTTCCCCCCAGAAGCAGGGTATCTTTCGAAGAATTCCCCCCCGAAACAAAAAAAAAAAAAAAGGACGCATTACAAACTGAGGAGTGATAAGCTGACGACGTACCGGTCGTATTGGTGTATATAGAGCACAGCACTCAGCGCGGTGACATTGGTGAGCGGTAGGTACCACCGGCGCGACCAACTGCGCCGACGCACGAGCAGTCATCACTCAATATATAATGTACGCGATACTAGCATGTTCGCGGTTTTTGTATGTTCAGGGTCGCCGCCTATCTCTTGTGATCTCAATTTGGAAAGTACGTCCGCGAGCGGTAAGGTTCGCTGCAGACGCATGCATCAGGTCACCGTCCGGAGGTAGACAATAAGCAGGTAATGTAGGAGAACTTTGTAGGAACATAAAAAAGTGATGAAAGTACGCTGCCAACGATTGGCGATGACGCAAATAGCACATTGAGTTGCTGAGAAATGAACCCCTCGACCCTCGCGCGGCTGTTGGCAGTTGGCACAGGAAATACGAAAGTGCGTGGTCACGTACACGCGCATTTCCGGCACCCTGGTGCTGGTGACATTCGTGACGAGTCCGTGCAGCGGTCGAGCGTGCGCTCGCCGGCCACTTGACCCGCTTCACGCGTCATCGAGTGTAAGCGCTCGCGTCTGCGGGCGTTAAGTGGTACTTGTTCGGCGCAGATTAATGCTGCTTCCGGCTCCGACAGTACACATTTTGTAGCTGATGCGTATAGATTAGGCTCATGTATAGAAGCAATACGTTTATCATCTTCGTCGGTATCACTCTTGACAGAGTGGCCGTGGTCATCACTTTAGGTGTTGTATATACACGTACTGCTAAATAGTTTGAAGCTAATTATCGATCATTCAAAATCGTTTCATTTAGGGTACCATGTAAAATACGCTGTGACGCCCACCCTCTTTGCTGACCCTTGCACCCTCGCAACATTCTTTGGGAAAAGAGTTTCGTAAAATCCGTTCTTATCTGAACTATACTCAGCAAAACGACCCATACCTACCAAATTTCACGTCTCCAAGCCTTATAGATCCATATATATCGTGATGAGTCTTTACACTGGTGGAAATCCTTAAAGATAGGGAAGTATTTGGACGATGTGAAACGTGAAAAACTTACCACCAGCGCTTAGGCACTGACCTTACGGTATTCACCATTAATACTGGCGACACGGTAGACAGTGGTGTGGCTGTGTACTGTTGCTCAGTTGCAATCGAATGAGTATACACTATAGTTTCCTACTGGCGTCAAGTAAGCATGTTAAAGTTACTGTATTCCAGTGTAAAAAGCGTCGTAGATAATGAAATCTTTGGGACAAGAAGATATTCTCTCTCCTGCACCAAACCAAGCGACGTTGTCTAACCATTGTACCTTACAAGTGGTGCTTACCGGGTAACCCTCACATACGTCTCGTTTTATTATGTATATGGTAACGGTGCGACACCGGAAATGGGCTTTCATTATTTGTACAGAGCGCCAGCTTTATCCCAATTAACTTTTATATTACGTCACGCTGCAAACGAGCACCGGAACACAGGAGCTGTTGGCAGGTCGGCGGCGTCCCACGGCGGCGTCCCACGGTGGGGAGTGTGCCGAAGTTCATTCCGGAATATTCACATTTCATGGAACTATTTCGGCGGCGGGCACACGGACTATCTGGCCCCGCAACCGGATCAGAGTTAATAAACACAGGCCGCGCCCCGACGGGCCACGACGCGCTGCGACGCGCCGACAAGTTTCCGTGATTGGGCAAACATTTCCACGTCCAGTTATGAAAGCGGTTTAACTATATGTTGCTAGTTTTACATTTGAATCATCATCATCAGCCGACAGATGCGCACTGCTGGACATAGGCGTCCCCTAAAGGTCTCCACATCGTAGAGTTCATTAAGGGGAATTGGGCCGTCACCCAGCACGCCGGCCCAGTGCGAGTTGGTGGGTGGTCAGAGCCTTGTCTGTTATTCAGCAGGGTGCACCGCGTGCAGGTGAGGGTGACTTGGGCTTCGTAAGACGTTGGGCGCGTTGCCAGCGCAGCGCCTAGTGCAGCCAACAAACAGCACTGTGCAAACATTACTGTACTCCGGTTTGAAGGACGCTGTACTTAGTGAAATTACTGTGGTAATGAGAAGTAACATTTTGTGTTTATAGGCGAGGAGCGCAATGTGGTGCTGTGTGTACCATCCTACCTAGCGCTGCGTTGCTATGGGCGGGCGTATCCCTAACCTTTAAGTGAACGTATCACTCGTCTCCTTGTTGAATTAAAAAAAAATTAGGCAAAATTTTAATTGAGGAGTTGACTAATTACTCTCCGTGGGCGGTACTGGGCAATGAACACGATAATTTGTATAAATCTTACGCGCAAACAATTTTAGTATAAATTAATTTGGACGACGTCCAAAGGTAAGTAAATGTCCTGCACATGATGTCCAGCAGGAAGTTAGAGAGTTTAGGGAGAAACAGGAACTCGTACCGTTTAACGTTTTCATAATCAATTATTAAAGTAAACCGCTAACGAACAACACATCATCATCATCAGCCGATAGACGTCCACCGCTGGACATAGGCCGGTCCCAAAGATCTCCGCATACAATTAGCATGGCATCCGGTTTCGCCCGGGCACTTGGAGTTGTCGTATGTAAGAACTCTTACATACTTATAAACATATGGCGGATTTGGACCCTTTCCCAACACGCTGGCCCAATGCGGGTTGGCAGTAGCTCGAGCCTCGTTTGTTGACTACCGGGCTGCACCAGGAGCAGGTGAAGTTGGCTTGGGTCCCGTGAGTTGTCGTACGGAAACCCTTACACCCGAACAACACGTAAACACATTATATTAGGTCCTTACATATGAGAATAGCGTTTTGTCGTATTGACCACTTTGATCTGAAATATCTGCTCTTTGGTTAACAATTCCAAATTCAAATTTATAAATTCACTTAGCTGGTACATTTGAGCTTTGAAAACAGTCATTCATTTGTATTTTCTGCATTAATTTTTTCTTTGGTGTCGTCTATTACCGCACAACGGAAAACATGAAATATCGGTATATTTACACTCGTAAATATACGTACTCACGAGTTCTACCGTGACACCGGTACCAGTGCTGCAGGAACAGTTCGAAAGATTAATGATGTGTACGGCGCTGGTGTCGCAAAAGAAACCACAGTACGTTTTTGGTTTCAACGTTTTCGTTCTAGAAATTTCGACCTTCAGAACCAACCCCGTGGACGGCCGGAGACCGAGTGGAAAATGAAGAATTAAAGGCTATCGTGGAAACGGATCCATCACAAAGCACTTCAGAGATAGCTGCAGGTTTTGGGGTAAGTGACAAAACTGTATTAATCCACTTGAAGCAAATTGGGAAAGTAAAACAACTTGAACGATGGGTACCTCATGCATTGAGTGAATCGAACTTGCGAACACGCGTCGGCTGCTGCTGCTGTGTTACTTTGCTCAGCCGACACAATGATGAAGGGATTTTGAATCGAATCATTACTTGTGATGAAAAGTGGATACTGTACGATAATCGGAAGCGCTCATCGCAATGGCTGAACCCTGGAGACCCAGCCAAATCCTGCCCTAAACGAAAATTGACTCAGAAAAAGTTACTTGTGAGTGTTTCGTGGGCCAGCGCCGGTGTCGTTCACTGCAGCTTACTAAAGTCTCTCCAAACGATTACGGCAGATATCTATTGTCAGCAACTGCAGACCTGATGCATGAAGGAAGAACTAGCTGCTAAACAACCGAGATTGGTCAATCGCTCTAGGCCACTGCTGCTTCACGACAACGCAACACCACCACCACCACCACACACTGCACAACAAACAACCACTAAGTTAGATGAGCTACAATTGGAATGTCTGCGACATCCATCGCACTCCTCAGACCTTGCCCCAACAGATTACCATATTTTCCGGAATTTGGACAATTTCTTACAAGGAAAAAAATTCAACTCCGATGCAGCAGTTCAAACCAGCTTCAAAGAGTTTATTGATTCTCGCCCCCATAGTGTTTTAGTAACGGGATCAATGAACTACCCATGACATGACAAAGTGCATAGATAACAACGGTGCATACTTTGATTAATTAAATACATTTAAAAAAAAAAAAATTACATTATATTCCTCCCGTACAAAACGCCAATTTCATATGTTAGGACCTAATATTTCTCCGTACAAGGTTCGTTTCCGGTCGTGACGGTGAATTTTTAATTTCCGTTTAAATTCTAGTTTCGTGTGGCTCCCCGGTGTCCACCCGGTTGTGGCGCTTTGTTTCAGAATTTATTAATTAGTTCGCGGAGAAAGATTGACAAATGACTTCCGGAACACGCGCAATAGAAATATTAACTACTATTAACTGATGTTTTTTTCCCAGGATAAGTTACTCATCAAACAGCAGAAGTTATGCAGTTGGGAATCCTGATCGCTATAATTGTGCGATTATTTGTTTTGACAAATTTCCTTAAAAAAATTTTGATAAATATCAATCATCATCATTATCAGCCGATAGACGTTCACATCTGGACATAGTCCTTCCCTCAAAGATCTACACGTGCATCGGTCCCGCGTTGCTCGCATCCACTGGTTTCCCACGATTCTCACCAGATCGTCGGCTCACCTTGTGGGAGGCCTCCCAACACTACGTCTTCCGGTACCCAAGCGCCACTCGAGGACCTTACTGCCCCATCGGCCGTCGGTCCTTCGAGCAATGTGCCCTGCTAACTGCCACTTAAGTCTCTGCCTCTGATAAATATTAAAATCTGTCGATATAAGTGAAACATTAAATTCGTCAAGCGAACTTTAGCCAGGATTTTGGAAATTACATCATCTTTTCTTAATCAAGTAATGTATGATGAGTCTTTGGACCACTACACTACTAAAGTGACCTTGTTATCGATTCAATAGTTAACACGTGCATTTTTTGTTTTAACTGTTACCACTGATCAAAGAGTGAGGAGGAGTGTTACCGCGTAGTGCGTACCAATCGCATCTCCATGTTTGGTCTAGTTTGTTCGGTGCATCAATTGAGGAATACTAACATGGAGTCTCTCGCGCGGATTGTGTGCTTGTAATTGTTATACTTGACACTGGTGTAATTGTTTTATATAGTTGTGTCCGTGTGGGGTGCGGGCGCGCCTGGCGGGGGGTGGCGGTCGTGGTGGGTAGGTCGCCGGGCTTCGCGGGCCGCATGTAAATGTGGCAGTGACACGTAAGCGGCACGCGCACGTGCGTGTCTGACCGTCGCGACCACCACGCGGGCCGCTACACTTGACCTGGGCTGGAACCTCATTAATATTCAACAGTAAAAGGGTGTTTATGTTGTATGTTACTTTAAAGCTTTTTTTAAGTACACCTCACAATTTTTGCGATAGCGCTAGTTTTGTTAAGCTTCTGGAAACTAATAGTAAGCAGTAAGATAGGAAGTGGTAACATAATATACATCGCTTTTAACTTTTCATAAGTCGTCAACATTACTTCGTCTGTGTAGTATTTCCGTTTGTCCATGGACCACAATGATTATTAACCATCACACGAATTGCTTGATCATATAAATATTTTACATAACGCTACTAAAATGAAGTGTAAGGGGTCCCGCACAACGACTCATGGGACTTAAACCAACCTCAACTGTTCGTGGCGCATCTTCCTAATCAACAAACGAAGTTCTGGCTCCCACCAACCCTTATTGCGCCAGCATGGTGGGAAATGGCCCAAAACCACTTCATAAGTGGATATCTTTGAGGGAGACCTCTGTACCGAACAAAAAAAAGGAACTCGATTGTTTGCAAGATACATCGCCTGAATCGTGCAGTAGTGATAACCTAACAAAACTTCTTTTTTTGGGGTGGAGGTTAAATGGTAGTACGAACGGAAGTCGGAGCTATATTGCACTATACACGTTTACGAAGTACGACAAACTTAAACTTCACGCGCGTAGCAATCAGTGGCGGCATAGCTTTAACGCGTAGCGTGTCTGTAGCTGCGCCGTCGCGAGCTACGGACGCAGCGCTACGCGCGCTACGAATATATATAAATGAATAATAAAGTTTTTTGACATGATTCAGCCGAGGTGCCCATTAAGCCGCACCTGAAATTTAGTTAACAGCCCTTAATGTTAAAGTACAGGGACGTATGTATATAATCAACATTCACGCTTTTGACACACACGCAACACACACACACACACACACATATATATATATATATATATGACATGACATTAACGTTTATGTTTGTATATATACATAAACATTAATGTCATGTAGTCTCAATCCTATGATTATATAGATTCTTCAATTCTAAAGTCTATTAAAATATTATAAAGATTTTTCTCCGAGCAACTGTTACTGCGTGGAATACGACTATCTGGTAGGAAATCGTTTAAAATATAACATCGCATAGTATTATAGTTAAAATGTAAAAAAATCTTTAAATCCCTTGTGACGGTGATGAGAAACATCTTAAAATTACGACCCTAAAGTCCCAGTAAATATCTGAAACCGCAGCCGCTTCAGTCATGTTCCGTGATGTACGTTAATACGAAAATTTGAAATTAAATGATGTTTCCGCGTGACAGTGTGAGCTCGAGTGGTACAGATTGCGGCGGGGTTGGTGGGTGAGGGTGGGTGAGGGGTGGGTGTCGTTGGGGCGGCTGCCGGTGGGCGCGGCGCCCGCCGACGTCGCTGCGGCAATGAAATCACAGCGTGCGGGTGCGGGGCCAGCGCCTCCGACCCTCGGTGATTGATGAATCGTCCGACTTAAGGAAATGAATAGTAATCGAAATTCTTGATAATTATTTCTGTTTTTAACACCGCACATGTTCGTTTGTAAATGCATCTATTTTCACATAGAAAAGTCCTTATTTAGTGTACTTGGCATTGTAAAATGAGATTACGAACACTAGCAATTTTAATTACACACTGCGCTTGCTGACGCAGACGTTAAGTTTTGTGATAAGCTTACGGTCAGAAGTAATAGACCGTTAGTCCAGGACTTAATTATACCAGAGAAAACCAGTGAAAATTTCAATGTGGTGTATACGTCCTACAAACTTTGCCACTTCTGGTGATACTCCCTATAAAATCGTAATTTTACCTATAAAGCAAACGTAGTCATAAACAGTTCATGCTTCACGAAATATTAAAGAAAATTGATAGTACTTACGCATCCGCTTCCACCTCTTCGCGCGGTACCGCAGGTGGTGGAGACCATAGTTAGAAAATCGATGGCTGCTTCCGCTTCCGGCAACTGTTTCTCCTATCCTGGATAACTCGATGTCTAAACGTGAACAAATGGTAATCGTTTACATCAAATAGCACACGTGGCCCACGAGAGTTGGCACCGTTGCATCTACTATCGGCTTACTTTTATAGGTTGGTAATAAGGAGAAAGATCAAGATCGGCAGGAAGTTTACTCGGTGCAGTAATACATTGTGTTTTATTACAAGGTGGCGTTTGTTGGGATTTTTATACAATTACGTGCATTTGCTTGATATTTTATATGTCAAGTGTTGTTATCTATTAGTAATGTTTGCACAATGCAAACCTACCTAGACGTTTCCCGGATAAACAGACCTACTAACCGTTGTATGTTTGTTTAATGTACTCGTATAATCGCGTAGATTAAATTTTACTTATGTCCTATTTTCCTTATTCTGTTTTCCACACAGTTAATAACTTAAATGTATTTCAGGGCGGTGAGAATTAAAAAGTTAATTAGGATATGGGTAAGTCAGTTGATAACGTCTCGTCACTTAACGTTATTAAAGTCTCTTACGGACATTACTTACATGCAAAACTGTAACGGTGTACGGGTTTGAATAAAACATACCCTCACGGCAGGGTTTCAACGTGGCGCCATTCCGGAAAATTACATACGAAACAGTATCAGCTCGTGGGCGCGGTTCCTCTAATCTCGGACACAGAAGAAATGTAATCAACTATTACTTAAACTTTATTTTAAATTAACCGAGTCACAGAGTACGTGTGAACATTTAAAAATTTGATCTTATAAAGCTTGCACCCGATGCCGCCTGTTATATTATTACTCCACTGCCGCCACCTTTTACATTATTGAAACACTAAGCTAGTATTATTAATAATAACCAATATGTGTTTAATGTTTTAATAGGGTTTACAAAGATTTCTCTGGTTTCACTTAAAAAATACGACTTAAATTCACAACAATGAGGCGTTATTTTTTATTACTTAATAATAATAATTTTAATATTTTTGGCACATGTAGTTTCTAAAACATGACTGAACCAGAAACATTCCGCGAATACATCCGTTATTGAAATAAGCACGAATTGGATCGATGTAACAACGTATAAACATAGTCACATGCTTTTTAAAATTTTATGACAATGTTGGGCGTACCTAGTCGGAGCGCGGTGTTTACAACTATCACGGACAATTGTGATGTGATAACGCGCTGACGAACTTCGCGTCGTACTGATAAGGAGGCGCGGATGGAAACCGAATTCAACGGCGTCACAGCGTTGGGCAAAGCGATTGACTACATACCTCTGCCGTCAATGTCCTCGTAGCTGGCTCTTCGAGGCCTCGAATTCATCTTAACAACTCCCCGAGGTCTGATGAATACTGTTTACGTATATTTACACTGGTTTACGTCGGTCGCGACGCGTGCGCAGCGCGGTGGCAGCCGAGTACATAATCTGTGGCCGCGCCGATAATTTACGCTTGTAAAAATATTATTAATGTTTACTACTTTTGCTACCGTATTTACTCTCTGGTGCATACTCGTCAAGGGCTACTGTCTGCAGTGTTATTTGTAGACGACGGACGATGTATAGAATTAAGCGTCGATTAATGTTTTTATTTAAGAAACTTGCAAGTAATTTATTAAGTTTCATTGATAAAGCTCACATCATAATATATAATATTCAATCTGTTCTTTGAAGCTGGAGTGGACTCGTTAGACGCCATACAAAGGAAACGCATCGCGTCATTCATTGCCAGGCTTAGCAGGTGTAGTAACTCGATAGTTCAGGAATTGGCAACGAGGTTGCACCATAGCTATACTTCTAAACAGTAGTTGAACAATGCTGCCTTACCCTGGTGAAAATATTTTAGTTATTTGATTATTGATTAGCATAGTTTATTTTCTTTCTGTGGACTAATATAGATCGTCAGTCGGAAATAGGTCATTTACTTTATCTATTTATAAATGTTTATACATTTAAGGCAATCTATATAATTCGTAGAAATACTTTGGCGTGTGTATATCAATGGACAATCGTTATAAGCTTGTACTTAGTTTACCACAGAACGAGGATCTGCGAAGCTATAGCTGGACAACATAGAGACTATCATGTTTACTTGGTGATAAATATAATGTGCCCATAACAACGTGACAATAGTATCCGTACTGAAACGTTTACATAGTAAGTTATCGCTGAGAATGAGACACATCGCATCAAATAAGTCTTGGTTAAGTGTTAAAAGTATAGCTGGCTTAGCGAAAGAAATCATAATTTGGACGATCACCGAGGAGATCAAAACATTTATGGTTTTTGTTTACTGCAATGGGTTCAATATTGATCTAAATGTTCACACATCAATCGGCAATGTGGCCGCAGGTGAAGTCCACTCGATACGACAATCTCTTGGTCCTCATATTTAAAGCATAGAATATATGTCACTATTATCTTCAACTATTATTGCTTCGTCATCAGTGATATGATCTTCTGCAGCTGATTTTAATGGGTAAAATTTCTTTAAAACGTAAGGCGGGGAAAAGGAAGTCATGGTTGAGGAATATCAGGGAATGGACTTGAATATCTGGGGTGTCCAAATTGTGCCGCCGAAGCAGAGACAGAAAGGACTATACCATGCTGATCGCAAACCTTCACTAGATGAAGAGGTACTTTAAGAATTATTGTTTTGGAAACACTCCCAAAAACTCGTACACAACAAGAGAAGAGTCGTTTACCATTATTGGTACACCGGTCTATAGCTAGGACTAGTTAGGACGTTATACGCTGCACCACGTTGCGCTCGCCGCCTTGATATATAAGATGTAAGCTTCGTTACAACAGTCATTTCCGTAGTTACAGCGCCCTTCAAACCTTTACGCAGTATAATGTTTGCACACTACCGTTCGGCGGCAGAAATAAGTGCTGCGATGGTACCTACCAGGTTTTCATTAACATAGGCCTGTAACCAGTAATGAGTTAGTTGGTAAACAGTAATGGTGCTATTTCCAGATTTATATAGAAACAAGTGATCACTATCGATACTTGTAAAAATGAAAATGTTTATATATATCTTATACAAGTTTAATTAAAGTTTTGTCGTCACAGATTGGAGCTGTTTATTAAGTCGTCTCTATTATTGGGTGTTGTCAAATGAATTGATGGCTAATTGTGTTTTTAATATTTATTAAAACCGTTATGGTGCGCACGCGCAGCTTGTAGGCATGACGCGCGGCGCTACGCGGCGCTATCGTCGCTGTCGAGCAGCGCTGCCTGCTCGCACTCCACGTCGGAGGGCTCGCTGTCGCTGCGCACTGCGAACAAACGTGCCGCCGCATGAACTCTTCGCGCCCTCGGACCGTACGGTGACGCGCCGACACTACCACCACCACCTCACACCCGACGTGCATGCAACAACCGATCAACTAAACGTTAAGCAAAATGTTACTGTGCAAACTAAACACTCCCTATGTACGCACACACACACAAAGCAACAATTAATTAATAAGAGACAGTAAGCGGTCAAAGCTCCACTAACCTTAGCGTCCGGTTGCCCGCAGCGGTAACTGTGTACAGAGTGAGTCCGTTAGCAGTGTCGGATCGCTAGATTCGCTGTCGGAGCGGGCCCCGTGCGACCTCCACCATGGTTCGTTGAAGCGGTCAACACTTTCTTTGCCACGGTTAAAAATGTACAGTAAACGACTACACGAATATACAAATTACAAATGTTGATTATTCGCAGTTCCTCGGTTGTAATTACTAATTATCGTCTCTACATCAATATTTTAATTGTTGTGTCGGAATAAAACAACGGGCTGCAATGTACATTCTCTTATATTTCATATTAAAGTACAGCCGGCAGCGCGCGTCGCTCGTTCCACTACAGATAACACATTTGAAGTATTGCGCAGTTGTCTATGGTACATTAACATTTATTTTTAGAATATAATCAGGGCAACGTGTATAAAAACCTGAAGAATAAAGAGATACATTTTACAGAGACTACCTGCCACAGAGAGTATCGCGATCGTACATTTAGTTGGATACAGGTAGTGTGCGTCAGCCCCCGTAATGGATTCCCAAGATGCTGTAACGTGGTGCGCGGGCAGCACGCGCTGCACAGTCGGTTGGCGCGCGTACTGCTCGGAACTATACATATATTAGTCGGGGTGGTATACTGCCTCTTTACACAGACAACGAAGGTACGAGCGTAGGTCAGTGTTGTTCAATAAGCAAGGTGTCGCGTGGTTAGTTGAAATTGTTTCGTACAGTTAGTTACAAAAGTAAGTATAGTATGAGCAGCGATTTCCGGATTAGAAAGAGTCAGGTCCAAAGCGATACGGGAACTAACTCCAAGTCATCTAACATAACTTTTCAACTACCCTCAGTTACAATTGCATCTTATAAGCAATGGGTTCAATTTACATTCAAATGGTAAATACTCCTGTCTATAATATTAACTATTGCACACTGAAATCGTTTACAAAACTAGAGAAAAAAAATATTTTATAAAAGAGTACTTCGATCTAAACATACCTATCATGTTAAATATACTGACGTTACACTTTATTGTGTTAGAACTATAAAAAAAAGAAATTTTGCTAATGTAGCGACTAAATATAACAACAATTATATTGCAAAGAAGAAACATCACAACAAATAAACTCCATCACCATTCATTCGTTCCTAAAAGTTCTCACTGGGCACAGGGCTGCGCTAGTCGGGTGCGAAGCAACACAGGCGCAGCCCAGCACCACAGGGTTCGTGCAGGCCTTGATTTAATGAAACCTACCTGGAAACTTTTAGACGACACTGTAGAGTAACTCCGCAAGAAACATTACTCCGATAGAAGACGACGATAAGAGTTACCTTAAACTGGCTAGACTTAAGTCGAAAGCAGATTAATTCTTAATCGTAATTTAGCTATAACTGGAACAAGAACAGCAGCACTAGTAAACCAAGTTTGTACATGGTGTCAATATGAGGAATATATGTGGTTGCCGCGCTAGTCAAATGTCAACTGTGCGTAACAAGCGCGGGATATCAACATTTATTGTGGTTTGGCTTACTGCGGACACAAAGACAACCTAACGAACATGTCACACAACGACAATCACAACGTACGGAACCCGTCCGTCCGTCCGTCTGCGCGAGCGAGCGAGCGAGCGACAGGCCGACTCGACTCGCCCACGAATGAGTAACGGTCAGAGCTCAAGAAGTAACGCGTAGGGGGAAGGCGGCCTTTTCATTTCATATATCGGCTTAAATAACAGTTAATTGTATTAAACACACTTTGTAGTAGACAAACTAACGTTTAACTGGACCAATGTCTTGTTAATGTGAACTTGACAGACTATTGTAACCGTTAGACCTGTTGGACATGTGACAGTGTCTCCATCAAAACGCCGTCTCCCCCGCTAAGGATTAGTTAGCCATTCAGCCGGTGCAGCGCAGAGTAAGTACAGCTAAGGTTTATTCGTCGGCACAGTAAGAATACAGTATGCACTACATTAAGGTTCTCTAAACATTGATGTACTATGAGTATAGTCTGAGCGGGTACAGTAATTCTCTTTATATTTCACATGATAATGGAGTTCCAGGGGTTCAATTTTACCACTTATGCGGCAAAGTATCATAAAATACCGCTTAGAGTTAAGTTCTATGCGATAGTCTGTTCAAGAAATCTAAGCTCCGTTCGTGTGAACACGTGTCCGAACATTTTTACACTTATACACTTCATGTACTACTGATCAAGTATCAAGTTCGCAAACCGCGCGGCAGAGGGCACTGCGGCGAGCCGTGCACGCGCTTCAAGCATCAGGGAAGTAAGCCTAGCGCTACATTAGCAGGTGCGCCTGCGCCTGCGCTTGCGCTCGCGCCCCCTACCCGCTCGCTACGTGCCCTGCTCACCCACCCTACGAGTGGGAGGCGCGCTTGGCCAGCTTCGCCTGCGTGCGCCTGGCGGCCGTACCGTTCCTCTCAGGCGCGTGCGCGGTGGCGGTCGCCCCCGTCGGCGGGTACGGGATCACGAATAGTCGGATCTTCAGATGCTCGCAAATCTCCAAACAGATTTGGCCGCAGTACCGGATCAGATCCACGCAGACCCATATCTGAAAATATTACGTTTACTTTATAACATTTGTCGTTATTCATAGACAGGGTAAAAATATAAAAACATTTTAACTCAAAAAGATCTTTGATGGCATTGATAAGATAGGAGCCGGAGTTCCGGTCAACGGGCTGTTATCAAGAGCTTCAGCGAGAAAATATAAATTACAACGAGTCTAACCGTGCACAGCCACAGCACGTAGTACTCGGGCAGCGCGTTGTTGAAGTACTGGTTAAGGAAGAGCATGGCGGGGCCCAGCAAGGACCAGTCATAGTACTCCATCTCGCTCTTTGTCATGTGGGCCACCTGAAACGGAAAAGTTTGCCACTATCAAGCGTGTGTTTACCTCTCGATAGATTACTGCAACTTTAGTTGAGGTCGCGTCTGTGTTGACGGGAGATCACGAGCCTCACTTAGTTGTTTACAAAACAAGTGGCACAGTTTCCAGGGAGGCCGCGCCGCACCGCACCGCACAGTCTCTCTGACCGTTATCTCGGAGCGTCGGACATTAAAGTTAATGCTCAAATTCATATCAGGTCAGCGCATGGAAAACGGTCGGGTCGCACATAAACGGCAATCGCCGTTCAAGGAAGTTATTATTGACGCCTTTACCATATGTTTATCGAAATACCATAAACTTAATGTCAATACGCGATCGTATAGTTGTAGAACCCCTAGTTTAAAGCTAAACTAAACTCACCACAAGTCTATTGGTGACTTTCGCAGCGACCATGCCAAAGGCGAGGATGTATAACGCTGGATGGTTCTCGTACACGTGGGACTCGCTCTTCTGGAAGATGATGAAAGCGGGCACCACCACGAACGAGAACGGGATCACTGGAGACAGGATACTGGTACCCTAGGAAAGGGAGCGATGTAACACGGGCTCGGGGGAGAAATATTTTGATCAAAGGGAACAGTTGTATAGTTTAACAGATACGCTAGAATAAGGCAGAAGGTACTGAAGTTACATATTTCAGTTAATAAAGAGCCAATACTATTCTATTATTAATTACCAATAAGTTATAGCTATATACCAAAAGTTCCTAAACAAAAAAGGGGTCGACGGTCACCACTCTTCTGGTGAAGCCAGGTAGCATCTGCAGCAGATGATCGTGCTATAATTCTTTGAGACATTAGATGATGCTTCTCAATAATCCAAAAATTTCACTAGTTGTACGTACTACTACAAGGCGAAAGAAATGGTCACCATAAAGTATCAAATAAATCAATCCACATGAGGAGTGACTTCGCCTGTTAGGGACGGCAAGGAACTAGATCCATGTCTTTAATTTCTCAAGATGATTGAATGGCTGCTGCGCTTAGGTCCAATGTTGGGAATAGTTTCGTTTTAACACGATGCTAGGCTTACATCTATCGTGCATGGCATGAGCATGAGATACAAAATGTCACTTAAACTACAATCCGGGTAAACACACAAATGACTTCTCCACTCCGAATGTCATCATCGGAGACGTGAAAGGATCATTGACAGACAGAGATTTGCGGTGTACTCGCATCGTAACGACGACTGATACTATTAATACACTAATGATCAGATCATGGTATCAAATTAAAGTAATAATGAACTCCATGCAAAACATCGATTGTAACGAACAGACATGCGTTATGATGCGACATGCGGCATGCAGCATGCGGTGCACGAGTGGTTTGAGATGAAGTATGCGTACTTGACCATTACTTATATTAATATAAAACAAAATAAAATTATCGAACATATGAATACAGATGAAACAATTTTGGCCGTAACACAACACAACGCGTGATTTATAAGTAAATTCATGTTTTTATATATCCCCGATAGAATTATATGCTCAAAACGGTTATAATGATTTCGTCGAAAGTTTTTTTGCGGTAATAAATTAAATTAGTTAAATGGAGTCGAGTGTCTTCTGGGAGGGGTGGACCCCGCCGTGAGCCCATCTCAAACCACGTCCGCGCGCCGCGTGACGTCACGGCGCCCCGCCGGCTGCGCGTGCGCACCCGGCACGCGCACCGGGCCCGCTGCTGCGCCGCTGCGTCGCAACGTCACGCGGCGCGAAGAGAGTAGCCGAGGATACTTATTAATCATGGCGCACACCGCTCATGTTTAACGAGCTGTCGAGCGATTCAACTGCTTTTGGAAAGCCACATCGATTTGCATGTAGATCGATGTTGTCAATTCACACGTATGTGTATGTATACTCTATTTATATATACAGATTATTTGATTATATTTTAATTTAGCCAAGTATCGTTTAGAAATCATGCCATTACTTCATTCGGGGTGCAGAATGCACATTTTAATTTTTTAAATGTGTGGTGCATTCGTTACAGTATGCACAAGTTGCACAGTGTGATGTAAACACAAAGGCATGCATGGGTCTGCTCCCCGTTCGCAACAGCCACACTGTCACGGAGGTTACAGATAGATGCGGATGGGTCACCGCGTGCGGCGCTCGACACAACACAAGTGATGGCACAGACACGAGGCACGCCGCGCGGGCGCATGGCGCGAATCAATCTCTTACTGCAACTGTGGAGCCGTTCTTGCCAACACCACCCCGCATTATGACCTTAACGTAGCCGAAAACGAGCGAGAGCGTCACGAGGACGACGGCATAGTTGGACAGCAGGTTTATACTGACGCCGACGGTGGGCACCTGCGGCGTCGAGCGGTCGGCGACCAAGCGGTGCGATGGCGTCGGACGCGGCCGGCGGCGGCAACACAAAAACAGAAACAAAAACATGCCATTAATACCAAAACACGATGAATGTAACCGGCTCGCCGGTGCTCGTGTGACGTCTTCACTCATTGCTTCCACGGTTACCATATAATCCATCCTTAGTTGCCTCAACCGAAACTGTTTCATGTTATATATCCATCCTCAACCTCTGATTAAATTAAAACAAAGGAAATATTAATAGAGAAGCCCTCGTCCGAAAGCCGCTGCTCCGCGCCGCGGACAGAATCGTCGTCAGCGAAATGATAATAAGGTGGAAGTAAACAAAGAAAAACATTTCATCTGTACATAGCAAAGCCGACGCGGTTGAAGCGTGAACCGGAAGGTTACCAGCGCCGGTCGGTACTTGTAAGCTCTACAGCGCTCCGGCTCCGGCCGGCGGAGAACGAAGAGCACACGAGGCACGCGAATTAATGGCAGCACAATGGCCTCAGGCTGCACCAATAGTATTCGTCGCACGCACCATGTGCACTGTTAATGTTCAGGTTTGGAATGGATTACCAGGTGAGCATACGCGACGTGTACGGAACGTTCTCTGCGGGCGGGAGAGGAGCGCTGTGAATGCGGGCAGGCGGACAGGTGAGCCAGTGCCGCTCATCTTACGGCGACCGTGGATCCGTTCTTCCCGCAGCCCCTAACGCGGAAGGTGGTCGCAAATTTGGCGAGCAGCAGCAGCTGCGTGGCGTCGGACAGCAGGCACGCGTGCAGCGTCATCGGCAGCTCCACGCCCGGCACCTGCGCGATGACCACGCGCCGCGGCGCGCCCGGTACACGCGGTTCAACAGACGTGCGCGTGCGCATTATAATACGCGCACGCACGCACTTTTAAAACTTCACATAGCAGATGACAGTATTATGTACCACTGACTGACGGAATCGAATTAATGTACTTCAAATTTATGCAATGTCATTTTTTCGTGCAACCGAAAGTTAGTAAAACAAATTATTTTAATAAAATATCACAAGGTTCTCTAAACAGACACACAAACAATGTTTCAATAAACAAAGTTAAGCTGTGTGCATTGAAAATTTCAGTTGTTGAGACTTGTTCCAAATCCGCTGCTCACCTCACCTCACAAGTGAACTCCGCGCAGAACATCAGCATATGGTACTATAGACATCGCAACTGTATAAACTCTAAAATCGATTACTTATTAAACTACAACAAGTAGCACTTAAACTAAATGTGATTTTATTATACTATTGTGTAAAACGACTCGTAACACGACCAATAACAAATGGTTATATGAAATGGAATGAGATGGGATGAGATCGATGGATATCGGACGTTATGGACCAGTGGCGGTCGTCCCGTGGGAATGAATGAGTGAAGAGCCGCGAGCCGCACACGCGTATGTACAATAATACAGTAACATCGAGATTACGGAAACTACGGACGGTAACAGTTCAATCGGAAGTAACAGGCGTGGGCCGTGCTCGAGGTTACGTGTCGGGCACGTTCACGGCCGTGGATACAGACACAGACTGCACAATGTGCTATAAGCATGATGAAAGTAACGTGGAGCAGGGCCCGACGGCCGCGAGGAGGGCCCGGCATGCCATTAAAAAAACCCACATGATGATTAATTAATAAGCGGAACCAAAATCACCTCACAGCGGTCCAACAGTAACAACTATGATCTACATTACATCTCGTACACATGAAGTACTATTATAAATTAAATGCATACATTCTGCAAAGGATAAAACTAACGTTACATATAAATAGATAATTCGGTGAAGGGTTGGGGGCGTGGGGGCGCGTGGGAAAACATTTAACTGTCAACAAGTGATGTCGTTGCAAACATCTAGCCTCACTATACGTAACTGCGCCAGGGTTTACTTCAGCCCGTGGTGGGCCCCTGTTACGCTGCAGTCTACATCACGGATGTCAGGTATTATTTGAAGATTGCCTGTTTATTTATGTACTGATGTGTGTAATGTATTATTTATGACACCGCGTAAATGTGTAGCGTGCATAGTTCAGTAGTGGTTCAAACAACAAAGAAATTGTCATAATGGTTGATTTTCGCTTTTGGTTGTTGTTGTTGTGTGGATGAATTGCCGAATTGTACGCCACAAACAAAATGAATGGGAACCGTGCGGTACGACCTCTGCATATTAGTAAGAAATGTAAAGCGGAGTCGGTTGCGACGCCAATTAATTTCCACACACAGTGAACGCCCGCCCTGCGGACGAGCCTGCGCCGCGGACCACAACACCGCGGAATCAAACCCCCAAACCCCCAAAGCGTATGATGGTGAGTGGCTCACTGCGACTGTGGAGCCGTTCTTGCCGACTCCGCCCGCCCCGATGGCGGCGGCGAGGGTCGCGACCGCGAGCGCGGTGCCCACTACGGCCACGGCCGCCAGCGAGTAGCGCGCTTCCATCCCGCCCACCTGACCGGCCGCGCGCCCCACCCACGGCCCATGGAAACGGTGCAAGTGAGAGATAAACACATCCGCTACACTCACCGATATACAACTACTATTGAATTATTACAATATTTAATTAATACAACTGTTAAGGTGTCGCCGCGCCCGCAGTGGCCTCGCGGTGGTAACCATCGAATGTTATCGGGCGCAGCGCGCGCGTCGGAGCGCCGAGCAAACCGGAACAGTAAGACATTTATAATAAACTTCAGGTTACAGTTCGATTAACACTCAATCTATCGACCGGCGCTACAGTTTATTTATCTCTACCGTCAAGTGAGTGACGTCATGTGGGAATTTTTAAAACTAATTGCCTTTCCGGTGTAATGAAGACATGGAGTGCGCAGGCGCATGTAGTAACGCAGCACACCGTCGTGATCGGATGGTGTTGGCTCCAACCCTAGTGTGCTGTAGCTACGGAGATTTCAGGACGAGTATGTGAATCCAACATCCATTCAATCGCGGCGAGCGTGTGTATAGGTGATGAGAGAGCGGGCTGGATTACATTACCTTGGTGGCCCAGAAGGCGGGGCCGAGGACCGCGGAGAGCATGTGTATCGCTATGATGGAGTATTGCGCCTCGGTGACGTCGACGCGGCCCATGCGCAGTGTGCCCGTCACGTACGCCTGCCAGTGCGCGCAGTAGAACAGCGTCATCGCGCAAAAGCACTGCGCACACCACCACCACCACCACCGCCACGCCACACATGGAACAACAACTCTTTCGCTTACAATCGGCACCAACCGGGTAACCAAAAATGTTAAAAAAGATTAATTAGATACAGAGATAATGATTTATAAACAATTGTTGTGTGACAGTCCAAACACAGTAATGATGATAAAGTGGTAGACTTACAATGTGAGGGCAGGGCGGATCCCCAAAGCCCTTGTCCCCAAATACAAGCAGCTCGTGTTGCAACAGGGTGTCGTGTGTCTTAAGAAGTCATTTAGATCGAGGGTCTTTTAAAAGTTTACTAGTGGTAGGTCTCTCACCGGCGACCGTCTAGGTCCCTCCACTGCAGCTGCTAATCCCGCCGCCTTTACCGTAGTGTGTAAACATAATTGTGTTCCGGTTTAAACGGCGCTGTAGCTAGTCAAATTATTGTTATAACGAGACTTAACATCTTACGTCTAAGGTGCCAGCGAACACCAGCGCCACTGTGTTAAGAGCCCATCAGGTGAACTTTTCGATCGCCTTATCGCGTCGTCGAATAAATATATATATATATATATATATATATATATATATGTGTGTGTATATATATATCATCAACGACAGCCCGCGGTGGTTCATTGCAGTCCACTTTTGGACATGGGCCTCTACCAAGGGAAGGCATTCAACCCGATGTTCGCCTATTTATGAATCCAGTTGATGCCAGCCATCTTGCGCAGATCGTCGCTCCACCTGTTCAGCCTAAACGCGGTCTCCATTCAAAAACATGTCTACTCCAACGGTGGTCAATATATATTTGATTGATATGTGTCCCAGGTATCAAGGTAACCAAGTATGATCCTCAGTGACACCGATCTCATTTCTTGCCAAGACTGGCCAGACGAGCGGATGACGTCACCAGGCCGCTGGCAAGGGATGTACCTCTCTCCCTTCCGCCTGGACCATTTAGCTCCGCATGTTTGGGCAAATATTTTTCAGTATAAACTTGGCGAGCTCCCAACGTGTGTGCGGTATACAATGCGATCTATGATGGCCCAACGTTATTATACATGTGGAAGTGCTTGTACATTATTGAAATAACATATACCATACTTTATAAAATGTACAATATTCATCCCCACCAGTCGATAGACGTCCACGGCTGGACATAAGCCTCCCCCAAAGATTTCCTCCACAGACATTCAGCATGCGGGCCTCCGATACTGTTGGGCACTAGGGGGTTTATATGAAGGATTTGGGCCATTCCCACCACGCTTCGTTTGTTGATAAGCAAGGTGCACTACGAGCAGATGCGGTTGGTTTGGGTGCCGTGAGTCATTGTGCGGGACCCCTTACACCCTTTGTACAATACAATCAATGTGTACTGTACAATATTACGTAAGATTAAAACTTTATTTCAATTAAAATATTAATATCGAAATATCCATCCCAATTAATTAAGAAAGACTTTATAATCTACAGACTTTTTAAACGCATCGCTTCAGATATGCATGCGCATGCATATTCGCATGCACACAATGTAGGTTGGCTTTTTTTAGTTAATAGTGAGATTAAAAGTTGAAAAATCATTTCAATAACAAAATAAGTCGGTCTGTATGAAGCGCCCCTCGCAAACGGCACGGCTCACCCGATCTGTTCCCCAGGCGACACAAGTTGGCGAGCCGAGTACAGTGAAGCCGTTTGCCAAGACCGTCTCTCGTCTATTGCCCGCAGCATCCCACAACGGTCTAAACAATCTACCAACACGATACGATGTGGTGAACTTACTATTCACAGCTGTTTCTGTTACATAGCTCTCCATCTTCGCAAGGTTAAATAAACCCTACTACACCTTTAGTACTAGAATGTCAACAGTCGAACATGTTGCATCCCAATGATGTAATCAAACCGCATCAACCAGGAGCTCATCCATCAGTTCTAAAATTGACCTATATGACTGCCTATTAACATTGATTGTATGAAACCAAATGAATCCAGGGTTCTCTAATAAACAATGGATTGGTACATTAGGAAGGCGCGTTACATTCAGTGCACAGGTTAATAAAATATATCTACAGAATACAATTAAAAACCAGTGATGACAATGTATGTCCACGCAAATCGCACTCTCACACTACCTTTATCCTACGTGTCCGACATATATACAATAGCCCTGACTTTAAATATCGTGAACATCCCCACAGACGTCTCCAGGCGTTGGCGGTTCCCACATATAAAAGAAAGCCGGATAATACCATTTTACAACAGAATTAGTTTGAATCCCTCGTGAGATGACAGTTGATAACAATTTACGAGAAGTGTGTAAGATCCCCCTGATGGTAAACATTTACAACATCTGTAACAACAAAGGTAACAGAACAGTTTCGACGACCCCTGACGCAGCATTTATGGTTACACTATTTATAGAAGCCTCATGCAGTAGCTCCTTAAGATAACAGCGGTATTATACTTATTCTACAGCTCATAGTTATGGAGATTAAATTTATTTAAATCAGGACTGCACATGTCTTGCTTTTTTAGGGTATAGAGATGAGGAGCCCAAAAGTATTTTGGGAAGACTTGGTGTCTTTTCTCTCACTGTGTAGTAGATGGGCGCGCTCTATGTTCCCACACATAATTATCATCATTTTTACCAACGGACGTCCACTGCTGGACATGGGTCTCCTGAAATGTGTTCCACAAAGCATGGTCTTGCGTTGTTTGAATCCAGTGGCTCCCAGCGAACACACAATCCACACGACATATCAGAGGAACAACAATAAAGGGAAGCTTCTGAGAAGACAGCGTTGGTGGAGCTGCGGGTGTGTAGGAAGACGCGTTGCCTTCCTACTGTTCCTTGTCCTCGGGGCAAGGTGTGCAGAGGAATTTTCACCTCGTTATAAAAATATTAAAACTCCATTCATATGCGCATGAAGGAATGTACATTAAATAGATTAAATATGAAACATCCGTGGGCATAGACTCACTCACCGTGTAAGTACATGGTGCATGGTGCATGGTGCTTAACGGTCACCATTGCAATGTACATATTCCTCGTTAAAAAAAATAAAACCTATCGATTAACGATAGAACTATTCGCATACATTATACTGTACTACTGTTTTATTAATTTTGAAATCTACTCTGCTTTTTTGTCTAAAAGTATACTTTTTGCATGTTATCTTAAAATTAAGGTATGAATGGTATTTATTCAAAAGATTTTGAAAGTTAAATACATAGATCTGGATCAGGTCAGCACAAGTTTAGTCTAATTTGATTTAGTCTTTGATGGAAAAATTGTTTCGATTTGAAACGGATGGCGCCGCGAAACGAATACGCCCAGTGGAGAAGTAAAACGTGTACGATGAGGAGAGGTAAGTCGTCGTGAAGTCCAAAGTAAAACTGCGGAAGGTACAAACAATTGAAACTGGTCAGGTACTTTGCCGCGTGCACAAATAACTGCGCACGACATTACAACTTGTGCGGCGTGGCCATATGGCCAAACCACCGCAGCACTACGTACGGCCTCTAATATGACAAAACCGATAGATTTTTTAAATTGTTTTTCACGGCGACCTCGTGGAAAAAATTATTTGTGAAAACAACATATGTTAAATAAAATATGGAAGGGAAGAACCTTACGCGATGTGAACAGAATTCCGAGCGTTTAATGTTGTCATCAATATGGACACAATGCGGTTACTCAAGTTGCAGAAATATTGCACGAGGAGGAGATTCGTCAGTTATATACCTTTCTACTGATACGTTCACCAGATACATATATATATATGCCCGAATATTGAAATGAATCAGATCTAATCTAAATTTGAACGCAATCCCCGTGTCTCAGAATTGCATGTATAGAAAACAATTAAATAGTTGAACAACAAACAAATGAATCATGCAGAGTCGATTGAAACGCTGAAGTGGTTAGGTTACGTCCTCGCACGAAGTGGTCATCTTACCGTGATCACTTTCCGCCGACCATGAGACCGAACACATTGAATTCCAAAAATACCCGCGCACTGTCAGAGTGCGCGGACCGAGTGGACTAACATCCAGCGGGCACTCGGCCAGCCTATCCAGCTCTCTGATGCTGCATTGACAAAGGAATTTAGACAGCACTTCAATTTCGTTTACATATATTTATGATACATTTGCGCGAAATTTTAAATTTATCCGACCCTCGTATGTGCACGTTTAGATTTGTTGTCCAGAAAAGAACTTGGACAATTTATATGAGGCATACAACGAGATAGATTCCAAATACTTCTTACCGAAGGAATTAAACCTCGATGGATAAAAATATTATAATGAATATGAACAAATGATAAATTAATTCCTGTTTTCTCATATTTATAGTGTTTTTTTCTTATCTTGTGCAATCGAGCATGGGATACACACGTTCCATTCAAAAGATTACCATCCAAATTAAATTTTGCAACATTGCTGGCTTATGAATGGACAAAGGTATGATGGTACAGTACGAGTCGGAGGGTAGAGGTTTAAAAGAAGGGTTAAGATTACTTATACACAATAGATATACAAGTACATATTGAATTACACATACACAAGTAGACGGAAATGTAACAGGTCTAAGACAAACATGTGAGCGGTTAACAGCATATATTGTAGTTGATGGGTAGGTCACGCACGCGTCCGATGCGTTGACGGAGTAAATTGGCATGAACATGAAGTCTAATGTTTCACGAGTGTTGAATAACTTAAATTATAGGTAACCGCCACAAACCAACGGTACCACCTTTTTTTTCGTGGGGAAATCCTACATAGATACTGTCCCGTTGCGGGAACAACAAAAAAGTTATACCAGACTCTTACTGGCTAAAACTCCAAGGTGTCCCCGCTATGGCGATTCGGGTAACGTCGGCCTACTAACGGCCCCAACATAACATGGGGATTCCTATGAGAAACCCAAGTCATAGTGGTCCTGCGCGGAAAGTACATACGCTTTCTTGAGGCTTAGATTACTGGGTAGCGGGTTTCCCCGTATCCGCCAAGTAAGCCTTTGTTACGGGGTTGAAAGAGGGCATGATCCCTTCTCCTCCGACGCCCGGGTCTCTGGCAACGGTACCACTAGCGCTACGTTAGTATCTCCCACCACTTAATTATTAAATGCGGCCTTGTACCGGTGGCGGAGTTTCTATTTAGATTTTTAACGAATATCCGTAATGGTTATGAAACTGAAAGGAAAGCTTTAATTGATGCAAATTTACGCAGACCAGCTTTTGCAACAGGATCACACAGTTGCGCCGCGGGATATCCTGCTCGGTGCAGGCGTCCGTTCAGCGGCGACGGCCGCCGAGTTGAATGAACTAATGAATCGCGTTTGATATCCTTCACGAAACGGATGTTCGTGGATTGTAAAGTATATCTATTTGAAAACAAACAATTATGTTTACACTTTCATTAATTTGGTCAAACGTTTTTTTTGACAGACATGACGCATATAATTAATTAAGTTTGGTGAATTGCCATGCCTTTTAAATAAGAAAGCGCATCACCGTTTAGCATCAGAAATAGAATCGGAAGCCTTCTAGAGTATTAAAACTAACAAGCACATATCTAGTTGTCAATTGATCGATTAACAAGTAGCTACGAAAAGCATTAAAAAAAGTACTAGAATATTATGTGGTGCGGCTGAATATGAACGATGAACGCCTAGTAACACTGTATGTTGTGGAAATTGATGCCTTTTCATAGTTACGTAGCGTCTAAGCAGTGATCCGGAAACAGACATTAATTGTGAGTGATAAAGTGGCGATTCCGCCTGGCGAGGCCGCGGCGACTCCACGGAAGGTCAACGCGAAGGTGTCGGCCAGAGCGCCAGTCAGTGCGGTAACTATCAGTCGATATAACGCACACAGGAATAAAGGCTCATATAAGTAATGTATCAAGATCATGGAGTAATGTTGGAAATGAATATTTAGTAACTGACTTGAAAGAACATCCAGGTGGGGTACTCGCCCAGTTTGACGGCGATGCACGCCCCGAGTGCTATGAAGACTGTGGATATGCTGTCGCATCCGTGGTCGAAGAGCTCGCCGAGCGGCGACTGGCTGCCGGTGCGGCGCGCCTGCTTGCCGTCGATGGCGTCCAGGCTCTGGTAGATAAACACGCCAAGCGCGCAGAGGGCAAAGGTCCACCGCGGTGGTTCTTGCCGCGCGTCAGGGCTGTACCTGGTGACGACATGGGGGCTATCAGAAATTGTTATAGGCAAATGAGTACTAGTGGAGAGTCCTTCTTTGCCAGAGAAGATGTGGTAGCAATATATTGCTATGCAGAAATGTTTAAACAGAAAAATTTCTATAGCTATAAAACTAAATTTAATGTATCAAAGTGATCAACCAGATCTGAGTTTTATAAGTGGTAATAATGTGTGGTTTACAACCTAACCCATCTCATTAATTTGTGTAAACAAAATATTATCATCTAAAATCATGTCAAATAAAGTAATCATTTTAGCACACTGAGTTGTTTAACTTTTTTAAAAAAAATTATACGAATGAGGTGTCCAGATGATCACTGGCAGTATCATCAAATATAGTATAAAAGCTTGAAAAAAGTACAAATATATATAAATTATGTAGTTAAAAAAGTATTAAAACATTACATTATAACATTTGCTACATGTGAAAAAGTAATTGGACTTACTCTACTGTCACTAGCCAAAAGTGGTAAATGAAATGACCTCTACAAAACTATTCCAATTACTTTAACATGTTCCGTGCCATGTATACCACCAGCGTTACACAGTCATATTTATTCAATGCACTGAAAACTTATATTTAATTTCTAATATAATCCTGTAAACTATATTTCTATCTTAACAATGAAGTGTTATACAAGATGAAGTATAGAATAGAATACATAAGTTTAATTGTAAATATTGTGATAATATATCCATCTTTAGTCAAAATATCAAATAGCCTGAATGACAAGTCCAGCAAAAATGGCTTGGCATGGAATGTGTTGAACTAAATACATGTAGTGTGTGGCCTGCAGTGAAGCGACAAACAAAAGTTTAATTAAATAAGTTTTCAGCTGTCTCATTTAAAATTTTGAAAGAAAAATAAAAATTCTATTCATTATAAGTACATTATGCTCTTCATTCAAGGAATGTTTTAAATATTAAGAATCATCTATAGTTAATTTATCTGTTATTTAATGAAGGTCTAAAGTTAACTATATTTATTCACTGATTATTTAAATTCCTTATCAAGTACATTTAATTTTTATTAAATATGAGCATAAGTAATATTCTTAACATTAAACAATTTGCTCGTATCAGGAGGCCACTTCTAGCGATAGTTAAAAAGTTATAATAATTGTTCAATATTATCATGTTCTTTGTTTTCTGTGTCTACCTACTAACAGCAAATAATGATTGATTTATTTTAATATTTAAATTAGTGTACCTGTATTCTCTAAATTAATGTATTTTAAAAATTAGTTCACTTAAAAACTACATAGTTACTTAAACTATGATATAGACTAATCCTAACTGATAATCTAATGCATCAACATGTAAACGTGTTCTATATATTGTTACAGTACGAACAATTCGGCAAACGTTTTTCTCTGACAATGAAACGATTTATAAATGGAAAGTGTCCTTGAAAATTAAATTGTCATTAATGTTATTTAATATAAGGCTATTTTAGGTGTATCTGATAACGGGCTAGTTTACTACAAAGATATTATCAGCGCGTAGTGGCGCGACACCCGGCGGCCAATCGCACGCCTTGCGGCTTCTTGCGCCCGACGAGATTGATGCACGGCTGACATAACAAGCAAGCCGCATTACTCGACAGTAAAAAAATCTGGTAGAATGTAGGCTAAAAGAAACCCGCGGTCTCTTGCGAAGCAAAAATGAAAGTCGTTCCGCTTGTTAGCAAGTGACACAAATTATGAAACTTAAACGCATACCTAGAGGTACTCACCAAACTAAAATTAACGTGGTGACTATATTTATAATTAAACCTAAAATTGTAATGAGATTCGGAGCGAGCCATAGCGGCGTTTTAGAGACAAGCCAACACCACCAAGGTTGAAGCCATGCGTCCAATATACTGGCACTGGTGCACGAATATTTATGTTCACTCAATCTTTTTAACTGTGCAGCGTTCAGAATCCTTTCCTTATAGAACTGCATTTTGCGCCACTGTCACGACATTTATTAACAATATACACAACACTGCCTAAATGAATTATTCACTGTTCGCAAATTTCGAATATGAAAATTCGCACAACCACTTCTGTCACAGATCACTTATCACTTTGAAACAGATTTCTAAAACCATAAGCCTTTTTTTCTAACCAAATGTTAACCACAGATTATCAAAACGACTATAACCATAGATGTAAATGTTTTGTGTTAATGAAGTATCTGTATAATTATTCATATTTTAAAAATTTTGTCATCAATAAGTGAGTATTGAATTATCAAATAAACCAAAATATTAATTAATGGTAATCTTGTATGTTTATTATTTTATCTTAAAATGTTATGACCTGCTATATTGTCTCAATAGATGGCGCCTTTAATTTTATACACTATACAAAGAAATAAAGGTGGTAAAAGTAACAATAAAATTACATACTTTTATATTTTAGGTTACATTCATTGAGCTATTGTAATTAATTAAGACAATGAAAATTTAATCGTGTTGTTTATATATTTCTCTAATGTGTCAATGAAATTGAGTTGCCTTTCATTCAATCCTGCAGTAACGGAAATAATTAAATTTTTAAATTTTGTTGCAATAATGCTTTTATATTAATTTAGTTTTGAAATAATAAATATATCAATAAATTAGTAAGTTTTTTTTTTATTTTTTTATCATCATGTGTTATCTTGTATTGTGAAAAGATTTATAAACTAAATGAGCGTATACTTGTCATTTTGACTTTTAGATGTTTTAAATCAATGAAACAAACTCCGTAAAGATTCCGTTACACTATATAGTGATGCTACTGCAGTGTGTAAGTAAAACAATATGATAGGCAGGCAAAGGCATTTTTAAAACACAAAACTATATTTCAACAATATTTATATTTTAGTTACAAAGTTCGTAATAAACTTATTTATAGATAGACAAATAAACCAAAATTTAAAAATACCACTTTTTCATACAAAATTTTCGAGTCGTCTTTTTAAAATTTTCTTATAACTATTACATAGTCATTTATCTACACGATACAGAAATAGTGTCAGATGAAACAATTTTTCACAATAAATTTATACTTTAATCATACATTTTTAATATAGTTATGACATTTCATAATTGTCACAACATTATGTCAATATAAACTATATTGCTTATTACGTATACAAAAATAAAAGATTTAAATACAAATCAAATAGCCCTTTAGATATATAACACATTTGAATGTACCATAAGCCATCATTGACTTAGTACTATTAAATGAACACAATTTATTAACTACGTTATGAATTTGCGACACCAGGAAATAAACAATTAGTATTACAAATATAATGATAGCATATCATTATTTGTCAAATAAAAGAAACAAACAATTTAAATTTTCATATATATTAAGCAAAGACAACACACGATGCATATAATAAACATTAAAAAATATTATTATATTAAAAAAGTATCGGTTCAGATTTTTTTTTACTTATTACTAAATATATTGGATATAGTTAGGACACATAAAATCAATAAAGATATCAGCTCGGCTTATTGTGCATTTGTCGTACAAATACTTGTCGATGTGGACTTTATTCTTTCGCCCACCCCACCCCATATAGCGAAAAAAATAAAATCAGTTTTAAAATCTCAATCAGAATGAGTTCCGGAAAAAAATAAAGCATAATATAAAAGTAACGTTTGTTATAGATTAACATAGGATATAATAACTGATCGGTCCATAAAGTATCAATAAGAGGAAAGGATTAGATGAGCGCAATATTCGAGCTTTATCTATAAAGCAATGCGGAAATAATTTGGTTTCAATAGTATGATTGATGCACCCCCGGGTGGGCATACTGCTTCGCCTCCTCTCGTTGCAGACTGAACGGGGAGTTAAGTTATGTTTAGTTTTGTGCGCAAACTACATTACACCTATTAAACAGTACTTTACTTATAAATGACTCTTAACTACACTGAACGTAAACTTCACTTTACGTCAACTAATATAGTTTAATGACATATTGGATCATTTCGTTTATATTTTATTTGTGCTTGTTGCGCGGGGGTCAACGCAGCAGCTTTCGCTACCTGCTCTTCGACTGCCCCTTTCTAGACTCGATTCTCTTCTGCAGCGTGGTCAGGAGTGCGCCCAGTACATTGTGTCCGGGCAACCGTTTGCCGAACAGCAGCCGCTTGACGGAGTCGTCGTACGTGAGCAACGCCACCATGTTCTGTAGGAGGAAGCCCTGACAATATTCCAACAGTTGAGTGGCGCCGTACACCTGTAAGAAATGTTATGTAATTAATGAGATAGGCACGACATTTACCGCATGGTTCATGATACTCATTAAATAATTATGGATATAATATGCCGTAAATGTTGCATCACCTTGGCGTGGATGTAGACGGAGACGAGATTGTGCAAATCGACGGTGCTTGCGGCGCGCGCTTCGCAGTGGCGCTGCAGCGGCAGCAGCTGGAAGAACGAGGCAGCGGCTAGCACTTCCAGCACATCGCTTTCGGGGATCTGCAGGCTCGCACACCCGCCACAGTACAGGTACTTCATCACTTGCTGCGGAACATTACATGACAATGCAGTAAAATTTTTAAAACCAAGGGTACTTACTACAAAACGTTAATTCATTATTTTCAAGGATTGGAAGACACAAATACAAGTACGTTAGTCCGAAGAATCCAGAGCCTAAGGGCTGCCCTTACAACGGTAAGATTAGGTACCGGTCAGCTATGATGAAACCACTCACCTCAAAGATGTGGTAGCGTATGTCATTGATCTGCACGAGGGGCGGTGCAGCGGGCGGCAAGTCCGCGCGCGCCGGCGCCAGCATCGCGCGCAGCCGCGGCGACTCCGACACCAGCACGATCTTGTGTCCGTAGAACAGCCGCCCCTCCACGCTGCGGATATTCCATTTTAACGAGCTTTTACATTGTTGTTAAATTCGGTTAAAGAGATAAATCAGTTAACAATTTTTGTAATCACCGTAGTGCGCCACTGCAATACTCTGGGACTTGCAGCCGAGTTGCCGACCATTGGAATAGGAATATTTCCAAGCGGTTTTGGTCTACATGAGATCACTCAAAATAATTGCGAAGAGTTTGACATTCCAAAAAGATTGCTATACACTAAGGTGATACGAACTGATTCAAAATAGTATATTTGAGTAGTAAAAGTTAATGTTACTAATATTAACATACGAAGGTGATGTCAGCGGCCACTCACCGGAAGGTGACGTCTGCGAGCGAGGGGTTGTTGACGTAGGAGGGGTCGACGCGAGCGGGCGTGGGCGCGGCGGGTGGCGGCTCCTGCACGCGCGGTACTGGCTCCCAGCCGTAGCACGCGCACAGGATGTCCGCTAGCAGCAGCACCGTGCCCTCCTTCTGACAATTGAACCGCGTATAACTGTCACTTGCCTTTCGATAAGAACTATTACAGAGCCTTGTCCAAAAACCTTTTTGCTTATGCTTCGAAAATTGTAATTTACATCTTTAGAGATCTGTAGATTCTTGTCAATAGATTGTTGGGGTGTCTGTCTTACTCATAGCAGCTGTAGAGGAATAAAATCAGTTGCTAGATGTAATATCTGCTAACTTACTTTGCTGTACCGTAGGATATTAAACAGCAGAGGAAGACACTCGTAGATGAACTGCTTGCTGTAGTGGCTGTCGTCCGAGGGACACACCTGAGTGGAAGAGTGCAGTAGCTGCGTTAATTATATTTTTTCGCTTTCGATGCAATAGAAAATCCCAATTTTGAAATTGCCGAAGGTATTGGTATTAAACTTTGTTCGCTAGTTAATTACCTGCAAGAAGTCCTGCAGAAGTTGGTCGATGACGTGATCGAGGGAGGCCTCCGCGGCTGCTGCCAGGGACATCGTCCACGCGTGCAGTGACCACGGCACCCCCAGCGCTCGCAGCTCCAGTGTTATGTCTGCATTGTTTCGTAACATGCACTATAACACTATACTGTTCATATTATCTTTTAACCGTTAACTTTTTAAACTGCGCAATGCAACGAGTATAATCAATACAGGGAATTGCAGTAGCGGGGCTGCAGTAGAATCACCTGAGACTTACCGGAAAGTCGGTAGTGTTCATTTTAAGGCTTGACGCTAGGAGAATAGAAACACGAGAACTAAATTGGTAAGCTCCAAGTTACCTAAGTGGTCACACTCCGCAGCGTAGTACATGGCGTCCTGCAGCGCGCGCTGCTGCTGCTTGGTGAACGGCTGCGGGCGGCCGGCGGGCGGCGGCGAGCCCTCCGCGAGCACCTCCTCGAGGGAGAGCACCGCGCCCGCACCCCGCGCGCCGCCCCGCACCGCCGCGCGCAGGCACGCGCGCCGCCCGTGCGAGCAGCACACCGCCACCGCGCTGCGCACACGCACACTCCAACTCGTCACTCGCACCACATAGTCATTGCACACGACGAGTCCGGCAGTACCCAGAAAATCATCTGCTACTCATCAGAGTTTATTTCCACAAATATAACCCACCTGTAGCACCCGTACTGGGCGGCCGCGGAGTAACACAGCGCGTCGTTGAGCTGCGTTGACAGGAATGGGTCGGCGCCGTGCGAGAGCAGCAGCTGGACTAGTTCTAGATTGCCGACGCCGCACGCCACCTGAACAAGTGGAAAACATTCCTAAATTCTCATTCGCCTTTCTTCTTTGTAAAAGCGTATTATTAGTGGACTGATTTCTCTACTTGTATCAAGGGTGCTGCATGTAGAGAAATCTAGGGGCGGTGCGAATAAGACATTGCACTATTAGAGAAAATGCATGTACAGAGAAAGCCACGTAGCCACACTACCTGCAGCGGCGTGAGCGTGCAGACGTCGTCGCCGCGCGCCGGCGCCGCGTCCACGCGCGCGCCCGCCCCCAGCAGCCGGCGCGCCACCTCCACGGCGCCGCCGCCCGCCCGCCCGCACGCGTACACCAGCGCCGTCCAACCTGCGCGCGCGGTGCACTCGCAAACATTACAACTTGCTTCTCTTTAATTATTTATTCCTTTGATCACGCCCAACATCTGACTAGTTGTTTATATGATTAAAACAACTAAGAAGACCTCAATAACTCCCTGCTTTCAGTTTTACAGCCTCCGTGTCGATGGCAACGGTTGTGAGAATATAAATGTTTCCTAATGGGGTTTTCAAGGTCTGAATTTAACCATGACGTTGTTAGAGAAACAATAAGAGTCAAAAATGATTTTACATTGTAATAACTCAAGGTATTATGAGAAATACGGTGTGCAGATTGTAACCCTAACCACCGGGGAGGCGCTCTTATCGTATTGTTGTATTAGAAGAAAATAAATAATTTATCGTAGTCTTAAACATAATACTTAGCCCACTGACCAGCTGTAGGTGGCGTGTATCCGCCCGCCGCGTGCGCAGCCGGTTGGGGGGAATGTGCTGGTGGACGCGGGGACAACAGTGCCGAATGCTGCGTCGCCGCGCCCACTGTCTCTACGTTGGGATCCGCACCAGCCTCCAGCAGCATCTGGAACACGAGCAGCCGTTTTAATCATACATAACGCCCGCTTTCAAAAATAACTTAATACAAGTAAAAAGTCATGTATTCTTATTGTAAACATTTCATCCCATTGTAAGATAAATATATACAATATGAAGATATGTCTCAACACTTACAGCTACAACATTTTCATCACCAGCCAGCGCCGCCTTCATGAGCACGGTGAGCCCCGAGCTGTCCGGCGCATCCAAACCTTGGGACGGTAGCAGAGCGCGGGCGCCTCCTATCAGTTCCGGCCTACCGGTCAGCAGCGCCCGGTGCGCCAGTGCCAATGCCGCGCGGCTCAACTCCTCAGGGTTGCGTGAGCAGCGCGACCAGGCCGGCTCTATTTCTTCCTCTGCCCTGCAAGCCATTGTAAATTTCTTAGTAAGAAGTACCTCGGAAAGAATTGACTAATTATTAGTTGTCTCCAACTTAAATGCATTACTACATAGTTATTTATTTGAGGACGACATTTATACGGTGTGTGTATATATGTATCAGGGGTGAGCCAGTACATTGCATGACATTTTGGAATCTTCCAAAGGTACCGTGGTCACCCAGCAACGCATCTAAGTACTTTCCGCAAAAAAGCAGTAGTGCTCCCCGATATTCTCGTCGTGCTGTTCAAATGAAACATGATATTGAAGTTTCCACTTTCTATGGGTTCGCTTCATAGTGCATATTGTCGCACACAATTGGTAAAATTCTAAATCTGAAAGTACGAAAGAATGTTTATGGGATATGCGTTTCACCGGATGCAGTGTTCTTCAGAAACATTACAACAAACGCTACCACTGCCACACAGCTAGAATCCCGATGCAATAAATGCGCGGTGGCGTGTATACTCACGAGACGGGCCTGGGCGGGCAGTCGGCGTGCGGCAGCAGCAGTCGCGCCGCCTGCCGCACGTCGTCCGCGTCGGGCGCGGCAGGCGGCGCGCGCAGGGCCGCGTGCGCACGCGCCGCGCGCACCCACTCGCCGAGCGGGGGCAGCGCGCCCGCGCCGCGCTCGCCCCACAGCGCCGCGCCCCACGCCGCGCAGGTCCCGCTCGCCGAGCCGCTCGAGTGCTCCAGCTGCGGTTACGTTACACATCATTGTTGTCCAACAAGCACGTGCTTGTGCCTGCGCCTGCGTCTAGCGGTGACGCTGCGTTAAATCACGTCACGGTTACGTGTGTATGTAAATATTGCTAGTTGTGGGTACAAGCAGTAGTTACACAACCTCGAACTGGTGTCACCAGTTCCAGTACTTATTTTGTTAAAAAATTTTTGAAATATCTATTTTCCCAATAAACCAGTAAATTTCGAAGTTGTTAATACGTTCCCCGCCACTTATGTTAATAAGCTTTTTACTTAATTACTCGGAATAGGTCGCGGCATAACTTGCTTCTACAATTTATTTCTGTTGATGCTCAACGTTTCACTTTATCCATATCTGTCAGTGATGGTAGTCACCTGCGAGCATCGCATGTAATAGTAGAGCGCGCGCTCGGCGGATGGCGCAAGCGGCGGCAGCGTGGGCTGCACGCGGCGCAGCACGGCGCGCAGCTCGGCCGCGGAGCCCGCGCACGTCGTCAGCAGCACCGACGCGCCGGATGCGCCTGACCCACCGCCGGACGCGCCCGACGCTCCAGACGCTCCGGACGCACCGGACGTGCCAGATGTGCCGGAACCACCTACGAGTAGATCATATAGCATGAAATCTAATTCCTGTATAGTAAGGATAGCACCTTATTCACAATAAATGTAAGGTCTACGCCAACGACTGTACTGGAACTGGTGATGAACTTCTGCTAGTGCTCTTGTTATTAATGTTCTAGATACAATTGACTTAGTTAACCGACATGATAATGCCAGAAATGACAATGTCACATTTTAAATTACTTACCGGAACCGTTAGTAGTTATTCCCGAATCATGACTGAGTCCGAGTTGCCGGTTCTCCGGTCTTGAAACGCCTGATGATGATCCGGAACCGAGCGAGCTCATTGACTCCCAGCGGGATAGCGATAAAGCCCCTGATACACACATAACAATGGAAATTTATTAAAAGTAACAAAAACTTAGAATATTGCGAATAATGAATAGTTATGATCAGGTGCCTCACCCGAGGCGACTCTGCCCGCGTTGAGGTGGCTGTAAGGCTGCAGCAGGCCCCACAGGTCCGCGCAGTTCGCGACCGCGTGGTCGACCGCCGCGGGGGTGAGTGGCACGGCAGCGGCGGCGGCGGCACCCCCGCCTGCGATCAGCGCGATCTCCTCCAGCAGGGTCTCCATGCCGGCGCACAGGTAGATGGCCGCGTACCTGTAATGAACAATTTGATTTAATTTTATTGAACCTTACATCTCTCCTTATTTGTTTGTATGCGTTCGTCTTCGGAATTACTGAGCGTTCGTCTTCGGAATTACTGACCGTAGATCTTTACTTATTACTGTTTTTGAACACTCATTCTCTCTTTTTTTATTTCGGAGGAGGAAGAGGGGAGGGGAAACTTGAACAGATTCCCTGCTTCCGAGGGGAACTTAGGGTTATATGAGATTCTTACTAAAACACTCTCAGTGGCCTACATCAGTGCATTCGGATAGACCCCAGGATTTCTTACAGAACGCACCGGCACCATTCCTAAGTAGACTAATGACTTAACGTTACAAGTATTGTACAAAAGTAACTGTGTTCTAGTTAAGAAGTAAATTTACTGTGGTAACGAGATGCAACCTTAATTCACTTCTTGTCAGTGTTCAAGATGATGAATGCAAATTGCTGCGAAGTGTGCACATAAACTGGTGCCTCGGTTAGAGCATCATTTATGATCAAGTGAACGTCCAGCTTGTCTCGTTGTTTTGTCTTGTAAGAGGAAGTAAGCTTACTCGTGCACGAAGGGCGCCACGCGCACGTCCAGCATCCAGCGCTGGAAGCGGCCGGGCGCCAGCGCCGTACGCGCGCGCGCCGCGCTGCCCAGCCGCCGCGCCGCGCCGCCCGACGTCGCGTACATCGTCGCCGCGCGCTGGCAACCCTAATTAGCGCACATTTCGTTTATTTATTAAGTACAATCAGCTTAAATTTTGTTCATTTCCTTTGGGTTAATACTTAATTACAGTTGCATGCGTCATCGCACCTTAATGCAGGACTCAGCCAGCGGCGTGCTAAGCACTATTCTGAAGGCGCCGGCCACCTCGTGCTTCGAACAGAACCCGAAGTTCTGCGACAGGCGCTGCGCCTCGCGCGCGATCCGCACCAGCGCTCTGCGAAATGCACAACGACATATCTTTGATGCAGATGTACTATCTATTACCTAAAGGTTCATTGAATTACTTCTTCAACTTCTTAAAATGGTTATTCAATTTTTCGCACCTCTGTAACAAATAGGCGAGTCTCGGCGGCGTGTCGGGCGCCATCTTGCCGGCGATGTCTCTGCAGCGGCCATTTTGTAGCGCGCGGCTCACTTCACTCGCAGTCCACGGTACGCAGCGTAATTCTACTAATCTGAAACACGATGTAATGTTGACTACCGCTTGGGGTAAATGCCATATTTGATTGATAGACTGTGTGGCGAAGGTTGCAGACAGGGGCGTGCTTATGTCAATAATTGTCACTCTAGTTTGTTTCACTAATAATATCGGCAGGACCAAACCATTTAAGATGAATATTCCGCGAGAACATCGTACTTTGGATTCTATTATTTTTTTTTATCCCGCCTTAACTATTTGTGGGGTTCACCATGTGAAACTACCTGTTATGCGAGTCCACCCAAACAAATTCATCAGCGCTGGTGACATTGGTGCAGACAGTATCTAGCGAAGGCTGCCGGACCAGCGGTGCACGACGTCTGCGCGCTTCCGCTGCACTACCGCCCTCTGTAATGAAATAAAATTGCTAGTTTTTCTCTTTTCTTTTGTATTCGTAAATAGCAGCTGATCTCTATTAATAATTGGAACCGTCTGCAGTACCGAACGCACCTGGCGGTCCAGTATTGCTGCCTCCTCCGCCACTAGAAGCTCCGCTGGTGGCAGTGCTGCTACTGTCCCTGGAACGGAGGGTCAGTTGCTTGATGGCGGACCTGATGTCCTCCAAGCCACCACCACCAGGCCACGGCGATTGTAACTGGAATTCCAAAAGTTTATTAAACAAAAATAGTAATTAGTCAAGTGGCATAATGCCTATCTTAGATATGTTACGAAAGGTAAAGAAGAGATTAATCCCCAGTGTAACGGCACAAAGTTATTGCTATATTCAGTCAGTCACATTAGACCTTCTGATAAATGAAATAGTAACCATAACAGCCAATTTACGTCCGCACTGTTGTGGCACAGGCCTACCCTCAATATGAGGGCGATAGGCCACAGTCACCGCGCGGGCCCAATGCGGATTGGTGACTTCACACACACCTCAGAATAAATTCTAATTCATGTGCTGGTATCCTCGCGATGTTCTCCCTCGGCGTTTGTATTCGCTGCTGTTACTAAAGTTCACAAATGTACATAACTTAATTAAGACATCGGTACATGCCGAGACTTGAACCCGCGACCTTCGAAATGAAGGCCGCACGCTATGACCATTAGGCCAGCGAGCTACTATGAAACAGTAAGGCTTCTTGTTATTTATTGAATTTGAAAAAAAAAGCTGACAAGATTATTAAGTTGTGGCAGCGACAGTTGACACTTTAACTATATAATAGTGAATGTAACTTACATATCAATGTAATGAGCAGTTGAGGAATAGGATGTATCAGTTTGCGCAATATACGTGCATTATTAACCAACGGAAATAGCCACGTGTTTCGCATTGAGCCACGCAGATTAAACTCATATATGACTTCCGGTTGCGGCGCGAATGTTGATCGTGGAGCGATTTATACTTATTACCGCGCTTAAGATATCTGTCCGGTGGTTAAACTTTACGAAGAACGTATTTCCGTACTATGCAGGATATACTTGCGAACTGTATAAAGTGGACTTAGAAACTTGCTAGTTATTGTCGAGTTACAATTACAGTAGCAATAACTTAGTTACAGTACGATTGGTCTCCACCTGGCGACATCGTACGTAAGTTTTCAGCAGTCCAATAGGACAGAAAGAATATAGTCCAAAATTTAAATTTAAGTTTGTAAGGGTCGTGTCGTTTATGACCGCATGAAGGTGCTGTTGGTGGTGTGAGAGTGAGTGGTGAGGGCGTGAGGCGGCGCGCGGCACCTTGTTGTGGGGGCGGTGCTTGGCGCGCGCGTGCGGCGGCTGGCGCGCGCGGCGGTGCTCGTGCGCGCCGTCCGCGCCGCCGCTGTCGGACATGGACGCGTGCCCCGACGACCGGTTCTCGTCCGAGCTGCTGTTGCACTCGCGCACTCCGCTCTGAAATTGAAGCACGGTTACACTTACATACACGTATTTATTTATTAAAGAAAGCGACAATATGAGTGAGACGTTCACTTGATGGTATGTGATACGCCCGCTCATAATAACGTGGCGCTAGTGAAGATGATATACACTGCACCACACTGTGCTCGTCGTCTTGAGACGTAAGATGAGTGTTGTTACTCCAGTAATTACACTAGATACAACGGAATCCTTGTGGCTCAATGGCTATGAACGTGGACATCGCAATCAGATGACGAGGTTTCTAATCCCGGCCGGAGTATGCACCTCTTAGGCATTTTTTCAATGCCTAATGTGCATATTGTAACAATTACCACGTACTTAACGGTGAAACTAAACTTCGTGAGGAAACCCGCACAATGAAATTATCTTTGTCTGTGTCTGTGTCTGTGTCTGTGTCTGTGTCTGTGTGTGTGTGTGTGTTTGTGGTGGCCCCAATAAAGTGGCAACAGGCTCGCCCTCTGTTACATGGGACCTGATCTGACCACATCTGACGAAAAGTGGGAGTTTATTTGCCTCTGCCTACTCCTACTGGAAAAAAAGACGTGATAATATAATAATAATAAAATACAACGCCCTTCAGACCGGACCACAGTGATGTTTAGACAGTATTGTTTGTCGGCTGCAATAGGCGTTGCGGTGATACGTTTCCAGACGGTCTCTAGCAACAGATAATAAATAATAATTTCTCTAAACTTCAGTTGAAATAAAAAAAATCATGGTGATGATGAATAAAATGTGGCTGATATACTATATAATGTTATTGGAACATCAATAGTATTTATTCTGAAGGGTCAGTAAAGCAGTTCTTCAATGATGTTAACCTATGGCTCCAGCCTTTGTGCAGGTACATTTATTTGTTTATAAAAACAAAAGCAACAACTTTTCTTTGTATATGTTTCTTAATGATAAATAAAAAAGGATCACAGCTAGTGTTTCCCAGAGAGCGGGGTCAAACGAGTCCCTGTCGTCCTGTCAAAAGCTTTGCACCAATTATGCTCCGTTCATTTATTTCACATGATTGCGTTAGTCAATGAAATAAACAAGTGCTGCTTTAATCAGACATCCGTTCCAGAAAATGAAAAGATTCATAATATAACGCGACGGAACATCCTAATATTTATGCAATAAATAATGTTCCCATCGCATAATCAGATCAGAAGCACCACCGTGCGCCGAGCGGCTTACGAAACCGCTTCAGTCGGTTGCCGGATCCAAGATGGCGTCTATTGTGGTACTTTCGCTTTCCGACAGCGGGCCCCAGCTTCCCACAGATTACGCTTTTCCCTATCGAGATCGTGGGATCCCGTTACACACAATGCTACTACGACTTTTTATCCGCCGCCACTTTCGCTGTTATGCGACAAGCCGTGTAATCAGTACGTGTAATTAACGAGCCGGCTCTCGGAGCGGCCAACGCGAGCCCCGACGCGCGCTCCGCCCCAACCACCCTGCTGTGGTGCACTGCAACTGCTCCGACTTGATGTGAACACGTCCTATAAGCACCAGTTACACCCGATCAAGGTATCAAATTCTCTTCATTCATCTCTATTGCATATTTCTACACAAAATATTTTCAGGTTGTGGAATTGTAAATTTTACACACTATTGCTCTCTCAGAATTTGTGTAATCTTGATGACGAGATGATCAGGATATTCACCTGGTGGTGTGTCATACTTCTACCTATTAAAATTACTCAGCCGGTGATGAAGCTATTTACACACCATCACGTTACAGACACTATCAGATTAAATGATGATCCCATACGTCGTCTTTGTACATGTTTTATGACCTTCAAATACGTGTAATACATGTCAAGGTGGCGTTGCAGTCAAGCCAAGTTATATGACCTTCGGAAATAAATGTTTCATCGTTATGAGTTTCTATGGCCAGTCAAAATGTAAGGTATTGAAATTCAACAGAATACAGCTAGGAACAATAAGTAACGTTGTTGGTGTCCAAGCTCCATGTGTGTGCTGACCATTTCTTCGACTTGAACAACAACGAATAACGTATTTTCCCAATAAGTTGACCTATTAGTCAATAAACGGTCCAACCAGGAAATTTTCAAGGACAAATCTGAACGCGTGCCCGACACCTAGCGGATGCTACGGGCGGGGTCCGTAACCTGGACGCAAACGTTCAGCGCTAACGAGTGCCCCGCGTGACGCGTGACGCGTGCCCGACACCTAGCGGATGCTACGGGCGGGGTCCGTAACCTGGACGCAAACGTTCAGCGCTAACGAGTGCCCCGCGTGACGCGTGACGCGTGCCCGACACCTAGCGGATGCTACGGGCGGGGTCCGTAACCTGGACGCAAACGTTCAGCGCTAACGAGTGCCCCGCGTGACGCGTGACGCGTGCCCGACACCTAGCGGATGCTACGGGCGGGGTCCGTAACCTGGACGCAAACGTTCAGCGCTAACGAGTGCCCCGCGTGACGCGTGACGCGTGCCCGACACCTAGCGGATGCTACGGGCGGGGTCCGTAACCTGGACGCAAACGTTCAGCGCTAACGAGTGCCCCGCGTGACGCGTGACGCGTGCCCGACACCTAGCGGATGCTACGGGCGGGGTCCGTAACCTGGACGCAAACGTTCAGCGCTAACGAGTGCCCCGCGTGACGCGTGACGCGTGCCCGACACCTAGCGGATGCTACGGGCGGGGTCCGTAACCTGGACGCAAACGTTCAGCGCTAACGAGTGCCCCGCGTGACGCGTGACGCGTGCCCGACACCTAGCGGATGCTACGGGCGGGGTCCGTAACCTGGACGCAAACGTTCAGCGCTAACGAGTGCCCCGCGTGACGCGTGACGCGTGCCCGACACCTAGCGGATGCTACGGGCGGGGTCCGTAACCTGGACGCAAACGTTCAGCGCTAACGAGTGCCCCGCGTGACGCGTGACGCGTGCCCGACACCTAGCGGATGCTACGGGCGGGGTCCGTAACCTGGACGCAAACGTTCAGCGCTAACGAGTGCCCCGCGTGACGCGTGACGCGTGCCCGACACCTAGCGGATGCTACGGGCGGGGTCCGTAACCTGGACGCAAACGTTCAGCGCTAACGAGTGCCCCGCGTGACGCGTGACGCGTGCCCGACACCTAGCGGATGCTACGGGCGGGGTCCGTAACCTGGACGCAAACGTTCAGCGCTAACGAGTGCCCCGCGTGACGCGTGACGTGCGACGCGCGACGCGCCGCACGCTGCCGCGCGGCCCGATCCCGCTGCACCAAACCAGTGACGTGAGTACGTTGAGGTACGGGAACAGCGATAACTGATAGATCATTGTCATTAGTACATCACTCGTTTCTAATTGATTCGTTGTAATTGGGCGCTAAGTTAAATAAGAGAAGTCGTCGAAATTCTTTACATATATAAAACAAACATGTATATATTTGCCCTGTACAGGAAGGAGCGCAAGCACTATGTATTATTTAGTAATTGCTTAATGTTACAGTGGTGAATTTATTATTCGATAAAAATATGGTTTAAATTGTTTTACGTAATATTTTATTTACTATTGAACTTCATTTTAAACAAATGCTGCGGTTTCTCACGGAGGTCTCGGACGAGAATCCCCATGGAGAGTGTTGTGTGGCGAATGTTCGCTCTGGTTTAACCTAAAACCGGGGAGCGGTAAGTAAAACAATTATACTGCTATTGGTTACTCACGCACTGCATGCGAGGTTTGCATGTCGCAACTGTACGGTGTACAGTGTGCCAATTGAGTTTCGGCACGCGTGCGCTCCGGTTATAATACATTGTATTGTAAGAACAAATTACGCTTTACTTAGATAATACGCAGCGCAACCGCCGCTGCAGGCCGCGCCGCAGCCGCAGCTCCTCGCGGTGCTTCGGTTGATGGTGAAATGTAATGTAAACTATGTAGAAATGTGGACTTATAAATATATAAAAATGCAAATGCATCTACATGCTCGACTGACGTTCCGATACGCAAAACTAAGGCCCGAACAGGTTTTATATGAAAATCAAGAATTGTAAGTTTTTCATTTGTTCTGAGAATTGTTTGTTGAAAATAATAAGATGAATGAATCGAATCTGCTGCCTTACACTTAAAGCTAGTAGTTGCCCTGCTTCGCCGCAGGTCATAAACTTGCCGTCGTAAACTTGGAGCATATTTAATATAACTCGTACAAACAGTCTAAGACATAAGCATTCTTTGGGAGCCTTTTTTGATTTTACCCGAGCCCCCCGCGACAACATATCTTGGACGTAAATTAATCGTACACGAATTAAGGTAAAAGTAACACGAGAGATGAGAAACTCGAACCGCGTTAATATTGAATGATGCTTATTGTTAGTTCATTGCGGCGGCGCTTGCGGACGGCCGTTCAGCCGGCGGCGTAACTCCTCAGCGTCGCGCCGCAGTCCAGAGGTCGCGGCGGCCCGTTACGCAATAAAGTTTGATAGAGAGCGAAGGTGAGCGCACACAATTATATCAAACGCTAACACCGGGACGGGTCGACAATCAATAAAATAGAAGCCAGCACGGCGGTCTGGACGCGGCGACAAGTTAAATTCCCGGAGACGGGCTCGAGGCGGTGAATCGGAGCTGGTGGGAGCGCGCCCGGAGCTCGCAGCGGCTATTAATTTCCCAAGGACGCTCTTTAAACTACCGGATCGTATATTAAACGGCACCGATGATTGCACAGCAGTCACTATAAGTGAAGTGACGCAACTGAATCGATTGTCTTCTACTTGTTTGTTCGTGAGGTATTGTTTAGTGGAGAGTTATCAATTCTATTCGTTAACCCTCCACAAACAACTTGAAGCCTCTGGGCTTTGGATTTGAATGAGCTAGATTATGATTTGTAATAGAGGCCATCGCATCCAACAATGGATTTATTTCTTTTATTCTACGAAGCGAGGAGACGGGACATTCACCTTGTAGTAAGTGATACGCCACCCATAAGAACGTGGCGCTGATAGTATGGCATTTGCATCACCACATCGCTACAGCAACTCTCAAACTAGAACACAGTAATGTTTGCACAGTACTGTTTGTCGGCCGCAATAGGAGCTGCGGCGTTACCTGCCTGGACGGTTCCGGCAGCAGGCTCCTACTCGTACCATCAGTAATTAATAAAAACTGATGATGATAAGATTTATATTTATATGTCTTCTTCTCTTTTGCTGTTAGCTTATTTCATCAAAGTTTGATTGTTTGGTAACTTTAGCACATTTTATTATTTAACTGATGTCAATTCTTAGGTGCCTTCATAGTTCTGACAGTTTGCTCACGCTTCAACTCCACGTCACCGAACTGCATAGCAGCAATAGGTAAGGGTATTAGTTATGCACGTAATTATATTCGACGGTGACTGGAATTTTAATTACGTTAGTATAACTAATAATCTGATTTTGTATCTAAACAAGTTGTTAATACGTAGTTGCAGTAAGTGTAACTGGAAGTAGATTTAACGATTTTACTCTCCACAAAAGGAAACTGAGGTCGTCTCGTGAATTTGCAGCAATAAAATACCAGAAACTTGTGAATTGCGTCAGCCGCCCACATGGCTGTCAGTTTTGCAACCAAACAGTTAAACTGCTGTATATGTCATGTCTATCTGCACATTCATCATAAGTGGAATAGATATGAGTTCACTTACTGATTTATTTTCTAGAAATGTTGCTACAATTCCATCTATCCGCGAAGTAGTTAATTTAACAGCCAAACGGTATTTACCCTTATAAGACACGAAGGCAAAGGGTTTCGTATTTTGGATCAGTGGTTAGATAAAATATCTTTACTGGAAAACCATCCCAAAAGGAAATGCCAACCCCACTGGACTGCAGTTACGAAATGCTTAAATACGAACATGAAACGTCAGAAAGTTAAATGTACTTAGACGTAAGTAGAACTAATTGTAGAAGCATCTTGTGCAGCTTTGGGAAAAAATCTAGAAATTTCTTATTTCTCACTAATCGAGCACTTCAGCCTAGCAATCCAGTAGAGGAATGTTTCGAGATATTATGACATGTGAGCGGCGGCAGGCTGATGGAACATGTAGTACGGCGGTCTTACGCCAATCAGATGATTGGTCAACTTTACGGTTAGTTTAACTTGCATTTGCAATCTCGAATCCTCTGGGCGAATTCTCAGCTGGTCATTATGGATAAGACTAATCATTTTCGCTCTACTTAGTTGCTGACGCTCCGCTATCATTGTTTATTAAAAAGGATTGATCGTCAAATATTTATAGATTTCTAATGATTAAATAATAAGAACAAATACAGCCCATACAAAATTTTGTTTTAGAACTATTAACTTCTATGAAATACTGTAAAATATGTAATGTCACTGGTGGTAGGTTTCTATTGCAGGAGACCGTCTGGGAAGGTTGCACCGCAGCGTCTGTTGCAGCCGACAGACAGTACAGTGCGAGCATTACTGTGCTACTTAAAGCACCATGTGGTGCAGTGTATACCAGCCCACCTAGCATCACATTGTTATGAATTACCATCAGGTGGACGCGTCTCGCTTGTCTCGTAGCAAAAATTACCTGAACAGGTGGCACCGTCTCCATAGAGCGGTGGTGGTGGTCATGTTTGGGCGCCCGCCGTTCCAACGCATAGCTGCTCTGCACCGGGGCGCTGCGCACCGGCGCGCTGGCGACCGTGATCTGGGAGACGGCGGTGACCGGCTTCAGTTGAGCCGTGCTCGGCGAGTCGCTCGCTGCCGGCGCCGGCTCCTCGTGGCTGGCTGCCGACAAAGTGCTGCTTTTAGAGTTTATGACATTATTTATATTACACAATAAACCTGCTAATGCTCTTGATGGAAATATATACATATATATTATACTACCGACGAGTAGAAGTGTGTGAACATTATGCGTTCCGGTTTAAAAGACGCTGTAGACGTTGTTCCCAAGATTACAAGTCTCAACTCTTGACACATACTACATAATTAACAATATTTATCCGAACTGTATCTATAAATATTTCCGACCAAGTTTTCATCCATACGAAAAAGGACCAAACCAAATGAAGGAGTTTGAAGGTTGCGACAACACAGATACCTGCGTTAAATATATTACTGCGTTTGTTTCGAGGGTTTAATGGGTCATAGATATAGGCTAGATTATGACCGATTTACAATTCTACTCCTGGCCTGTAGCAGTAGTGTAAGGTCACTTTTACGTCATCAAGCCGCGGTAACGCTGATGGCCACAGCAAAAGAATGTGCTAATGAGCAGCTTAGTAATCTCTAGCTATTATTAATAGCTACCAGTTCTCTTAGATTTACACCGGGCGCCGTAAATCTAAGAGAACTGGTTAATTAAAAGCACACATTAAGTTAATGAAGTATACAAAGTTGTAATTAGCTTTGGTAACGGCTGTTTAATTCATTGGAATGACGGCCCGAGGTTTCAGTTGCAAACATGCACTTATATAAAGAGTTTACAAGCTGCATCGTATACATGTGTGTGTTGCTATTTACTGAAATGTCGCACAGCCATTGACAATAACCTGAAAGGATTTTGTTACAGTGGTAGATATAGTAAAAGCATGTAAAATGATGATTACGTTACTTTTAACTATCAATAGCAATAATTAAAGGCGGCGGGCCGGACGCGGCCGAGCTGGTGGCTTAGACCGAATCCACGACCGCTCGATTCGGAGCATCGGAGTCGGAATGTACCCCGGACGGGCCGGGCCGCCCGTGAACCCGCAATTTGTTATGGCCGCTGACCATTTGAGGGCTTTCCTGACCGCCGGAATGCTAAACTGCGAGAAGTCGATGACACCGCTTCCACGCGGCACGCGTCGCTTCCATTTTGTTAACTTTGTTAAATTGTTATTTTAATAGTTATTGAAATTCAAGAGCGTGGTTAAGTTATTGATAGCAATTTAACAACAGTTTTAAATCAAATTTCGGTACACTGTAACATGAAAGAAAGAAAGGGTAACCAAAGCAATTGGGGTTCTTTTACAAACACCTCCGTGCGTTAACCCGTTCAAAAATAGATAATAAACAAAATATGAATGTTTGTTGATTGTTTGATGATTATCCTGCGGGGTACGGAGCGGCTGGTCGCGTGGGTACGTGGAAATAAACAGGCGGAGGTATCTTCTACATAGATTGAGCAGGCGTCGCGGGTTCTACCATCAAAAAGAAGAACGTTGCCGTATTGGTTTTTATTGTTAGTATCACAGCTTTGAAACGGCCTTTTTAACTTTAACCCAGGGTTTACTTAAATTTACACATAAAAAAATATCTGTTTTCTAGTGACAGTTTAGTGATTTCAAGGTTTAGATTTTGGATAGTTATTAAGCCCATATTTCAAGTCTGTCATCATAACAGCGTGGCTGTTTTCTGACTCTCAATGTTTGAGAACCAGAGTGTGTGCTTCACTGTTGTAATTTATCATGATGGATGTGTTCAACGATTTCTAATGCTTGTTACACAGGCTGTTGAATGTAAATGGGTCAAACTTTGAAAACGAATGGTTTTAATCTAGTGCCGTTTCTTATTACCGAGAGATCGCGTGCCGACGCAAAACGGCGCCGGTACCGGTAAACAACCGGCGGCCCACCACGATACAACTGTACCACTGCCGACGCGCTCGGAGTGGGTGTCTGCGGAAAGGTCATTTATCAAAGAGCCTTTTTACTGCAGGACAACGCGAAGAAGTTAACCTGGTGATAATTGATATTGGTAACACTTAAGTTAGACTGTGCACACAACACTAAATTATTTTTATCCTCTTCGGGCGTAAAATGATCTCGAACCTCAGTGATATGCTATGCTCGGGGATTCCCTGCGTGATCGAATCAGAAATGAGGAGGTTCACAGGAGAACTAAGGTCACCAACATAGTCCAAAAGATTGCTAGCCTTAAGTGGCAATGGGCAGGACACATAGCTTGAAGGAATGACAGCTATTGGGTACCAAGGTCCTCGAATGGTGACCGCGTATCGGAACAGGAAGTGTTGGCAGGCCCCCCACCAGGTGGTCCGACGTGCTGGCGAAGCAGGTAGATGCGGGCAGCGCAGGATCGATCGATGTTGAGATCTTTGGGGGAAGCATACGTCCAGCAGTGGACGTCTGTCGACTGGTAATGATGATGATGAACCTCAGTGATTTCATTAGTTAAAGATTTAAATTGGAACGCAGCTAAATTTTCACACTATTTCTTTGACACTGCGGTAGTTACCTAGACCTGGCAGAAATAGTTTAGCATTTGTAATGCCACCTAAATAGTCCTAGCAAAAAACTTGGCTACTCAAACGCATGAAGCATCAGAGGTTACTGCTTTTAGAATTAAAGTTAAAGTAAGTAAAGAAACTTAAATAGCGCATTTTCGTGTTTGGAGAAGTCATGATCAGTATGTCATACTTATCATATATATACAAAATAAGTGAATATGATGTGATGTGCAGATATTATTAATAAGCTCCTCCTTGTTACGGATAGACATATTATTTACTATCACCGTGAACACTGCGCCGGTCCGTCGGCGCTCCGTTGTGTATTAACTCCTTCACTTTTACGATTCGTTCGTGTTTTTGTTGGACAGCGACGAATTTACAATCTTGGGCGAAGCAGAGGCAAGCAGTTAGCTTGTAGCAATACAGTTGTTCCCCTGATAGGCCTTACTATTGCAATTTCGAAAGCAGTTATTTACGTTCAGGCTGAGCGGTAGCGTGCCCGTCGTTCGGACCGAGCGGCGCCCTGTCGGGGCAGTCGCGGTGACGCGTTGCCGCAGTGTCGCGGTGTCGCGGTGTCGCGGTGTCGCGGCGTCGCGGTGTCGCGGTGTCGCGGTGTCGCGGTGTCGCGGTGTTGCGGTGTCGCGGTGTTGCGGTGTCGCGGTGTCGTGGTGTTGCGGTGTTGCGGTGTCGCGGTGTCGCGGTGTCGCGGTGTCGCGGTGTCGCGGTGTTGCGGTGTCGCGGTGTTGCGGTGTCGCGGTGTCGTGGTGTTGCGGTGTTGCGGTGTCGTGGTGTTGCGGTGTCGCGGTGTCGTGGTGTTGCGGTGTTGCGGTGTCGCGGTGTTGCGGTGTCGCGGTGTCGTGGTGTTGCGGTGTTGCGGTGTCGCGGTGTTGCGGTGTCGCGGTGTCGCGGTGTCGCGGTGTTGCGGTGTTGTGGTGTCGCGGTGTTGCGGTGTCGCGGTGTCGCGGTGTCGCGGTGTCGCGGTGACGCGGTGACGCGTTGAAGCGTTGACGCAGTGTCGCGGTGCCGCGGTGTCACGGTGTCGCGGTGTCGCGGTGACGCGTTGACGTGATGACGCGTTGCCACAGTGTCGCGGTGTCGCGGTGTCGCGGTGACGCGTTGACGTGATGACGCGTTGCCGCAGTGTCGCGGTGTCGCGGTGCCGCGGTGTCGCGTTGACGCAGTGTCGCGGTGTCGCGGTCTCGAGGTGTCGCGGTGACGCGGTGACGCGTTGACGTGTTGACGCGTTGACGCAGTGTCGCGGTGTCGCGGTCTCGCGGTGTCCCGGTGACGCGGTGACGCGTTGAAGCGTTGACGCAGTGTCGCGGTGTCGCGGTTTCGCGGTGTCTCGGTGTCGCGGTGTCGCGGTCTCGCGGTGTCGCTGTGTCGCGGTATCGCGGTCTCGCGGGGTCGTGGTGTCGCGGTGTCGCGGTGACGCGGTGACGCGTTGACGCGTTGACGTGTTGACGCGTTGACGCGTTGACGCAGTGTCGCGGTGTCGCGGTGTCGCGGTGTCGCGGTGTCGCGGTGTCGCGGTGACGCGGTGACGCGTTGAAGCGTTGACGCAGTGTCGCGGTGCCGCGGTGTCACGGTGTCGCAGTGTCGCGGTGACGCGTTGACGTGATGACGCGTTGCCGCAGTGTCGCGGTGTCGCGGTGTCGCGGTGACGCGGTGACGCGTTGACGTGTTGACGCGTTGACGGAGTGTCGCGGTGTCGCGGCGTCGCGGTGTCGCGGCGTCGCGGTGTCGCGGTGTCGCTTTTGTATTGTACCATCAATATGTTCAAGTAAAATATTCCTAAGCTATATACATTATTGGTAGTAATAGTGACCTAACAAATATGCCAATTATCATATTTTACCAAAGCTACGTAACGACTAAACTAAAATAATATCGAAAATGTTTGTCGATTAATAAACCTTAATTTAAAGGAGTCGCCATTACATGTCGAATAGATGGAAGGGGTTCGCTGCTGGACATGACTCCACGTGCGGATCAAATATCTTTACATCACATTACTTCAAAGAGTGGTAGTATATATTATAGTAACATTGTTCCGACTTACGTTTATTGGACGGATCAGCTGGAGGAGGCGGTGTAGTGGCTCGGTGTGCTGGCGGAGGCGGGGAGAGGCGCCTGGCGTGCGCAGGCGCCGCGCCGCCGGACACACGCACGCGCAACGCACGCGCACCTCCCGCGCCGCCGACACCCACCGAACCGCCGGCACCACTAGTAGCACCAGCTCCGCCGGTGACGCCCGGGCTGATAACACCAGCTCCACTAACGCCTCCGACCGTGCCGGCATTGGGGCTCACTCCGGATACACCTCCGCTCCACGCCGTTTCCTCCGAAGGTCGACAACCACTTGAAGGTCTAAACGAACAATTATTTATATCAATATAGATAATTTTTGGATTTTCTATCTAACAATATAACAAACAACAACATTTTTGTGTTAATCTAGGCTAATATAAGTGTCGTGCGCCATAACGCTGGTGTTGTTGAGTTGTTACTGCAGTTTAATATCAATTATGTAGTCATTTAAAGGAAATGACGACAACTTCCTATCAACGCTAATCGCCATACAAATTCTATAAAAACGTGCATATCATTCGGCATTAAGACAAATAGTGTTCATAATTTTTATCTCGTAAAAATCTTATTTACATGTAATTCTCCATTATTCTCTTACACTTTTCAACATCTTCATTATCAGCCGATAGACGTCCACTGCTGGACATAAGCCTTCCCCAAAGTTTCTCACACTGGAGTGTAAGAATTTCCGCACAACAACTCGTGGGATATAAGCTAACCACACCTACTCATGGAGCACCCTGCTACTCGACAAACGAGGCTCTGTCTCCCCTCGACCGCATTGGGTCAACGAGATGGGAAATGGCCCAAATACCCCCATACGAATCCCTTATACTTTTATCTACATTTAATTAAAATCAGTTAAGATGTAACCATGCTTTAACAGTCTTGAGCACAGACGCCGTGTGGCCAAGTCCTGCGCTGTTCTGTACGATACAGATCAGGGAGTGTGCGATGGAATTACAGGATATAATTCCCGAATCCCCTATTCACCACCAGACGACCAGACGCACAGCGAGTCCCCATTTTTATATTGTGGACAGCAGTACTTTGCTAACAAATAGTTCCTCGTTCTTCATGAGAACAGCAAAGGAGTGGAACAACTTGCCGGCATCGGTGTTCCCGTCCAAATACGACAAAGGTGTCCTCAAGAAAAGATTGAATAGGCTGATACTAGGTTAATGTGCTTCACCACAACTGACCACATCACCATTCAACATCAGGTGGGTTCGTGATCAAGCGCTAACCTTGTCGATTTAAATAAAAGTCTTTCCTCTTATTTTTATTAAATTCCCCGCCACTGTGGATTTTACAAGAGTTCGATATTTTGCACCACTTATGAAAGATGTAACCAGGTGCAGGGCGCGCGGAACGTATTGATATTGTATTATCACATACAGGTTGCTTTTAATGTGCTGTGTAACATTCGCGTCGTCTCATTCCGTGAGTTAAAGTTATTCCGAGAGCAACGTGTTCCGCTGGATGAGATGTAAATGTTGACCCCTCCGAAGCGTAGGCTCACATTCATAAATACCGTTCCCGTGTAGCCGGGAGGTGATATCTCAGGTATCGTGTCCAGCGCATAAAGCAGCAGGCCTACGCGGCCAAGTTACGGCGGCTTAACTTATTGTAATGAGTTACTTATCTATGTTTATTATTGACTGCTTTCATTTTACGCAAGAAACTGTTCAAACGAAAATCTTATATTTATCTCTGTGACATCGGAATGTATCTCCGCGTGATGTGGTTACCAGCGCATCGCAGGGCAGTCGGTAGTTTCATTCCCGGCCACTCCACGGCCTCCCACAGCGGCGATCACGCTTGGCGACAGGTACGACTTAGTATTAATTAACATAACATAGTGAATGTACTAAAAGCGATCTTTTAGTTAATGTCTTCTTCTAAACTGTGGCCTTTGCCATCAATAGTCATTGATTACGTCCTAGATAATAGACAGATATTTAGACTTACGGACGAACTTCTGAAGTTTCCAAAACATCATAAAACAAGCATAAACATAAATATTTGTAAAATGAATTTTAAGAAGCTGTGTGTTCGCCAAGTTGTTGGACATTAGCCGCGGAGCTGCAGTCGTGAGTAGAGATGCATGGAAATTATGCGGGCTGCTGCATCCCGGGAGGTTATCTGGCGGGTGCGGGGAGGACACGTCGTGTGCGCTTTAGCATCTTGTTACCACATCCAGCACTTTATAAAACGATTTCCACTGCAAGTATGAGTAAGTATTATAATTTTTTTTGTATCGGTTAAAGAAATGTATTTTCTTTCCGTTTGATATTACATTTGAACCTTATAAAAAGCATTGGCATCAAAGTCGTAAACACTAAGTTTATTAATGAGATTCTAACGATTTTTCTGGATCGCAGGAAATATAAAATTTATTACCAAATTTCTTGAAAGTGACTGACGATGATGTCGAGGACAGAACGAAGTGGAGGAGAAAAATAAAGAAAGCTGACTACACCACCAAATGGAAAAATGGTTAGGATAGGAGAGAGATTATGGAAATTCGTGGGCAACTACAACGATGGATTTTTTCTGTTGTCCATGGAAGAGATATAACGTGTTGAATATTTGTATGTTGATACTGAAAGTAAAATATCTTTAAACCTGATAAGCGCACTCTGCGGGGTTTTCTGATGCGGATCTCGTTTTTGAGAAAGGGCGCCTTATTTAATTGTAATTAATACCACTATTCGTATAGATCCATTTGTTTGTAGCGCCCTTTGAGTTGAATACGCGATTCATGAGGGTGCAGTAAACGGTTGCATGTAGAGAGAGGTCCGGCCGCGTAACGGCCCCGAGACATTCCGCCGGCCGCCGGAGACGGGGGCGTGGCCGGAGTGGCCGGAGTGGCAGCGGCGCCGGATCACATCGGTACGCCGCCACTCGCGCCACACCACGCGACCGCGCGGCGACCGTTGTGTCACAATTTTGCTCCTCCGACCGCCTCTAACATGGTCTCGAGTATTGTCCGAAGACAAACCGTTGGCGCTGATTCATGTCAATGGACATGGTTACTTTTTTCTTCCAAATGAAAATTAAACCGCTTTAAGTTATTTGCTAATGAATAAAAGAGCAATTAATTTTTTTAATGAAGAGTTTGGTATGACGTTGGCAGACACATTACTCTTATCGGCACGAAGCATAAATAATACGATATGTTATTCTATTAATTTAACATGCTATTGCTGCACTTCCGTTTAACTGATGTAAACGTGATGTTTTAGTTGCATATTTCAAAACGCTGTAGAGCTACACATCGTTCACTAGAAGAACTTGCAACAAAACAAGTAACGTCGTTCATTTATGTTTAAAGGATATCTAAAATAAATGATGCTATCGTATTTTACTTGAATCCAACGAATTCTGTTTAATCTATGAATAAGTATGAGCGATTACTTTAATCGCAACCTAGTTGTTGACCGAGTTGAAGCTGTTCCGCTTTGACGTGCTAGAAAATAGTCAATTAGACTTTAACTCTCTAAGCCGGGCAAGCAGCGGGGCCCGCCACTTGGTGTACCAGTGCAGCGGCTGAATGGCTTTAATTAAACAAAAATACAACTCATACATAGAAATGTTAGTGTTTGTACAACCATCATTTCCTTTGTAGTTTCTAGAGAAAGATAAAATATCCGAGAACACTAGAATGATATTTTATATTATTTTATAACAAGATGTATTATAAATTAATTATATATGTGCAAGGTGAATGTAACATATCGTTCATAAAGTATGCCCAGGACTTAAAATAATGGTGACCATTATGTGATAACTGTTTCCGACTTTAGCTGTAATGTTACTGACTTCAATGTTTGTGGAAGTTAGAAATTCAAAACATTATTAGATGGTCTTACACCGAAGATACGGACAAAGTGTTAGAAAGGTTTGTTTTTATTGAAAATTTGAATATAAGAGATATTGTACAATCCGTCCTAGCATTCTTAACAAAAGCATTAAACAATCAGAAGAGAAATAGAAATTATTAGTGCAGCTAAACAATGCGTGACCAAAGTCGCAATCTGTGCTGATGGAGAAAGTGATGACGTATATCAACTAAATGACGATGGGGATAAACCAGAAGAGATTGGAGATAGTGACGGAACCGAATAAGGAAACAAGGAACATCAGCACGCGGGCGGGGAAGGGAATTAATGATTCCGCGATAAACCGGAAACAGGCGAAGATGGTTTACGTAGTCAGAGACCGGGAATATTAACATTCTGACGTGAGAATTAATATACACTGATATTAATAAGATATTTATTTACAAGTAATATTTCGAACTGTAATCCAATGCTGTTACTAAAGCTTTGTGATAGATAACATGAAAGATTTATATTAACATTTGAGATGAAACCATCTAAGGACGTAACGCTGCCGAGTTTGTAATAAACCAGTTGAGTATATACAACGCAGTGCCTTGCTGTGAAGGGTACCATAGCTATTGTATGGTGCTCTGAAGAAATTGTTTTGGGCAGGATGAATTTTGAATTGCCGTTCTTAAATCTACTTGTAGCCGTTATAAATATCATAGTATCACGGAAAGCGTAATTCCAACTAGTCAACAAATAGTTTGCAAATGCATTCTCAGAGTATACCACGAAGTGGATCAGCGAAGTCGATGGTCTTCGAGTGGTAGGAAGTGAGTGAGCCGAGAGGTTTGTTTGTCGTCGCGTGTGGGTGGGAGCGCGCGGCGACGGGAGAGCGAGTGCTCTTTGTAAATCTAATACCACTCATTACGTCAGGAAGGTTATTGAACAGTTAATACTATAGAATGTTGGCGTCATCAAAAAATATTATAATTTATGTTGGTAACACTACCTTGTCTATTTACAAATGGGCAATAATTCGACTATGGCAACACTGAATTAACGTCAGAATGCGGGCGGTCTGTCTCGAACCATTCAGGCGAGAGACGTTAATAATAAATTATTGTAAGAGAAATGCAGTTTATTTAATTGTGATTTGTTTATATGTTGTTATTAAATTCGTAAAATATAACACGAATCTAATATAGAGTAGCACCGCCAGTTTAGAATCTCCTGTCAAATTTACCATTCGATTACTGGCGACACCTGTGAAATAAAAACAAACACAAACAGCTTTTTTACTTTCCACTATATTATTTCGGGGCCCAGGAAAAGAGTCAAGGTCAGTTTATCCACCACGCTGACTTAGTACTGGTTGACGGATGTCCTCAAAAGCTGTTGTTCGTGGAACGTGCCGGTTTTTCCCGCGACCTTTTTTTCATTAATTTTCCACAGCTTAAATGGAAAATTAGGTTGTGATTCACACGATTTTAGCAGCAATGATAACTCTGTAGTTTATAACTATGCGCAAGCTTAAGTAATCTAGATTTCGTGTTACATTAATCATAGATTTATAACAGCTTTCTGTATTCCACATTTCTTAGAATAAATAGAGAAAGCAGGGCACGCGTCGCCACCACGCGACAAAAAACATTTTTATTTTAAGATGACGAGCACAATGTGATAGAGTATCTCACCCACACCCCATTATTATGGACAGAAACACTACTTGCATTGAACGTTTAATTACTAATTAATTACTTAATAAAAAAATATTAGCCACCACACTGCACGCATTCGTACACACGTAAAAAACGGTATCCTTACGTAGCTTAAGTGGGGGTACCGTTTTAATTGTCCATAACACATGAGCGGAGAGTAAAAGCCGTACTAACTTAATGTGGTTACACAATTTTAAACTTAATCGTATAACTGTAGGACAGATTTTTCAGCATCAGGAATATGATTCGTCCTTGTGCGTCCTTCACGGTTGTTAACTTGTGGTAATTACTGTAATCTATCGCGGGGGTTCGCGGAACTTAGCCCGCAAACAAAAAGCAAACCTGTTTTTATTTTTGCACCGTATTGAAACTTTTCATCTTACTCTCTTTCAATCTAAGGTGTAAGGTAAGATAAGGGTGTAGTAAGTTTATTTCACTGAAGTGCGTAATCATCGTCAAGCAAGGAGTAGCAAACAAGCAGCCTGTAGGACACAAGCAGCCTTTCGTGGTTAGACCACGTCTCGTCGTAACAAGGATTCCAATGTCTCTTATGCGAAGCGAATATTTAACGCTGTCACAAGTACAGTAAAGAAATAACTGCCAGAGCAAAATTCGATTTCGTTAGCAGAGTTGGTAGGTGGCTGTCGAGCTACCCCTCTGTCACTCGAGCTTTCTTGTCGCTTGCCAAATCTGCTGAGGGAAATTTTTCTCAGTCGTTGTTACCTCTGTTGCGGAAACCTGATAGAAGTCTAGCTCGCAGAGCGACAAGGAAGGCCGAATTTTTGGGGCGCTCTGTTTGCTGCAAATTCAATTTTAAACGACGAAGCAGCTGTATCACCTACCATGCCGGAAGTTTGGATAACACAGAAAGGAATTCGGCGTGAGCTAATGTCTCTGTTTGTACAAAAGTCGAGTGGGCCGGACGGTATTCCAGCGGTGGTACTAAAACAATGTGCCCCTGAATTGTGTCCGACATTAACCGTCTTTTCTCACTTTCGTACATACAAAGGACAGTTCCGTCTTCGTGGCAGACCGCTGATGTCCACCCCATACCTAAAAGAGGTGATAGATCTGACCGGGCGAATTATAGACCAATTTCTATTACCTTACTACCTCTAAGGTGCTAGAACGTGTAATCAACAAACCGTTCCTCAAATACCTTGAAGAAAACAGTTTATTAAGCGACCGACAGTACGGTTTTAGTAATGGTCGCTCCACTGGCGATCCTATAGTGTACCTTACACATCGCTGGGCGCTAGCCCTTGAGAGTCGAGGAGAGGCTTTAGCAGTGAGATTGGACATAGCCAAGGCATTCGATCGGGTCTGGCATCACGGTCTTCTTATGAAGTTACAATCGTACGGACTCCATGAGGGAGTATGTCAGTGGATTAGTAGCTTTCTGTCCAGCAGAAGCATAAGAGCCGTCAAGCATGGACATAAATGCCGGTGCCCCACAAGGCTCTGTGCTATCGCCGACGCTGTTTTTACTTCATATAAATGACATGTTGTCAATTAACGGCGTTCATTGCTATGCGGATGATAGCACCGGCGACACCTGCTAGACGGGCCGTAACAAAGTCCCTCAGACTGCTGTAGAGAAAAGCGAAAGAAACTTTTGTCAGAAATTTAGGTAACGCCCGTGTGTCGGAATGGGGTCGCCTCAATTAAGTTCATTTTATTCCATCCAAGTCACAAGTATACGCGTTCACTGCTAAGAAAACTCCATTTATTGTAGCTCCTCAGTTCCAGAATACATTTCTGACCAACTCAAGAAGCATTGGGATTTTAGGGGTCCAAATCTCTAGTGACGTCCAGTGCCGAGGGCACTTGGAAGACAAGGTAAAGCTGGCATCTAAAAAGCTCGGTGTAATTAACAGGGTGAAGTAGTACTGCACTGCGGAGCAAAGGTTGTTGCTATATAAAGCGCAAGTCCGGCCTCACATGGAGTATTGCTCTCATCTTTGGGCGGGAGCATCTAGATGTTGGCTGGGACTTTTAGACTCGGTGAAAAACAGAGCTGTCGGAATTATCGCCGACCCATTGCTAATGAACGGTATTGAACCTCTTGGTTTTAGGAGAGATTTTGCCTCCTTATGTGTGTTCTACCGTCGCTATAACGGGATGTGTTCTGATGAGCTGTTTGACATGATTCCGACGGACACGTTTCATCATCGCACCGCTCGTCATCAGCAGGGATTTCATCGTTATTCCCTTGAACCGTAGTGGTCACGTACGGTCCGGTTCCAGAGATGTTTTCTCCCGAGAATACTCAAAATGTGGAACGAGTTACCTATCGAGGTTTTCCCTAGGAGCTACAATATGAAGTTCTTCAAAAAGGGCGTGAAAAGGTTTCTGCAGGATCGGCAACACGCCCAGTGATACCTCTGGTGCTACTGGCGGTCCTAGGCTGCGGTTACCGCTACATATCGATTGGCCGCATGCCTGTTTGCCACCTAAGTGGTATAAAAAAAATCTGCCGATAGACCATCACTGTTGGATATAGGTTTTCCTCAAAGATCTTCACACCGGTCAGTCGAAGTACGTCATACTACCTACATATTATTACCCCTCAACAGGTTTCCGCCTTGTGGTGGAGAGGCTTAGTAGCCGTGGTTGGGTTGCCCACGGTGAAGCGAAGAGGAACCTACCCGGCCGGCCCGATGCGGCCACTCCAGGTTAGAGCTTTGGAGGTCCAACGTGAGCTCACCTCGGATGCGCGCCAGTGGGCTGCAGGGGCGGCTTTATGCTGCCCTTTGCAGCCGAGGAGAAATCGCGGGGGAGAGTACCGTCTGCGACTAAGCGATGCCGCACCGCTGATGCAGCGGCGGTGGGGCCGCGAGGGAAGAGAAGTGTCGGTATTACAATCCGCCGCTCTCCCTATCCTCCGCGGCCGTGTAACGAGTCGCGGCGGGCCCAACATCGCATTCGCCGCAGGGAATCAGGAGAGTTTCCTCTCTCGGCTCCCATGGCGTCTGGGTGACAGATTCGGGGGTATCCATTGCCCGCGTGACTGAAAGAGGCCGAGGAAGGGTCGCGCTGAGTGTTCCGGCCTGCCTACACAGAGGCGGAAAGGGAGGGTTCCTCCCTTCCTCATGAGGTGGGGCTGCGTTATGCGTCCAGCGCTGGCGGGTCGCGAATGTGTGCGACAGTGTTCCCGTGACCCTCCTTAAAGCGATGAGGAGGAACATCGTGGGGGTTTTAGTCGGCGGAAGTCCGACATAACCTTTCCTTGCCGCCGCGAGGATGGGTATGCGTAGGCATTTACCCCCGTTAAACAAAAAGAAAAACTTACATATTATTACCCTAACCTTATGAGACAAATAACATCTTTAAACATCTTAAATAACGTATACAAGTATATAAATCGTTGGACGCGTTTGGAAGCTACAACGTCAGATATACTCCTAGAGTAAAAGTGTGACACTCCTCTTTCTGAGTCGAACAGTCAAATATATGTTTGCTTACTACTTCCATCAATAATTGATATAAATAAGTAAGACGACACATTACTTGAAGTGGGCTGTGCTCGTCCGTTACAATATTCACAGCTAGCTCACTCAGCGTCCTTAAAAGAAAAAACCAATAACCATCAAGAGATCAACAACCTATAAGGTTTCTGGTAAAATTTGCTCGGCCCCTAATGATCGCGGAGTCGTGTCGAATGCATTCAGTCCGCCGCCGCCGCCGCCGCCACCACCACCACCACCACCACCGCCGCAGCCGCGCGCTGCGAAAGTGATGATAATCACTGCCGATAAAGTTTCTTTCTATAATTTAACGATACTGTTTCCGAGAGTGCACAAATCATTTGTTTTAATTATCGCGGACGGCCGAATGAACAGATGACGCGGACGCAGACGCGGACGCGGAAGCGGAAAGAGCAGTTACTTTGGGTTAAAAGAATTTTTTAAATTTACGACAGTAACGGTAACAAACATTACTTCTTGCATCAACGCTCAATTGACCGAATTCCCAGTTACGAGTAACGAGATGAATTTGTTGATAACAGTGATTTATCACATTAACATGACGTACTCGTATTTGCGGATAGCAGCAGACCACTCGCGTGTTGTGAGCTTGGATGATATAAGTTTTCAATTAGATATATTCATCATTATCAGCCTTTGTTTGTCCACTGCAGGATATAGGCCTTCCCCAATGTCCTCCACCAAACGCGATACTCAGCTTCCCGCATACTCTCAATTACATATATTATAATACATAAATGTCGGCGTTATGAAATTTAAATCTCATGTTGTGTATCAAGCGCAACTTTATTTTATAAATTTAAACTATTTGAGGACGGCATAACTTGTTTGCTTTAAAGTTGGCTCGAGTAACGGCCGTGCCAACCTTCTCTCGGTGGAAGTGCGTGTTCAGTGCGGAGACTGCAAGAGATCGCTCGAGATCAATGGCCTGCTGCTGCGGATAGTTATCAGTTCTACGCAATTAAACTGATTGCTTCCCGCGACGCCTCCGACGTTAACCGCCCGCCGCCTGCCTCAGGACGCAGCTCGCCGATTAACTTTTAGCTGAACGTGCTCATGATCTTCATTTATAATGTGTCCATTTATAGCTACCTTTAAATACGATATTTACCAATAATTTCGTAAACAATCAGTTATAGTCCTTAAATAATCTCTTAAACCTGAACTGAAATACTTTATGAATAATTTTCTGTATGTATATTTATATATTGTGAAGTTATTACGTGAAGCGAGATGAGCACATAAAAGCATCTTTCTATTGCAGAAATTTGAAAAGAATGTAACAAAGGTTTATATAAGCAGCTTATCAGCGATCTGAGCGGTGCGCGGAGAGAACTCCCGCCGTAACAGAGCGTCCGCACCGTAACGGTTTATAGACCAATTGGGTACAACTAACAATTATACAAACTGTAACGGGGTCGGACGGAGCGGGCACAGTTGTACTCACCGTTTTCTCCAGTCTTGTATAAAGCTCCAATCGCAGTGATCTTCGTCCTCCAACATGCTAGCCTCGTGTCGATCACCAACTCCATGCACGAGTTCCACCAACTGACGCGCTCGCTCGAAATTACCTTCGAATTCTACAATGAGAAACCCGTCTGGGCTTAGCGTCTCGAAAACATCCTTTTTGTATGTTGCATCGTTTATAGCTGTCATTTCTGGACCTGTGCTGGTACCTTCAGGTTTTACCTCAGCATATATTGCCTCGGGAACTTCTATTTCCGATATTAATTGCGTTCCACCTTTATCCTCTTCTCTGCTTACCTCCAAGTTTTCATTGTCATCTACGGCACGATTCACGTAAATAGCTTCCTCTCTCACAGGCGTAGCTTCTCTCTGCCTCGCTTCCCTTTCTTCTTTCATCTGTTCGCTGTGCTTGCGAATGATGGAATCTCCAAAGTATATAACGACTTTGTTGTTACTTTGCGTTATTTTATTAGCCAGCCCACCTTCCGTATGCTTTATTTTTTTAGTTTTATCTTGCGACAGGCGCTCAGCCAGTTCTTCGTAACAAGGTGGTCTGTTGTTGTAAATTTTCTTCTCTTTCATTGAACCTTTATTATCATCCTTCTTTTTTTCAACACTTTGATATACCGGCGGTCGACAGCAGTCATCGAACTGCGATGACCATGGCTTCGGTTCGCTGTACATGTCCTTGTGCGACGGACCTTGGTGCAGGGGCACGTATTTTTCGTGAACAGTTTTGGAAGTTAAACCTTCGGTTTTTCTGAAGTTAAGAACGCTTTTGCGCACTTTACAATCCGGTGCATCATTTTTTTTCGTTCGCGCGTTGCCTAACATTTTGAAAAGCGGCTTGTGCTCCACATGTGGTTTGATCCTGTCTGTGCTAGGGGCTTTCCTCATTGGATAAGGACCGTGGTCTTCTTCCGTCTGCGAGTACAATTGTTCGCAACTCGTCGATTTATGGGTTGCGACTCTTGTCTTATGATGTGCCTGAGGCTCTCTGTTTTGCCAATGTCTAACGGACAACCTAGCAGCGCCGCGTATGAATTTTATGGGTTCCCACGCCTCTGCTTTTTTGAGAATGAAGTTGTCAGACATGTCGTGCTTGATGGGTTTCCTCGCATCTGCCGCGCGACAGGATTGAAGCTCGCGACAGAGGAAGCACGAGCAGCGCGCAGAGCACAGCATATCTGGGCCGCAGTGACGGCCGCACTGCCGTTGCGTTTCGCGGGCGGCAGCATCCATTGTTGTCCCCCGCTGCCGCGCCGGCCGCCGCCGCGCACGCCACCGCGCCCGCCGCCGCGCCCGCCGCGCGCGCCGCCGGCTTCACGGATTAGCGAGGCCGTTGCGGCGCCGCTAAGTGCCGCGTCGCATGAAAGTCTTTCCAACGAACGACATAACGCCGTTGTAATTGTGAGGCCAACGATTATATCAATTAAACATTAAGAGTAATACTTGTTATGTTTTAAAATACTTCTAAACTTTTATACAACTTCATGTTCAGTACTTAAGTTTGTGCCTAAACACGTATTGCCACCTTTGACCTTATTCTAACTTAACGAAGTATGAAATTGCAGTCAACTTCTCTCAAATTGTAAATAAAATAAAAAGATTTAATTTAAAACACATTTTTAATTCTGTGCACAGTGTAATAGGTAAAAATGCAATGCTATGTTCTAAGATCAGTCCACTCGCGTCATCCCGAGAGTTTAGGCCGAGCTTTCAAACGTTCAGCCGCCGTTGCTCCGTCAGTTAAATTGTTGTATTACACACTGTGGCAGGCTGTCGGAGGCTGCGTCACATAAACATGTCCTGAAGCAGATACATTGGCCCGAATCGACAACACCGCGGTAGGTCATTACCCGCAGAATACGTTCGACAAAGACTCCTCCAAACTAAATGTGATCTCCGTCATGCATCTGACACAATTCGTACATTATTTAACGCAGCCAGCCGAGCCAACAAAATGGGCGTTTCCCATTTTTTGGAAAATAGTTACGATCGCAATATGGTACATAATATTGTTAGTTCTCTGTTCATATGTACCATAAAGACCATTCCTCTCAACAGGTTCCCGCCTTGTCCTGGTGGAGCGGCTTAGTAGCCGTAGCTGGGTCAGTCACGGTGAAGCGAAGAGGAATGTACCCGGCCGACCCGCCGTGAAGTGCCGGCCCGAGGCGGCCGTTCCAGGTTAGAGCACTGGTTTTATACCACGAGCTCACCTCGGATGCGGCCGGTGGGCCGCAGGGGCGGCTTTATGCTGCCCCTTTACAGCCGGGGTGGAGTCGCGGAGGGAGTACCCTCTGCGACTAACCGGTGTCGCACCGGCGATGCCGCGGCTGTGGGACCACGGGGGAAGAGGAGTGTCGGTATTGCAAGGCGCCGCTCTCCCTATCTTCCGCGGCCGTAGAACGGGTGGCGACGGGCTCAACATCGAATCCGCCGTCGGGAGAGTTTTCCTTCTTGGCTTCCATGGCCTATGGGTGACGGGTTCGGGGCAATCCGTTACCCGTGCGACTGCAAGAGGCCGAGGGGGGGCACGCTGTGTGTTCCGGCGTGCCCCTACGGAGGTGGAAAGGGAACTCTCCCTGCCGAGGTGGGGTTGCGGAAGCGGCCAACGCCAGCGGGGTGGCGGATGGTGCGAAAACGTTCCTTTAACCTCGCCATGAGGCGACCAAGAGTCACATCGTGGGGGTTTTATTCGGCTCAAGTCCGACATAACCTGTCCTTGCCCCCCGTGAGGACGAGTATGCGCAGGCATTTTCCCCACGTTAATCAAGAAAAAACTCATAAAGACCGTTGAGGTAGGCCACTCGGCGAATCCCGCTCGAAGACGAAGCCGTCGTGGCACTGATACGCGGCGTTACGGTGCACCAGTGAATGGTGTTCCCCTACTTTAATGGGGCCTTTGGGGTCGTTGGCGGTCAGGATTGGAGTTCCTATCGCCTTTTAAACGCCCCAGAGGTGGACGATGACTGGACGTGGTCTCCGGTCATTAAATTACTTACGAAGCTGGTAAGGTCTACATAAAACAGACCCTGGGGCGGACTATCCCAGCATAGCGTAGGTAAGGGCGCGGTTGTGGTCTGAACGGAGATCCCGTGACCTCTCCAAACGCACAAGACGACCACTACGGAGGGTGACGGTAGATTTTAGTGGGTAAAGTTTTTCCTCCAGAAGACAGTATTTTTTTGTAGATTTTCACCTCGAAACCTAAGAAAAAAAAGGCACCTGGGCGCCTATTTCAGCGATACCATGGTTCTAGTTGAACGTATCACATATCCACACGAAACATTACGCTTGTCATTTGAAGAACTTAGTATGTATTATTTGACCCCGGTAACTCCAACGGTTACAACATCTATCATCACGTTTCCTTGAGAAAATAGGTTTATCTTCAATCTTCCAACAATCGTCAGGGGATTCTGTTGGTATGTGTCTTTGAAGTAAAGGTTGGGTAACATCACTGATACATCTGTGTATTATTACCACTAGAGATATGGAGAGTACCTTGATAAAAACATATGAAGTCAATGAGTCAATTGCCAAGTGATCCCTTGACCGGATTCTTAACTGTTGTAGCCCATCGAGTGCGGGGTGAATGGAACCATAAGATAGCGTTTAAATATAAACGGAGCAGCAGCAGGCCGCGCGCTGGAGTGGTTTATGGGCGAGCTGGAGTGGTGGCGGTCGATTATGAAATGTTTATGAAGCTCGGAGCATTTGAACGTCCGTGACGAGACACAGAAATGCTGGAACATTCGATCAACGCTGAAACGATTGCTGTTAGATAGAGAAAGTATAATTATCTATACGCTATACAATATATTTCATATACAGCTCTTGACCCAAATATTTTGCGGTGAAAGATTACTGCATCGGTAGGAATTTTGGGTTAGAATATACCCACGTTACTCTTCCTCCGGTGAGACGTGTAAGAGGAGACTTACAAACAACAAAGGGGTGTAACAGTTCTTGCGCAACAACATACGGGACCCAAGCCAACTTCACCCACGCGTGGTGCACCCTGCTAGTCAACAAACGAGGTTCTGACTCCCACCAACCAGAATTGGGCCAGCGTGGTGGGGAAATGACCCAAAGTCCCCCATTAACCTCTACAACGACGGCCCCTAGTACCTGGTGGTTTTGCGGGCAACGCAGAACCTGTCGATGTGGAGATCTGTGTCCAGCAGTGAACGTCTATCGGCTGTTGATGATAAAGAAAAGTCTGCAGAAAGGAGACAACACAGCTACTTCATCTATGTCCGTTACCATTATTGTGCACACCGTCCCGTACATCACCATCACCCGAGGTGAGATGATGATGAATGGACGAGTGAACCGTTTGATTACAATCAAAACAATTAATCGAGAGCGTCTTCATGTACACTTTTCATTTGTCATGCGAATCTTGCAACAATGGCGTCCGCGGGACTTTCGCCGCGGGCGCTGGGATGGGAACCTCGTTAATTATTGATACTGCGAACAATACCGCCACCGCCACCGCCACCGCCACCGCCAGCGCCAGCGCCAGCGCCGCGCCCACCACCGCCGCCGCCGCCGCCGCGCCTACGCTTTTATGCAACGAAAGTAACTGTTACTGCAATTAGATAGTTTTTCTCCTTTGTCTTTAAGTTAGTTCACATAACTGGTGGTACGGGGTGAAGTGGTGTGGGGTGGGGGGTCGAGGGAGAGTGTTGGCAAGTAATGGTAGTCATCGTATGCCAGTGCAACTAGAAAACTTTTGATGAGACAAAAAGAACGTTAATATTGTGAAGCTCGTTACCTCAGTAATTTAAACAGTTATAACGTTCAAATCGGTAATGTTTTGTTTTTATACTCGTGCCTCGGGCATTTTTGAGCCTAGTCTATATTCTTGTCTTTTTACAATTTCTTATTTATTTTCTTCTTTCTCTTCCTCTTTTTTTCTTATCATATTTGGTTTCTCATTCTTTCTCCGTTTCTATCCTTTCTTTCATACGTCGCGCTCTAAATAAGGGAGACAGCCGTTCTTTATTTATTGTTTTTCTCCTTAATCTATTACATTTTCCTTATTCTATACAATACCTTTGTTCTGCTTTATATACATTTCTCTCTTACTTTTTAATCTACATTACATTTCTGTTCTTACATTCCATTACATTCTTGTTTTTACTTCTTTGGTATTTCTTCTTATTTTGCTTAATTTTTGGTTTTATTTTTAGTTTTATATTGTTTTATGCCATGCTTTATTTTCATTTATGGCTTTCATTTGTTGCAGTACTGCAAAAAGGTAGGACGGCTGTGGTCCTTCCTCATGAGAGGCGATCGTACTTCCTTTTATCTTTTCCCCTGTATCCATCTCTATTTCTGCTCTCTGCGCCCCGTACACGTGGCAGTCAGCGATTAGGTGCTGCACAGTCAGGTCCTTGCTCGGGACCAGGTACAGAGGGAATCTCCTTGACTTCAAACCTGTGAAGGTACTCCGAGAATCCAGGGATTCTCGGAGAATGAATTGAAACATGGAGATGTTCCGTGAGCTTTTGGACCATGTACGGCTCCCGCTGGAGCTTACGGAGCACTTTGTGGGCTCACCTGACGTCCGGGAAAAACATTCGCGTGGTGTACGCCGTATTACCTTAGCTTAGCTTGCTTAACCTGCTGCTTCACAAATGAAACAGGGTATTCCTCGTAGTCCGCTAGTCTTTTACTCTTCAGGGCCGCATCCTTGGCCATTTGATCCGCCCTTTCATTGCCATCCGTCTCCGCGTGCGCTTTTACACGAAATAGCCTTATTTCCTTCCATTCCGCTTTTACTTTCGCTACATTGTCTTTCACTCTCAACGCTAAGGGATGGAGGGTGTCTGATCTTGCGACTATCTCCAGGGCGGATTTGGAGTCGCTTAGTATAGAACATGATTGACGCAACTCCCTGGCCGCGTACCCTGTCGCTTCTTCCAAAGCCAGCAGCTCAGCCTGGTAGACGGTTCAGTATTCCTCCAGCTTGAGTTTTTTGGTCTTAATGTTTACGGCGTCCCGTATAACGCAGAATGCCGCACCCACTTTGCCTTCTATGCTGCTGCCGCCCGTGTACATGGTGGCAACCGTCGTGGGAAACTGGTCTGCCTCTGCACCCTCCCCCAGACAGGAGAACTGCACACCAACCTGACCAGACGGGTGTGGCAGTCTCCTGTAGCTTACCAGTACTTCCAAGTCCCGGTCTCCCAGTACCTGCCGAAAGTGGCCGCGATTTATTTCAAATAAAGCGGCCGCTTATTGAACCCGAAAGTCCAGAGGAAGCAGCCCGGCAAGCATTAGGGTTGAGTGCAGCGACGCGGTCCGATGCGTACACGCAATTTTTTGCGTGGAGCCGCGTTGGACCGCGTCGCCCACGCCGCGGACCCACGCACTCGCCGCATACAAAATCACCGTCTCCACCACTGCCAGAACATCGTTCTGATTATCTCCGGGCTCAACCCCCACGATACCTTTGCGGCTCTGCACAACCGGCGATAGAGGTTTTGCACCTTTTTGCTCACGTTATTCACGTGCGTGTTGAACGTAGGCCTATCGTCAATTTTGAGGCCTAGTATCCAGACTTCCCGAGTTTGACTGAGGGACTCCCCTCCCCTGGACAATATTGGGTTGTCGGCATTAAGTTTATTAGTTAGCACCATTATATTTGTCTAGTGATGAGCGAACTTTAGCTTCTTACTGACTCCCCAATCATGCACATCGGCGAGAACCGCGTTAGCCTTCCTCGTGATGTCCCCGGTCTCTTGCCCCGAGAATACCAGCGCGATGTCATCTGCGAACGCCTGGCAGTGTGAATCGATAATGTTTGCACAGGACTGATTGGCGGTGGTGACGAGAGATAATGTATACTGTTGATATTCCAACATGCATCTAATTGTAACGGCCTGGCGTGTCTCTTACATCCAACTCGACTTGTTCTTCACGGTCAGATTCGAACCTGCCGACCATAGATCTGAACTCGCAACCCACAGACCATTAGGCAGTATGTAAACATGTTAGCTTAACGAGTATTGCATTTAGCAAAAATTGTACATCGCATCGGTGCGCAATGAACGTACTTTAATTAAATACACAACTTGCGTGCAGTGGGGACGTCGTTGGAGTAACAAGTAGCGGTAATGACCCAGCCTCCGCTTGCAATCGGCGACGACTTTCTTGTCTTGGTATTTGCTCAAAAAACTATAGTGAGAGGACAGCCCGTTAATTGATGACTCCCGGACTGCAGGAGTAAAGAGACTGAAGATCGTAAATGATGGAATGGATAATTCTGGTTTCCTTCTCTTGTGTATATTGGGTGGTCTATGAGATGGATATAAATTCGCTTCAAAATTCGACATGCGTTGATATATTCATCAGCATCATTATTTCAGTCTGTAGCTGTTCACTGCTGAACATAAATCTCGCCAATGCATTTTCAACATACATGACACCGCTACAGTCTGGTGCCAGCAGTATTCAGTCACCGTGCTATCTTCATCAGGTCGTCCCACGCTCTCCCTGTTCATTCGTAATCTGAACTTTAAGATTTCCTTCTAAATCCACTGTCGGATCTTCGTAATGCGACAATATTCTGTCAAATTGCAAGTTAACTCAAACTGAACCGTAAGCAGACTGTTCTTGGAATAGAACGTTGTTAAATTTGTCTAAAAATGTTGTTGCAAGTGTGAATTTACACCATTTCAGATAAACTTTAAAATTTAACAAATTGTTTTTGCGAAATTGTCACAAATATTCTTATTGTTCATTGAACAAGTGCGGTCAATATTTTAGATTGTTACAATATGGTATTCGAATGAAATAATAATTATGTTAGCAGCGCAGGCTTTAAAGAGAATATATCTAGCGTTGCTAAAACTTGTGATAAAAAAAAATATTTACAGCAGATTATTACAGCTTTTCTTACATATTGATATTAGATGTTATTTCGGTCCGGACCGGAGATGAGGACCGGCTCCGCGCAACTCCAGCGATGCGTCGTGCGTTAAAGAACGAAAGTTGTGTTCATTGATATGAATCTATTGAGGGAGGAGGGTTGGGGGGGTTGGGGTGGGGGCGAGTGGGGGCTCCGGTGCGCCGAGAGCCCGCCGACCGGTAATTACATTACGCATTGTGGTGATTAAGTCGCAATGTAAAATGTATACTTTGCCATTTTACACTCGGCCAGCGCACGCAGACGTGACTGTACACAGCCGCTAGTCGCTACTCGAACGCGGGGACTGTATCGAACAAGTAAAGAGGACTGCGGATGTTAAACTTTTACGTTCTGTCCTTTTGTTTTGAGATAATTATTGGTTTTCGACAGCCAATAGAAGTTCACTACACGACTCACGCTGTTCCAAAGATCTGCCTCCACGACCATCGATTTTGTTTGGATAAATAACGGAAAACATTCACAGTTCAAAGCAAATGACTAAAATATTTTACATGAACGATAATGATATTAAATATCATTGTCAAAACATCATGCTTTAACCGCCAACTAGACTATGTGGTAAAATTGATGACGTAAATGGTAGATATGACCACTTACATAAATAACGATCAAACGTCCTAGACAGGACTATAGATGAAAGTAATCAAAATACTATTTTCTCTTAAATCTTTAACACGAGTGCAAATTTTTTAACCAACTTGGGATCAGGAAGTTGGAATACATTTAAATGTATTGTCTTTAAAGACAATAAAAATGGCACCCGACCGGCTCGCTGGTGCGGTGCCAGGAATTTCGAAAAATTGGTGTCTTCGGAACCATAATAACTTTAAGCACAGGTTTTTAAGTCGACCACTATTAAACTTAAACGTGGAACAACCTTATCACTATTGACTAATTTCACTTTTACTATATTATAACTTACGACACATTACTTAATGCAACTTGAAAAGACCGCCGTTCCCTTATTTACGGAGGGCCAAATAAATTCACACAAAGACCTGCAAACAAATTATACAGTCATTTGCTGGAGGTAGCCCGCTACCGCGCCGCCCGGGGCGGACTCCCAAAAAAACTGCCCCGGCTCCGAACTGGATTTATCTCGGAGCCGGGGCTGCGGGCACAGAGCCAGTAGCTTCCTTTTTTAGAGTTATTATATTTAATGAAATTTTATTTTAACGCGACAGATATGAAACAGCGGACGCTAATTATTTTCATTGAAATTTCAGTACAATATTTGTATATTTCCAGTTTTAGTTAAAATTTCCATTGGGTGTAAATGTTTTTCATAAAAAAAAATCATTAAAAAATATACGAATACAAAATATTTACATTCTTTTTGGTGGAGGATTAGTAAATAAACGTAAATGTAGGATTAAAGGAAATAAGAATACATCTTGTGCACATCGTCACGTTTTAGACAAGCATGGTTGAGAGACAGCGTCCCGTGCAACGGCCACGGCCGCGGTCTCTCCACCATGCAGGCTCACTTAATACTTAGATTCCTAAGACCGCCACGCTAAAGACTACATGACGAGCTAAGCAGCGCGACAAGGACATTAAAAATCAATTGTGAACACACATGTTCAGCTCAGACCGGCCGGAACACAGCGACACTGTTACGGCGGCAAATTTATAGTATGAGGGTGACGGCTAATCAAACAGGTCCAAAGAAAACCCACCACCGTGCGTAGAGTGAGAACAAACAGAGAAATATTATTCGATTTAAAGGAACCGGCGCGCAGCTGCAATTGAAACATAACGTGCGCGTGCGCAGGAGGGCGGAGGAGCGGCCCCCACCCGTTCTCCCCAGTGCGGCGCCTCCCCACCCCACCAATTAGCGGGCATTTGTCCCCCGGCGGCGACCTTATCGCCCCCCGACATCGCCCCCGACGCGCGCGACGTTATAATTTGCGGCTATCTGCTTTTGTTGCAATGCAATATAATGAATTCCAATAAGAATTGAAAGGAAACCCTCCAGTGGTCGAGAGTTAGATTATTGTATTTACCGAAGCGACGAGCAGGACGTTGACCTGGTGGTGAACGATATTTCCGCCCACGACGGTGTGCATTCCCACGCATGGGGGCGATATACACTGCCCCACATTCTGCTCCTCGTTTTAAGCCGTAATATGTTAAGTGTCGTTAAGGCAGTAACTCCATTAGCTACCAAACCCATCAGTCTAAAGCACAGTAATGTATGCAGATTACTGTTTAGCAGCTAAAATAAGCTGAGACCTACCATCAATAATAAAGAGGAATTATAAATATACATTAACAGATATCCTACATTGTGGATTGGATGTGTGGATGGATTGCGAGGAAGATGGCATGTGTAAGAGGAGTGCGAATGCAGATATGGCGGCTGATGGAGGGATGTGGAAGAGAAGTACATACTGTGCCGACCCCATTGAATGTGGTGTAATGGAAGATGATATCTTACATTACACCACATCCAAAATAAAACTAGTAATAATATCTTGATTCCACTGATCTCTCTCAGAATTGGATTTCAAGTAAATTTTAAGTTAAATGTATTTACGAGTATATACGTACGGATTAGACAAAAGCCTCTCATGGATGACGACAGATGATGCGACATGGCGACGGCTCCAGCCGGGTGTCCGACCGATGTTAAGTAATGTCTTTAGACCATTTCCGTTGCGAATATTTATTGCAACGAACACTGCAGTTTATTAAGTGTGAACTGTCACGTTAAGGCGCAGTTAGCGCTGTTCACACCGGTACGGGTCGCAGGCTGGACCCCACGTAACGGCAGCGCGGGGCCGCGGCGGGCCTGCTGCCAATAAATAAGTATAATAGCGCTCCGAGCTGAACTTCGCGCCTCGCACCCATCACACAGCTAATAGATTTAAATTTCTAAGAGTTATCTTGTAAGCAGCAGGGTGTCTCCGCTGCGCGGGCGTGGGGACACCATTGATTTTATTCGTAATGTTACGGCCGAGGTAGTTGTCTGTTCCCGGAGACCGTCTTACTAGATATTACCGCAGCTCCTATTTCCGACGATAAACAGCAGCGTGCAAACATTACTGTGTTCCGGTCTGAAGGGGGCTGTAGCTATTGAAATTAGTGAGGTAACTAGACTTAACATGTTATGTCCCAACGCGATGAGCGCAATGTAGTGCTGTGTATATTATCCCAGCACATATCACTTACCATCAAGTGAAGGATCCGATCGCGTCGCTTTGTTGCTAATCTAAATTGGTAGATATCTATGCGGCCTAACGGACACATCTACCGTTCATTCAACAAAAACACTCGGAGAGCACGGGTATGGCAATGATTTAATTTCACCATCATAATCATACTGTTTGATGCAAATCTAGTCGAGTAATCATTATACAATAATAGAAGGCTAATTAACAGTAAACAGTCTGATGCTATAATGACAACATTTTGAAAGGACTAAGGAAATCACATACTTGTTGTTTATTCACAACAACATCGCTTTTGTGGCTGTCCTTTATATACTTGATAAATCCTTGTGCTGATCTCGTTGCATGGATCCTCTCGCACATTGACGTGTGTGTGTGACAACGCATCCGCGACAAATGCACCGCCACATCAGTGACCTCTTGCAGACACAAGAACAAGTTGTTGTGTCGTGACTGCTGCGGACGTCATCTCGCATTTGCTCCGGCGCGTTATGTGCAACTGTGCGGCTCTGCTGCTGACCAGGTTAATGTTCGCAAGAATTGTGCACATCTTGCTTACATCTGATGGTTGTATTATTTGACCCATTTTAATGTTACTTTAGCAGTTATATTAAAATCGATTAAATGAATGAAAAATATTTCTATTAAAACAATTACTGCCCCTCATGCTTTTACTCCGAGTTATTTGGGGTTGGTCTTCTTCGTCCAAGCGGCAGGAAGTATGATTTACATAAAGACTTGCTGAGGTCTTTTTTGGGTTTTTGTGGCTAGTTATTAGCTATACCTTAGCGTTTCCACTTCGTTGTTGCTAACTTAGTAGTGTTTTAACATTTTTTTAATAATCAGTGCAAAGTAAAGGTTATCTCTGACATATCCGATTCTTATTGTTCTGCTATACATTTTAATGGAAAATTTACTTAAAGGAGAACGACAAGCAACGTTAGATAAAATAAATATATTTTGACAAGTAAATGATTGAAGTAGAAAGGCATTAAATCGTGGACGCCGTACACCAGCGGACGGTCCGATGTGTTCAAACTGGAATGCTCATAAAGACCGTGCCTTTAAATTAACAATTTGCGACATTTAGAAGGCTATCGATAGGTTTTATTTGTGGAGGAGTTCTTGTGGGTTCCATTCTACTAGTGTGGCCTGATGCTGAGCGATACCACTGCAGCAACAGGAAAGCAACGGCTGCGTTCAATGTGGAATATGCATCTGTTGACTTCGTTCCGAAAATGTATGCGTTTTGCTGTTACTGTTGTTATTCGTAAAGACAACCTATTGTTTCTTTATCGACAAGGTAGCGCTTCACCATGATTCCACTTGATATTAAGTGGTAATGTGCTGTGGGGTGGTAAGGCGCACTAACCTAGTAGCAGCTAATTCACTCTTTTTGTGAAGACACCCTCGTCGTATTTTGCGGGAACACCTACGCCGGCATGTTGTACCACTCTTTTGCTGTTCCTATGAATAACGAGGAGCTGTACCTCCTTATTTGCAAACTGGGGATGTCCACAACATAAGGATGGAGATTTTCCGTGTATCTTTTCATCCGGTGGTGAAAAGGGGGTGTTTAAACGTAAGACGTTAATTATTATATGTGTAGTGTTTAACACTGATAATTACACGGAAAGTTTGGTTAAGAGGAAGTAATCTGCGGTGCATGCGCTGTGCAGTGAGTACCTTCTGGGCTTGGGGCGCAGTATTTCGTGGGGCGCGGGCTGCCGGCGCGGCGGGGGCCAGGCGGCGCAGGCGCAGGCCGCGCGCTCGCCCGCCCCGCTACCCGCTCCGCTCACCGCTGCGCTCGTCAACACGCTCGCCACCCCCGCGCCGCTCACAGCCGCCACCTCGAGGGGCGTGCGCGCATCCTCACTGCAACGCATACATTTACATACAACATATACAATTAAAGAATAGTAAAGTAACACAACTTACAATCATACAATTTAAATAAATAAATATAGAAGAAGCTAGGGAAATTACCAGGGTAACGAGACATAATTTGTTATTCTATACAACGATGAATAATGCCCTGGTGTTACGGAAACACCCTGAGTCGCGGCCCATTGTTATAAGCAAGCGTGTCGCTGACCGCCAAGCAGCGACGCGCCCGTCAGCTCGCTTTGGTGTTAAAAGGATTCCCTGCAAACCATTCAAAAGGATATCAAACCAAGTGTTCGCCGGTCACGAAGCGATGTCTGTTCATCCTCAAGCAAAACGAACAAATTGAACAAAAACCGGAAGCTATAATACACACACAAGCGGAACTTGTTACTCTTTTTTGTAATGGTTAAAGAAACACGTCTCCGTCGCGTTCACGCGGCGCTGCGTGGGCGAACAGCGCGCTCCGTTGTCTTGGACAGAAACAGCACGACGCGTTATGTCGAGCTGCTCGTGGCCAGGACACGTGCTGTGGATGTCTGCCCGGGGAACAAGCGCCCACTGTACCCGGACAGCTCACTTTTACTTGCGTCGTTTAGCGGATGCGCATGATCACAGCGTCTTAATGTTCGTACAGTTACTTTTTCCGTGGCTACCGCTCCGCTCTTTGCATCGCGTTCATTTCCGTTTGAAATGTGGCGAATCTTTTCAGCATACATTAAAATCGGTCCAGCCGTTTGAAGAGTATCGGCTGCTTTACAGCTTTGCTGTTAAATAATTCGAATAGCTCTTGTGGTGTTCAAGAATTTCAATTTGAGGTTATATAAATTTTTGTATATGTTGTGTATGATAGATTGTGATGGTGGATGTGATAGTGTATGTGATGGTGTATGATGATCAGATATGTGTAATTATTAATAAATATAATAGCCTTTATAAACCCATACGAATATTTCGCGATGATATTGACACGTACAATACGTACAAAGTGTAAAGTATAAAGCTCGAGCTCAGCGAGGATCGAATGCACACACCTTCAAGTCCTAACGCGAAATATACCATACCACTTCCAACTATAGTTATTGGTAACTACACTTGCTAATGTTTACAATTTTTAGGTTATGTATAGAATACTAAGTACTGAATACTACATACGTCGTACTTTGAGAGTAAACATTAGCGTGGGAACTGTTTGGTTTGGTTTTCTGAAATAAACACAGCGCGACACGTTATCAGTTACGCGTAATTCAGGAGGCGCACGGGCGGGCGGCAGTGTTCGGCGGAGGGCCCGGCGGAAGGCCCAGCGGAGGGCCCGGTGTTCGATGCCCGCGCATTGTCTTCGCGGCTCATCGGGCGCCAGTCAGCGAGGCGTGGTTCCTCCCGCGCCTGGTCTATACACCCACTAAATAATGTTGTTCCACATGGGCATACATGGACACATACCTTTACCCGTGCCGTGCCGTGCCGTCTTTCCGTATATCAAAATGACCACAGACAGATACAAAGACGTATAGTTATAACTAACTTTTTCTATTTAAATAACGACTTATCATTTAACTCTTGTTAAATGATAAGTCGTTATTTCACCGCGAATGTGTTCATCAGTGTGAATGTCAGCGGCAGCGGCAGGCAATGTTCATTAAAGCAGTTGCCGCACTGTCGGGGCAACACCTCGTTCCGCGTGACGGGCTGTCGCAGTAACTCCGCACACTGGTCGCACACCACTCGCATATAAACGGTTCACTTCGCCTCCCATTCGCTAACCCGAGAGGTGTGCATTCAATGTACATTGCATTTAATTGGAAGTTATATTAACAGGGTGCTTCTATATTATTGTAGGATACAGTTAAGTTTACCGTTGGTCACTTAAATCTATTAATATTTCATCCGGAGCTTATTTACATATAAGTATTTTATGTAAACCTAAAAGTCTAACTGTTCAGGGTACCGTTTGTGAAGCAAAGGTCGCCGAGTCAAATCCGCAATAAGACTATCCTGGAGTAATACACGATGTCGACATGTGAAAGCTTTCTACTTAATATGTAACTTAGTTTCATTTATTTTTATTAATATTACATTATTTATAAAAGAAATAAATAAAAACATGAGTCAAAGCTTCGCCTTAAAGTCCAATGTATTGATCAATATCAAATGTAATAGATGAATGTCAGAGAAATAACGTGAAGCTTATAACGGATGGTCGTCTGTTACATACGCATTAGATTGTTATTGTAAGCCTGAAAAACGGTCCGACGGAATGCGGACTTAAAAATGGAGCTACGCGAATTGGTCAGCAGCTGGAGCCTGAACATCACGAAGCATTCGGGATGACCAAACAATGCCGAATTGGCAGCAGGTGTCTGCGGGCGAGGAGTAAAAAGCCGCATTAAAAAACAAGGAGCGCAGCCCCCACGCCCGCGTATCAGTTGCTCCTACCGCCTCTTGCCGCCTCTTACCGCCTCTTACCTGACACAATGTAATCCAAAAATGCGCAAAAAACGCGCACCGCATCGGTATATACACCCCACCGCGCGCACCCCGCACACCACTGCAAGGTACATGCCCTTTAAGGGTTGTTCCCGCTTAAGGTAACCGATGATGGTCCTAATTTCACCATGTTCTAACCACCTCGACAAATCCTTCTAAGACAGTAAACACTCTTTACTGTAACAGTAATAAGTTAACATCACTAACTATTGCAAAGCTTCAGGCTATGAGGATGACATAAAGAATGTATGTGTGTCAAACTCGTTTCAGGGAAGAATGAAAGTAGAAATAGTAAGGAGTATAAAAGAGAGAGAGAAAAGAATGGAAGATGAGAAAAGGTATAAAAGAAGAAAGTAAGGAAGGAGAGAAAGAGGAATTAAAACCAAAAATGTAATAAATAAAAGGAACGAAGCCCAGGCCCACAAATGCCCGGGGAGAAGGAGTAAAAAAAAAGAAAAAAAAAGGTTCAGACTACTCTTTCTATAGTATTTATATTAAAAACCGGAAAGAATTTTGATTATCATGTATTTCAGACATCTACTCATACATAATTCCATAAACAGAATGCAAAGGTTCCATTCAGATCTCTTTTTAAACAGGAAAACGAGGAGATGAGCAGAACGTATACATGACGTCAGGGTGTTCACACGCTGCTTAATTGAGCGTCGGTTTGATATATGTTTGGTTTTTTTTTAATCTCCTGTGGTCTATTATCCTCAATTTTAAGTAGTAGCTAGTGGGGGTTTTCAAAAAGCTTGTCGCCAACTAAAGTTGTAAAAGCTCCTCCCCAGGAATATCAGATACGCAGCACAGCTCAGACTGTCCACGTCTACTCGTATAATATCTGGATGCAATGAGCCACTTTATACTAATACTGCACGTACGACCGCTAGCGCGACGCGCACGCGCCCTTTGATCTGTCAATTACGCACTTCAGATGCCTTTTTCAGTTGGAGGAGACGGAAGCTCCTCTAGACTTGTGTTATTTCAGTTTTTCTGTGTGGCGGCTCGTTTGTAGCACGTCGGCCACTTGTTTACGACAGATGTCACTTGAGAAGTACAGTTCCCGCGCGACAACTCCCGACTTGTGTCACAACGTGGGTAAACATGAACTCTATCAAGAAGGTCAGGCTTCGAGGAGCGGCTTAACATATTGTTTATACGCATGTGTATATGTTGTAAACAAAACGAAGTGATGCTCATCATATAAACTGCTAACCGCAAAGAGATGTTAACACGGTGGTTGTTGGTGATACACCATTGCGCGCTATTACTCAATCTTACCAGTTTAGAAACTTGCCAACTAGCGCCTGTTGCAGGATATCATACATTGCCTATTACAATACATGAAAGGAATATTTTTTAATAACTGATTCTCAAAAAGCTTCCAACATCGAGCAATGACATCACAAAGGGAACAAGAATAAATGTTTGTGTCAAAAGCGCACGCAGGGCGCGAGCTGGCTGCAGCCGTAAGTTACCGGCGCGGGGTGTCGCGTTACGGAGCCCCAACTTAACATAAACCAATCCAACTTAAAATAAAACAACAAAACCCATTCCCCCAATTACATTTCGCGAGCCGGTACACCGGACATGTAACACGACAGACCGAAATCAAGTTAAGTTTTTGAATTTAAAAACGTCATATCTCAGAGACATGCCAGCCGCGATGCATCGCTCGGAGGAGGCATCAGCTCAGCCGACGAAGGCTTCTCCTTAATATATTCATTATTAATATATAATATTATGTAGATTCTACAGAATTTAATGATTAGTTACAACTTTTATGAATTGTTATCTAACAGGAACTCTAAAATTCTGTTGAATTTTTGATAACGGTTTCTTATATTTAAGTGAATATTACTTATGTAGTAAGACTAAATTTCACGTATTTAGTACATTTATTTAATTATATCGATAGAGTAGATGGCTGGACACCAGCACCAACTAAAGAATCCAATATTAATAAAATCATACACAGGACTCAGTGTGACCGAACTGTGAACAATAGTTAAGCTATTGATGTTCTGTGATAGCTGTGAGGTCAGGATTGATCTGTAACTCGGTCCTCCTCTGGCCATGGATGCTCATGAGTTCACAAAAGTCGTTGTCATTAAATTTATAATAAATTCCTTAACATATTTTCATTTCTACATAACCGACGTAGACATTAAGCATTAGTACATGCATAAATAAATATATACAATAACTTTTCCACGTTGTTTAATTTATTCTCTGCTTGATTGTATCGAAACTTGGATACAACTAAGTGTTCCCCGCCCGCTTTGCAGACCATGGCCACTTCCATTGGGGAAGGAATTTTGTAAAATTTATTACTTGCCCTAAACTTAACAAAAGGAATATTTCTACTAATTTTCAAATCTACATTCCTTATGGCTCCAGAGATATGGGGACGTCTCTACATAGATGGAAATCTCTTATATGTTATATATAGATGACTTCATAATCCACGAATAAATTCTTTTTGGTTAGTAGGCCTGTAAACTGTAAACTGTAAACAGTAAACAGTAAACGTATTCCTCCGCTTTATTTAGGTTTGACATGATCTAGCAAATGTTTAGTTCTTGAAATCAGTCGTACGATATGCTATACCATAACTAGAAAAACAGGTCCAGGACAACCACGTTGGTATTTAATCAAAATTACAATTATTCGGTTCAGCCACCGCAGCCGGTAGCGGTGGGCCGGTATTGTTAAATCCTGTTAAACCGTAATTCATAAGCTCACATCCGGCCCGCAGATCAGATCGCATCGACGTCGGAATTTGTCCGATTACACCGACAACAAATGTCCACGGTAAATCAACTGCTATCAACTGAAATCTTTCGTTCCCACTTAGTATTGAACGTCCAGCGTGGGGGTGGTGTGGGGGGTGTGGTGGTGGTGATGGGGACATACAGATAACAAGAGGCCGAATTCCAACTTCATTGTAACTAAAAAGTTTCATGCGTTTTGGACTAACGCGAAGCTTTCGCGCTGCGGAGCTTGAGCGGAGCTTGACAGGAGAAATGACGGCTGCTAAATGTATTTTAATTAAATATTTATATGGACTTAATACATTTTTTGTAATTCCACGCAACAACGAGACGAGCAAGACATTCACGTGATGTTGAGTGATAAGACTACTTCACATAACAATGTCGCAATGGGGACGATGTACATAGCACCACAAAGTGTTCGTCGCCTTTAAACACAAGATTTTGCTATATACAACGCCCTTAGAACCGGAACACAGTAATGTTCGCACACTACTATTCAGCGAAGGGCTCGCAATATTGCAGTATTACTACGATACTAACATTTGATGCCGACCGTCTGTTGGTGTGTTCATCCCGTGTCCCCCTGGGGGTCATTAAGTTGATGATGCTGGTATTATTAGCGGTCATTCGGTGGTCCAACGTTGAGAACTGAGTTAAATTATACGTCATAACATTAACAACTGTTTTTATCGTGACTCGCGCATGCGTTCTGCTAAACAGGACAGAACAATGTCGTTCACTTGCAGCTCGTGACATCGACAAAATTCCTCAGAAGACATTTATAAAATGTGTTACTGTCTACGAGTGGGTGTTATTTCTAATGTATAAGGTTTAAAATATGACCTCCGTTATTAATAAATGAAAAGCTCGCATTGTATTTGTAATGTGTTGATTTATCCACTTCAATCGGGACAGATTAGGAGTCTGTTGGAGGTTTGTACTAATGAAGGCTTTCATATGCTGGAGATCAATTTAGAAATCAATTATTTATCACACAACAACGGCCGTCAGATCATGATCAAACGATTGTGATTGTAAATGATTCCATTGAATAAAGGAATTTTGAGTTTGAGTTTGAGTTTAGTCATCGTTTAAGAATTTTTATACGAACCGGGCACTTGTCTACCGTTATCAACTTTAAATTCGTTTACATGATAAATATTGTTGTTCGCGTGAACATCGGAATAGTAGTAACTTCTTAATAGCGAGATGTGGTGTTAAAAAAGACGAAACTGCGATACAAATGGAGCGAAAACAACAAAGTGTCAATCGGGTTCGGTCGGTTCGAGGGCGACGTTGAAGTATTTCCTGTGGACATCAATAATGACGTTATCGTTGTTCAGTGATGCAGGACCGGTTGCGCGGCGACGCTGAAAATATCACATAATTTATTCATAGAGTTTGTTGAGAGCCTGCAGGCTTCAACGTCTCCCCCCGCCGCTACTGGGGGTAACCGTACATTAATTTATTAACGGCCTGTTCTGAAACACCAACTATTATAAAACCGAGCGTCAAGTCAATACAAAATAATTTCACAAGACATTCACGGGAGGTAACTAAGCGCATGCGCGAGTCTCCAATTACAGCCCGTAAACGAAAGGACGCAAAAAACAGACTTTTAAGTGAATAGCAGGCTAGATTAGCAGGCAGCACACGTCTGCCCGAGAAGCCTTATAAGTCGGAGACATGTGACAGGTTCGTACGGTGCAAATAGACCTGAAATAGTAAACCTGTCGCGCTGACCCAATTAACGCGCACTCGGTAAATGGATGGGGCTGGTTGCGTGTCCGCAGCCACTTCGGCGGTACCGATTGTGTCTAAGCTTGCCGTTAGGTGACGGCAGGCGGAGCGCGACCTGCTGCCTCAATGTACGACTGCGCTACTTACTAAACCGCACAGTGCGGTGTCCGTCGAGGGAGAGCGTCGTAAACAGCGACTAACAACGACTAGATCAATAAAACCTTCCTTACCCATCAATAGCGTCAGGAGTGGGGAGAACAATTGATGCTTTTTGATAAGTCAACTTTCAGCTATAGCCATTAATATACCGAAATGGTGACAAGGAGCAGTAGCTGTACTTGCTCCCCTTGTCTTCGTGATTCTGTTTAAAGAGCGCAACATTGAGTAAAATACCACGGCGACCTCGTCTCGCAAGACAAGGAGTTTAATGCGGCTCTGTGTACACTACTGAATGCATGGTGAACATCGCTCCTTTATCGTCACTTTGTCACACATTAAAAGATGGAGCACGGTGATGTTTACACACCACTGCTTGAGGAGTGAAGCACGCGTCGCGGCGATCGCAGCGGTCGCACCAGTGGCTCGCGGCCGCCAGCCCGCGTACGATCAGCCGCCCAGAACAAGTTTGCGTCGTGATCGCGTACTAGCACATAAATAAAGTCGACTATTCCGATAATGCATTGATTTACCCGCCGCTCCACATTTTAATGTTCGTCTCTATCCCCATAAATATGCATTGACTTAAAACTGTTTCATAACAGCGACGCTAAAGCGTACCCAGCTTCGAACTTTGATTATAATCTCAATTTAAATTTGAAACAACTCAAACTTAAATGAAATCCTCATAAATTTAACATTTAATAACTCCTGATAATCTTTTAACGGTTCAGCCGATTTTTTTAAGGTACAACCCTCGATTGCGTCGACGCACGCACAAATAGAAACTGGATCGTCGTCGATCCGCGCGCTCGAAGGCACAACTGTTGAACCTTTACGCACTCCGCTCTTAACTTTTGCATTTCAAATAAAATATTAAACTATTTTCCACGTTTCCGGTTCCTGCGATAGAACATAATACAGTCGACCTAGTTCACTCCGACCTTGGATTTGTGTGCAGTGTCTGTGAATATTTAACAATAATCCTGCACAAATTCTACAGCAATTGGGATTGTGCAGTGCCCTTTTTACCGTCTCGGGCGAGCGGTGCCGATGGAGCTTTCGAAAGCTCCACATTCAAGGCGATCTTTAATTATATTGTCATTACTGCCTAACGTTTGAGCTTATAATTGGTGATATGAAATGTCAAATCGATTTTTTATTATGTTTTCGTGGAGATTATTAAATAATAATAATAATTTATTGCCTATAACAGTATGTGGAGAGTACCGTGCCGTATTGCCGTATAGGTCGGAGATGGCGAAACAACGCGACGGCGATTGCCAGAGTGACCCGCCCGCGTAAGAAGTTTCCAAAAATGATGGAATTTATAAACATGAGCCCATGAAACAAACGTGTAATACACAATAAATTTACTGTTCCGACTAGTTCGCGATGTAGTTCCTTTGGACAGGACCACGTTTGTCTGTAGAACTAGACCGAGTTAAGTTACTGGATACCTAGTCAGCTTTAAGGAATTTGACTAGCTGTCCTAGTTCATGTTTTTAATTAAAGATCAAAACAAAGACAAACTACCGCAGCCTACTGCCAACAGCTGACAATTTGAGGAATGTGCAGCCGTCGCCGACATTTGTATTGAAATCCTATTACTCCTTGTGACACACTTGTCTACTACTTCACTGCATGCCGTCTCCAGTAAACTCGCAATGTTTGTAGTAAATTCTTAACTAGTAAAGGTCAACATTGTTGCAGCACGAGTCCCGCATAAGTGACATGATGTGGAACACGTCGGACATAAAATGACACATTTATGTGTTATGGTCAGCTTACAAAGTTTTGGTAGGTTATGTTACAAATGAAATGGCTTTACTTAAATATAACGAAGTTGCCTTTGTACTTCAAAAAGAGAGACGCGAACTTATGAAATAAAACGTCTTAATATCAAACGATGTCCAAGGTAACATAAGTTCATAGTAAATATTGTGAGAAAGCAGTGTTTCGAGACGAGCCCCTGTGCCGCGGCTGTCGCTGCTCAGATCTAAGGCAAACTGACGGAGGATGTCCATGTACAGTCTGCACTAGTCGCGGAACAAATTATTTTCTGCTTGTGTATATTTGTCTAAGGGTTAACAGCTTAATGGTTTGAAGTTTGGTTTTCGAAAGGATATAAGTCAAGCACAATGATCATCGACTGTAACGGATAACCGCCTTTAAAGTAGCAGCAAAAAGATATCGGCATTGTTTTCTTAAAGTTTTACTTGTTGTCATAATTGTGAAGTTATAAATCTTAAAAACTGGTTAATAAGAGTTGTTAGGTTAAGTTATATTATTTCATAGGTTAATAAAGTGATTGCGTGCCAAATTGAGCGTTTGTACTATAGTGTCGGTATATGTGTGCGGACCGAAGTGCAACAACTCTGAATAATTACACGCAACGGCGATGTAATGGCGGCCAGTGGAGTAACCGGGGTTCGAATCTTGCGAAAGCTCAGTGCAATCCGTTAGTACAACTTTCCCGTATCGTACCTACAATGTTACAACTGCGTTTCAATCTCGTTTGTTTATATATTTATAACTCGGTAAGTAACTCTTGCCGGCGGGTGCTTAGGCCAATATCATTTTAGACTCTGCATATGCCATCAAGCACGTGGTGTGCAGACATTACCATACATCGGTTTGATAAGAATTAAAGGCAATGCGTAACAGGGAACTTGTTAAGATATCTATGTAACACCACGTTGGGCTCGTGACCGTTTAACGATAAATTCATCATTATTGAAAAGTGTTAAATAACCCGTAGATATTTTAAAGTAAAGTTTTAAACAAAATATCGTTTTAAGTAAATTCCAAAGCGGGAACAGATAGCGTGAAATGAAGACATAACCACAACAATATCTACCCCGGTAACTTCTGGCGCCGGGTGTACGGGCGTGTAGCAAGTCTATCTCAAGTGCTTTAAACTAGTTTGTGTACGTTAAGCAACGCTCTTGTCATTTTGTTTGTGCGTGTTTCAAATCAATTTTTGTGTAGTACATTATAAACACAATACAAACTAAAGCTGCGAGAACTGGCCCGGGCGCGCGGCACCGTACAGATCCGTACAACTCAAATGACCTTCGAAGAAAATAACGAATCGGTAACACTAGGAACTGATATAAAGGGCGTCGTCACTACCTAGCCATCCATCCCACAGATGCGTCTGTCACCGCACTGGAGGCACTGAAACTGAGCGGGCGGCGTGCGCGCGGGCGACGCCGGTGCGACGCGGACACTGCCGGCGCCCGCGCCCGCCTCTCCTATAAATTCTTTACAAGACTCGTGCCGGAGCCTGGCCCTGTACGCTCGCGCACGAATGTCCGCCGCCGGCCCTACCCGCAGGCGCTCCCTTGGGAGCCGCCCGCTCCGCCCGCTCCACACGCTCCACACGCTCCACGCGACGCACCGAACGAACCGACTTCCGCTGGTAACTGATGCACCGCCCGTAGCAGCAGGCGCTGGTTAAGCCGTACTTTGTGCTTGCAGTACCAGTGTGTAGCGATCATTTACTTATGTTTTAAATATTGTCGTTTCCCAAAGACATACTCTTGACTTATGCACGACTATCATCTTTTGTTTTAATGACACCTTGAACTTGATTATTGATACCTAGTATTAGTTTAAATTCGCCAGGTTATTGTTGAACCGTTTAACCTAAAACTATATCAATCCACGTGGGACATTTCGCACAGGTTTCCGCCGCGATTGTCCCCGGCGTGCGCGCGCAGCCTCCGGTCGTCGCTCGATCAACCAGTCCGACCGCTTACACTCCCCCCCTACGCCTCTGTCCAAAACTTTGTCCCTCCAACACCCGAAACACCACCCTCCCTAATTACCATAAAGTCCAAAATCTATCGTTGAGCGCTCGCATTACATTAACCGTCGTTTCGTAGGAGACACGCCGCGCAGGGCTCTCCGCATACTCAGACGCGCGCCCCGCAATGTGGACCCTACCGGGGGCCAATAAGGATGCTTTTGGGTGGCGGCGGGCGGTGGTGGAATGCACCTGCGGGCTACCGGGCACAGCGATGATTGCAACCGAACCGCCACAATAATATTTACAGAGTTTCGTTAAATACGATCACTAGAACACGTGCGCCCCCTCCCCCCCCACACACACCCCCACCGGCCGCCGCCCCCACCCGTCGCAGCCGCCGCGAGCTCCTCCAGGCGTCCGCGCCGCGGGTCCGAGCACCTCCTCAAAACATTAGAAGGCCATCATGTCCTTACGTCAAACACTGTCTCCTACCGGGGATGAAGTTTTTAACAAATTTTGTTGACATGGAAATGTTTAAACATATGGAACACAAACACAAGCCCTAGCAAGAGTAACAAGACTTTTGCAAAGGACCAAGAATATACCATGATTAATACCATCAGTCTATTTTGTTCAGTCGTTCAGATATTCGCGGTAAATTAATATTCTCTTTATATCTCTTGGATTCTTACCTAAATACTTGTTATTAGGAATCCACAGCAGCCAATTTACGTCCCCACTGCTGGGGCACAGGCCTAATACAGGTTATTAGGAATAATCGGTATTAAACATTAAGTGGACTCACAATCTGTTGAAGTGTGGGAAGTTGAAAGATGGTGGACAGAAGATGTCAACACCATTCGCTCGTGCTCTTCGTCCAGAGCAGACCATCATCGACAAATTCTGGTGATTAATATTAGGTCCTTAAATATGAAATTAGCGTTTTGTACGGGAGTCAATTTTTTTTTGTAAAATATATTTAATTAATCAAAGTATGCACCGTTGTTATCTATGCACTTTTGTCATCTCATAGGTAGTTCATTGATCCCTTTACTAAAACAACCATGAGGGGCGAGAATCAAAAAATTGTTTGAAGGCGGTTTGGACTGCAGCATCGGAGTTGAATTTTTCTCCTTGTAAGAAGCTGTCCAAATTCCGGAAAATATGGTAATCTGTTGGGGCAAGGTCTGAGGAGTGCGATGGATGTCGCAGACATTCCAATTGTAGCTCATCTAACTTAGTGGTTGTTTGTTGTGCAGTGTGTGGTGGTGGCGGTGGTGTTGCGTTGTCGTGAAGCAGCAGTGGCCTAGAGCGATTGACCAATCTCGGTTGTTTAGCAGCTAGTTCTTCCTTCATGCATCAGGTCTGCAGTTGCTGACAATAGATATCTGCCGTAATCGTTTGGAGAGACTTTAGTAAGCTGCAGTGAACGACACCGGCGCTGGTCCACGAAACACTCACAAGTAACTTTTTCTGAGTCAATTTTCGTTTAGGGCAGGATTTGGCTGGGTCTCCAGGGTTCAGCCATTGTGACGAGCGCTTCTGATTATCGTACAGTATCCACTTTTCATCACAAGTAATGATTCGATTCAAAATCCCTTCATCATTGTGTCGGCTGAGCAAAGTAACACAGCAGCAGCAGCCGACGCGTGTTCGCAAGTTCGATTCACTCAATGCATGAGGTACCCATCGTTCAAGTTTTTTATTTTCCCAATTTGCTTCAAGCGGATTAATACAGTTTTGTCACTTACCCTGAAGTCTGCAGCTATCTCTGAAGTGCTTTGTGATGGATCCGCTTCCAAGATAGTCTTTAATTCTTTATTTTTCACTTTGGTCTCCGGCCGTCCACGGGGTTGGTTCTGAAGGTCGAAATTTCCAGAACGAAAACGTTGAAACCAAAAACGTACCGTGCTTTCGTTTGCGACACCAGCGCCGTACACATCATTAATCCTTCGAGCTGTTCCTGCAGCACTGGTACTGGTGTCACGGTAGAACTTGTACTCATAAATATACCGATATTTCATGTTTTCCATTGTGCGGTAATTATCGACGCCAAAGAAAAAATTAATGCAGAAAATACAAATGAATGACTGTTTTCAAAGCTCAAATGTACCAGCTAAGTGAATTTATGAATTTGAATTTGGAATTGTTAACCAAAGAGCAGATATTTCAGATCAAAGTGGTCAGTGCGACGAAACGCTAATTTCATACGTAAGGACCTAATATATACAGATGATTATAGAGTTGTTAATAATTTATATTCTACGTATGATAGCGCGTGTATAAAGCGATAAAGGTTATGCGCATTGCAAGTAATTGCACAAATTTAAAATTTTTATACAACAAAAATAAGCAACAGTTCTCGTCCTGATTACTGGTGCATCAACATCTTTATCAGTCGATAAACGTCCACTGCTGGACATAGGCCTCTCCAAAGATCTCCACATGGATCGGTGCTGCGTCGCCCGCACCCTGCTGCTTCCCGCAACCTTCACCAGGTCGTCGGAGCACCTGGTGGGGGGCCTGCCAACACTACGTCTCGATACGATTACTGGTACACCTGTCCATGATAGCAAAATGTTAGTAAGGATAGTTACACAGTAACATCGCACTCGATGCTAAAACCGTTAACCGTGTCCATCCTTCGAAGAACCGCCAAATAAGTTTTTGATGCAGCTGAGCATAAGTTCATCACATCTTTTTGCGATGAACATAATTTTTTATGAAATTATCAGTGCCTGTGGACTTAATACAAGACCAGTAAATTCGCAGGAAATTTCCGCATTTTACATAAACTGGTTACTTTAACTTTAACCTTCATAGGTCTTATTGCGTGGAGGTTAAGATTAAAATTGCTCGGGGCGTCGTTTGCTGCGATCACCTCATCTGCCGTGTTATTAAATGAGTGGCATTTGAAGAATTTCCTTGTTTGAAAACGAGTTATGGACGTAACCCAATTTAAAAGGAATTCCTGCACTCGCATTCTTTAGCTGCCAACATTAACATTAACTTACGATTTGTTTGTGCCATTAATTATTGCGTTGTTCTTTGTTAGGAGACACCAAAGCCGTTGTGTACTTATCTGATGCATACATATTAATTCAGGCTGATTTTAAAGGACCTGGTGAATGTTATCGAAACGGCTCCAACTATTTAATATTGTCTACATATAGTGACTTCACTGAAAATCCATTTCAAAACGAACGAATATATGATTAAGTTTAATTCCAATTTGTTTCCTTGCGTTTTAACTGGTTGGATGAAATACTTTTTTATTGTAAAAATGTTTCTACTTAACTTGACACAGTTGCCCGCACAAATTGCAAGTTTAAGCTTAAAGCTCAAGTCTAGAGGATTTCAAACCTCCGAGCAAATCCCCTTTACTCGGACAATCATAAGTCTTCGACTGCCATTAACGTATTTAATTTCACATTTTTTGTATACAATTAAGCGACAAGACGAGCGAGACGTTCACTTGATGTTAAGTGAAACGTCTGCTCATAATAACGTGGCGCTAGTTCGGATGAATACACTGCACAAAATTGCGCTCGTCGCCTCAACACTACATGTCGAGTCTCATTACTCCAGTAATTTCATTATTACAGCGCCTGTTAAACCGGAACACAGTAATGTTTGCACACTACTGTTTGTCAGCTGCAATAGGCGCTGCGGTGGTAGCTACTTAGAAAGTTTCCGAAACAAAGGCCTACTGCCAGTATTCATTATTTTATCTACAATAGGCTAATGCTTGATTTCAGATTCACAGATTACGTTATATATAATGAGGGGGGAAATGGTGAAACGCCCACGCCCACAATACTTCAGCTCACAGCCAGAACACAGCAATGCTGTTGTGGCGGCAAATTTACAACATGAACACGGTAGCCACTTCGAAAACATGTCATAAAGGAGTCACACTTCCTAAATCAAGCGGTTAGCCGCTGCGCCACGAACTTCTTAGTATAAAGCCTAAAAACTGTTTTATGATATAACCTGTAATATAATTATTATATACAATTAAGCGACGAGACGTGCGCAACGTTAACCTGATGGTAAGTGATACGCCCGCCCATAACGAGGCGCTGGTTAGGTTTGTACAGGGTGCCCCGTGGCTGATTTAGGATTTCTTAATTAAATTAAAGGATGTTATTATTATAGAATATACATACATTTGTCATAAAAAGAAAGACGAGACATGCGGATTTTATTTTTTGAAGATCACTCCGTCCAAATGTTATCCATCGCGACGTACACACTCGCGGAATCTTTCGAGAGTATTCCGAGTGTATCTCGTGAAGGAAGCTCATGGTGGCTCTTGCTGTGTGAGGCGTGGCGCCATCTTGTTGAAACTACGTGTGAGAGCTCTTCGATGGATGTTCTCTTAGTTTCGCTATAAAAATGCGGCGATAGACGGCACCATCAACAGTTACGGTTGCTCCACGACAATTTTCAAAGAAAAACGGTCCAATTATTGCATTGACAGAAAGAGACACCAGTCCACTGCGACATCGTGACTGACCAATCCGCACAAATGCCGCGCCAAACTGTAACCCCTTACCTTCCCGGTCTCCCGCGCAACCGTTAGAAAAATATTCGAATTTCAAATCCTAAATCTGCCACGGGACACCTATATATACTGCACCACATTAGGCTCATCGCCCGAGACATAGGATGCCGTCTTATTACCTCAGTGATTACACATTTAGCGACAGATATAGGCGCTGTAGTAATACCTACCTAGACGGTCTCCGGTAAGAGAGCGACCGCTAGAAAAACGATGAAAACAGTTAATTTGAAATAATTTTATAAAAAATTGCGACTGCCTTATGTTGTACCCTGTGGTGAGAGTGAGAAGAGAGGGAAAGAAAACAAGGAAATAGTACAGGAGTTTGTAATTAGAACAATAAATCCTCCGCCCTCGTAGCCGCCCCACACAAATTACACGCGGCTCGGGCAGCCCTGCCCGTACAAAATATTAACTGCATCAACTTACATTACCCTAAGGATCCTCCCGCCGCCCCGCGGTGACATTTGCCGTACCTACCTGCCGCCCAATAGCCGCTGCACGCCTTTCCACCTGACGGTACTATATTTTTTTAATGTCGTGGTTACCTCAGATAGCTGGTGGTTCGTCCATTAATTTATTATACAAATTCTTTCAGCACCGGCAATGACAACTGCCAAACCTCGAGCTATCACACGACGGGTAATTTGTTATAAAATTAAATTTAAATAAATAATTATATAACGCTTTATATTTAGTTATTATACAATGGATTATATTTTAATTATTTTTATCACACATTTGAACATACATTCAATGTACAAATACACCACTATAGCTCGCGGCCTTCGCTCACAAGGAGACAGACGACGGCATTTATCTACTAAGCAGATCAAGTGCGGGTCAGTTTTCCTTAACCGAAAACAAAATCTTTATTGGGATCGATCCCACGCATTAGCGACACGTACATAGCGGAATACTGATATGAAAGATTACCAAACATTTGTTAAATTGGTAAAACTTTGCATTATTGAAAACAACGAAAAAGTTTAATTCAAAATGATGTGCGTAATTCTTAAAAAAAATCGACGATCTTTCAAAATAACTTTGATCAATGAAAAAAAAGGATATCGTAGGCTTAAATGAAAAGTTATGAAAATTACAACGCTCGTCAACAGAATCATCCATAAAAAAATATTTCAGCCAAATTTACGTCGACGTCGATATAATTACGAGTCAACCGCCGATAGTAAAACAACAACTTGTCATCCACTAATCACAGATGAAAAATAAATATTGACGTTAACCAAAGAATAAAATTAATTTTTGTATCTATAACAAGCGTTGCTACTGCTGTCAGATATACAGATTAAAAATCTATAAAATTAAAATATATTTAAACGCTGACAAAAAAAGCTCAATTATTTATTCCCTTATCGTATAGGTATCGAAATAAATCTTCATTTCATAATAGCAGAGCAAAACAAAATCCATATGATTATACTTAAAATTAAAGTTTCGATAACAGGCAACACTGGTAATTTCATAAAGAGTAAACCAATAATCTAAATTAAGATTTTTAAAATAATGAATAATTTTGGAATTAATTTTACTTTTACTAGTTATTTATTCAACATTATATTTTACATATAGAAAATGGAGTAATAGAGAAAGGAGCATCAATAAGTAATTTAACAATTGTTAACCTTCCTCATTTATTTCTAACTTGTCTATTGTTAAACATTATATAAATACTACATTTGTTGACTTCGACTCAAGAAGTGCTCGTGGTTGGTTCAGCCCATGTATCTGTGCATTTATGGATGTTCATGTATAACAGTCACAACATAACTCCAAAACAGCTGAACCAGTTTCATTTACTTTTGTTCAATGCAGAATGTCCTTAACTTATTATCAGCTAAAATTGTGATTTCAAGGTTTCCTTCAATTTCTCTGCCTATGATACATTTTTGTTTATGTTGGTCATATGGAGTTGTATAAGTAGTTTTAATTTTTTTTTATACATTCTCCAATGTTTTAGAACAGCAAAGGGTCTGTTACAAAAGCAGGGAGCGGCTTCCGGCGGCAACGCTAAGTACTAACTTATTGACGGTAAACACATGACTAATAGATAATTTACTCCTCTCCATCACACTCATTCCCGTCCAAAGCCAGCTTCATTTTGCTTGATACAGTTCTGAAAGTTAATATAAAGTACACTATAACTGTTTTACTGTGTAGTGTGCACACATTATTGTATTATAGTTCGACAGGATGCTATAGTTTATATAATTCTTGAAGTAAAGAGACCAGATTCTACGTTCTATAGCAAGCAAAATACAGTGCAACATGAAGTCGTTTTGTTGAGGACAAGCAAATGATTTATTACCAGACTTTACTGCTGGTAAGTGTACATTCTAAAAACTCTAGATAGGCAGGTCTGTAGCATTGGTTCTCACTACTAAGCAGTACGCAAACAAAACACTTAGCTCAATTTTACGAGTAAAAAAAATTGAGTGATATAGATTTATTAAAACTCAATTGGAAGAAAACAAAGTTAATTGTATAGTTTTGAATCATTCTCCTGCGACTTGATTTTATTTACTTACCAAGATTTATACAGCATATGTTAAGTTGATTTGTTACTTGAAAACATTGTAATAATAGCTCAATTTAGTAATGTTTACCTATGACTTTATTTCCTAGCTTGCAATGCATCAGATAGCCAGTCCATTGCCTGGTCCAGCCCCTCGCCTCGCACGGCCGATGTCTTGAATATCTGGAAAGTTCTGTCGCGCAGTGCATCTAGTCCCAGCGCCTGGTGGACCTCTGCCACAGTCAGGCAGCCAGCCATGTCCTGTTTGTTCGCTAACACAACTAGAATCGCATTGGCTAACTCCTCCTCCTGGAATATAAAGTTGTAAGATGTAAGGGTAGGCTACAACTCCACATTTAACCACCACATATTTTTAAGTTTTAGGGATGATACAGTTAGTAAAATTACTGAATAATAAAAATTAGAATATGTCTTAATGAAATAAGTGTAATGTGCTGTGTATCCTATTTTCTTCATATAATTAACTAGAAAGCCTGGTAGATATGACTTATAGGCTAGTAGGCCATACTATTTTTAGCTTTATTAGTGTGCTAAGAAATTTTTTTACCGAAAATTTCTGTAGAAATATTAAAGGAATACCACCAAAATATTTAAAGAGAATTGGACTAATCAATAGCGATGTACATTTGACACCATCCCGATGCAATATTTATCATCCATTATCTTTAAATTAAAGGAAAAGATAATCAATCCATGTAATTAATACAACAAATACTTTAATGTATATTCAATGTTTACAACAAGATAGCTAGACTCGAAAAAATTAATATTAGATTTGATGGTCATGGTAAATTTAGCTTTTTCTTTTTAGCACTATTAATACCCTAATGAAAAATCAACAAAAACTATAGTAGAATGTTTTATAATACTCTAAAAAGAATACATTAAAATTCATGTACAAATAGACTGCCATTGCCAAGATCTGAATTGATAAGAATAAAAAAATAATTAGCTCTCTTTTTTTGTGCTCAGTTATGGGATTTAGGGCTCTCTCTCACAAGGGAAATGTTAGACATTTTGATTTTTTTAATGCTGGTCAAGAGAATGTTGCTGTTTTGTTATATGCCAATAAAAGCTTTTTTCAGGGAGCACATAGTTTCCTCACAGACATAGTTTCCTTACAGAATTTCAAGTTCAGAGAGATGGAACCACTTTGTGATGTACAGCTTACAGCCCACCTTAAAAACTAAGCTATTACAGTATCTTGTATAAGAAGTAAGAAACAAGAGTATCAAATTGATTTCTTTGAAAAAATTATAAACAGCAAAATATTGAGATATTCCATTACAAATAAAAAAATACAATGTGAATTATTATATGATTAGAAATTACTAGATAATAAAACTTACTCTTAACATATGCACCAATTCATCTTTGGATATTCCTATCCTATCTCTGTCTGCTGAGTCCACTACATATATTATTGCATCAGTGTTGCCATAATAACATCTCCAATACGGCCTGGAAGTATAAAACAAGTTTTAAAAATTTTTACACTTTCCACATCAATATAAAGATTAATAGAAATAAAAACGATTTTACCCAAAAAAAACTGCATACTCGAAAGGTTTTTAAATGAATGAACTAAGAATGACCACCAATGTGGTCTAACATAAACAGTAAAATTCAAATAAGGACTGATTATATTTTGATTGACAATATTAGATTATGAAAGTCTCAGCTAATGGAAAAGAGAAAGAAATGAGCTGACTTTACCAAAATATGGACACCAGTGTATGAGTGAACTGGTTTAATCTGTTTTGCATTTTCAATGTGAGAGTTTAACAAACTTCTTAATTATTTTGAAAAAAACTTTTGTTTAATATATTCATAATCATTTTGTATCTCTTTACTACGTAATTTTTTTTTTGTACAATGAAAAGGAATACATTAATTATTATCCTAACCTCAATGACATTAACTCACCTAATACTGGTTTGTCCACCGAGGTCCCATACTTGGAACTTAAGGTTTTTATATGTTACTTGCTCTACATTGAATCCAATAGTGGGTATGGTGGTTACAACTTCTCCAACCTGCAGTTTGTACAAGATTGTTGTTTTTCCGGCGCCGTCCAATCCAAGAATTAAAATCCTCATTTCACGTGCCCCTAACAACCCCCGAAAATAACTTAACAGGCCACCTGAAAACAGTTTGCTATGATAAACTAATTATACACTATTTAAGTAACAAATAATTCAAAAGATGACAAATGTACTTACCCATTTTGTAAGATAAGTCTTAGCTTAGTAAATCATTAGTTACTTATTACGGACTGATTTAAAATATTTAATAAGACATCTATAATATATTACTTCATTTATTTTTTTTTGTATACTCTTCTTATTACTTCTTATTCTCTCTAAAATCTAAATATTGTTAACTTATAGTGTGAAACTAAATATTCAACTCTATCATTTGACGTGTAAGCAAGCCCATGTGGTGTTGCTATGTTACAAAAAGTGTTCAAACAACGAAAGTGAAATGAATAGTAGAAATTTTTTAAATTCATTTTAAAAGTGTAAAAAATCGTATAGAATATAGGAATTAACGCATTAACATTTTATAAATAATACAACGATTTTTTATTAACATTTTGGTTATACCGCCATCTGTGCAACAACTTAGAAACTATTTACTGTTACAATTAATGTTAAATACGAAACTTACCTAAATAGACAGAGTGCGCGAATAGACGTTTATTAACATTTTGGTTATACCGCCATCTGTGCAATAACTTAGAAACTATTTACTGTTACAATTAATGTTAAATACGAAACTTACCCAAATAGACATTAGAGTGCGCGAATAGACGTTTATTAACATTTTGGTTATACCGCCATCTGTGCAATAACTTAGAAACTATTTACTGTTACAATTAATGTTAAATACGAAACTTACCTAAATAGACATTAGAGTGCGCGAATGAACGTTTATTAACATTTTGGTTATACCGCCATCTGTGTAATAACTTAGAAACTATTTACTGTTACAATTAACGTTAAATACGAAACTTACCTAAATAGACATTAGAGTGCGCGAATGGACGTTTATTAATTTCAAGGTATGTAATGCCAAACATATATTAATATAATTATATCATTATTACCTTTATATATTAAAACTTTATGGTCTTATTTTAGTGTGTATAATTAATGATTTAATAGCGAAAAATTTTCCGTAACTAATTATGGTACATAGAAAAGTTTTTATTTCATAATTTATTTTATTAAGAATAAAGTATCAACACATTTTTATTTTAATTCATTTTAATATTACCTATTTTATAAAAAATTATAATATGAAATATTATGTACCTAAAAGATTTTATTCTACGAGGCAAACAGGACGTTCACCTGATGGTAAGGGATACTCCAATAACGTGGCGCTAGTTAAAATAGTAACCACATTGTTAGTAGCTTTGCTGGTGGTAGCTATGAGTGCTAGTAGTTACATCATTACAAGACAACACTTGTATTCACTAAAAGTAAATATAAAATAACTATACATCACACCTGCTTGTTACTAATTCCGTAATAAATTATATGTAAGTACTTTATTAATAGATTTGTATTACGGAAATAGAATAACATTGGATTACCACTCGACACGATGTTACTGGAAATCCGGTTCGCACCAGAGCAAATAAATCATCGCGTAATCGTGACGCGGAGTGACGCGGCTGCGCACGCGCCACTGACGTCACGGCCGCGCCCGCCGTGACTCGCCGCTGCGACACCAGCCATACCTTTGTGTCTTACTATTTTAAAACCCCAAAATGACACAGTATCTCCTAAGTCCCTTTACTGATAGATCTTTTTTTTTATTTTTAAGGTTATTATCGATTTAAAATATTTGCTGCGGTTTTACTCAATATTAAAAAAGAGAGTTCAAGTTCAGTTAAAGACTAGCAGCTCTGTTCCTATTTAGGAGACGTACCAATGATGATAAGAGAGAAAATGGATTGCAGAGAGAAATAACGCTTAGTGTAGTGATTGGGCAGATGTGTGCACCTCATGGGTGACTTGTTTTCCCTAAAAACGTAATCTATTTCATCTTGTAATGGACCGCCAACAAATCCGGTGCTTCTTTCCCTCGTTCGCTTGTTAATATGATTGGCCAAATATTAAATGGTACAAGAGCAACAATTCCATCGAAAATCTGATGTTAGATTCCCTGGGAGTGAGTCAGGATTTGTTTTGTTCGCGTATCCTCTACTGCGTCGTTGCAAAATTAAAAACAGCTTTATTAATAGATCTAGATCGAAAGTAGCCCGATTTTTGTTTATTGGGACTGCTTGTTTTGATCTAGATACTAGAGGAGATGTTGCTCTGTTCACTGTTGTAGCCATGAGTTTTGTTGAGAATTAGTTAAACACTGTTCAAAAGGAGAAGTTAGTCTTCTGCCATCTAAACGCCACAGGCGGTGACGTTGGAATTATACTGTTGTGTACACAGTGTCTCCGTATATAAAGTAATCGCTTGGATGCTGCGCAAGAGGGACAGTTGAAAATAGTTAGATGATTGACTAGTTTAACAACTGTGTACAAGTAAATACATCTTATTAGCCTGATATTTTTAGTAGCTCTCCATTGTAAAAGTTCGACATTTTCTGGTTGGAAAGTTAATTTGATGAGATGACTGTTTGCACTGTTTAGCGGATTAAGCAAGAGTTCTGCGATAAAAAAATTTGAGAAAACTATCAAAATTATTGAAAAGGGAATCAATAAGAGTAGACAGTATACTCTTTTACAATATTGTAAGGGTATATTGTAATGTTTTATATATTACAGATGCTTTTAATTTTAATGTTGTATAATGGAGACAGAGTTGTAAATGTCCACTTCGTTATTATCGTACGGCACGCGTAGACATCAAAGTAGGACACTTAGCCGGATCCTTTCCGCATACTACTGAACAAGTTTCAATGAATCGATGGTCACTCTACGTCGTCCAAAGTCAATGAATCACACAAACACCACCACAAGCCGGTATTTCGGTTATTTTTAATATGTCTTGCATTCGCCCCGGGAATCCGGAGCGGCCGGCGGGGAGCGCGGCTAATGGCTGACTCAGAGCTTGAATAACTGTGGAGTTATTTGTAGAGGATTCCCTCACATGCCAGCTACCACATGGTGGATGCTGACTGTCGCACTTAAGTACAAATAGACAGCTTATTTTATATTGGTAGAAGAATAGAGACTGAAGTTAACAAGGATGATAATAAAAATAAAATTGAGATAAACGAAATTGTTAGTTATATTTTATTAGCTATGTTAAAAAAAAATATTTTTTCATAGAAAGAGAGAAATAATTAAATTAATAATATATTTGTTATGTATATTTTTATTACTTCTATCAGTGTTCATGGTTAGGTAAAGTCTTTACCGTAGAAGACGATTAACTTGAAGTTGTTCTGGAAACAGATCGCTCATAGGCGTGTCTTCTCGACTTTTTCATTACGATATCTTAATGCAGTGGGTTTAACGCTCAGTGTTTCCGGTTGCCACGGAGCCGTCCCTAAAAAATGACTTGCCCTTCGGAAGGTAAAGGGGAGTTGCACAGAACCCTCTGTAGCTATGTGATGGCGTCCGTTTGTTCACCCGCTGAGAGTTCGGCCGCAGTGACCGCGTGTTTGGACGGCAGCGCGTAAACACGTAAACACGCAAACACGCAAACACGCAAACACGCTGGAATGCGCGCCGGGAACATTCAAAGCAACCAGATTTATAGCGAGTAGTGATGAATTTATGCGAGAAAAAACAGTTATAGTTTATTAACTCTGATTATATTGTAAACAACTGCGCACATTTCCCCAATTAGCTTTCTGTGGCGCGTGTACACCATGTGCGCGGCCGACGTTTACTCTTAAGCCGACCAAACCAAAGAAAATAATTACAGTACTAAAATATTCGATCTCTAGTATAGTAAGTCCGTTAGACTGTGTCCCTGTAGTATCTTCAACTTGAACAACTTCTCTGCAGGCATGTGCCTGGATTTTCCGTTGTCCACATTTGTTTTCGAAATCATGAAAAATTGATTCTTTCAGAATCTAAAATACCGGGTGATAGTTAAATATTCGTAGAATTTCCGCGATGTTAAGGTCCGCGAGGTCCGAGCGACTTCCGAAAGCTACCTACATGTCAATGTCGGCGCGACGTGACGCGACGCGACGTGACGCGACGTGACGTGACGCGACATGACGCGACGCGACGTGACGCGACGCGACGTGACGCGACGCGACGTGACGCGACGCGACGTGACGCGACGCGACGTGACGCGACGCGACGTGACGCGACGCGACGTGACGCGACGCGACGTGACGCGACGCGATGCGGCATTCAAAAAACAAGGAATTAGGTTAAATGAGGTAACTTCATTGTCGATACATTTTTTTGTACTAATTTCTAGAATCCGCAGCCACGGGCAGCGTGTGACGTCATATGACGTAATCCGAAACCTTGAGCTTACGGCTTTTAAGGAAAATAATATAAAATTTATAAATGTCCAAAGATTAAACTTAAGTAAAGGACATGCAGAATCAAATGCGCGATCATAGTTATCATTCAGAATTCCAGCATAAAGTTAGTAAAACTCTCATAAAAATAAGAAGAATAGTAATAGTATTTCCATTACTACTACTGTTTCTTACTTAGCACAATTAAGTTTGTCGCGGTTAGGTCTGGTATTCGTGGTGGAAACCACAAAAACGGGTTGTCAAATAGCGGAAGTTTTTACTTAATTTAACACAATAAAATGGATACACGAAAAATTGGCGAAAAAATGTTCAAGTCGAATAGCCGGTGACGCGGTTTTGATAAATTACTAGTTAACCTATAAATAAGAGTCTAGTTTTACCAAATGTAGTTTTTTTTTATCAAGTCTAGTTCAAGACAAAAGTCACCTCCTAACTATCATATATTCGTATTAGATTTTGCTCATGTATTTTCCAAAGAAGGTTCAAAGTTTTTTATATATGTATATGGTTATATTATTATGGGATCTTTGGGGGAGGTCTAATCAGTGGACGTGTGTCGATGGTCTGATGATGACGATGATGATGATGACTCTTTCTTCTTGTAATATTATTTGTAATAATTATTACAATATTTTATACCAGTTTTAATTTAAGATATAAGTATAACTATCCCCGGATAAACTTAGTTGTCGGCCGCGAGTTGTGTAAATACGTGTCAGTGACATTTACAACAATCCAGCAGAATTACTATAAATACTAGTTTCTTTCCTGTTTGCCCATTAATTAATCTGGTTATTAATAACATACAATAAGTGTTTACTTGAGTTAGGGATGTAACAGTTGCAGCGCAGTTACTTCCAAGTTAGCATATGATATGTTCGTCATGTCACATAACACTTTTTGTGTCAAGAGACTGTGGAACGTTATCTTCAAGGTGAATGAAACGATTTGGATTATGCTGTTCAAGAAGACATTAATAAAAGAATATTATCAAAAAAAAAAACAAAAATTTCTGTAACAATCACGACTTGTTATTTTGTAAATAACAGCGCAAAGTAATTTCCTTACAAAAAACTCATTTAACGTGTGTCGGTAGGTTTGCGTTAGAAGGCTTTCTAGCTGATGATTGCATCAGCCGCTATAACTTAACTATGCACTTTATCTGCCTTCGGGGCGCAGTGGCTGACCTGTTGCTTAATAACTCGGAGTTTCTCGTTTTATCGCGGGGGCCAAACTATATCGTTTGTTTGGAGGCAGGGACTCGGTGGCTAGTTATTATGTATCTATCACACTTGTCACGTTCCGGCTGTCAACGTGTAACAACATGTACTGGGCGAGCACGTATCACTATTCATGGACTTGTAGTCACTCAACATCGTGTGAAATTTATATCCTGTTAGACTATTGCAAATAAAAAACTTTACCAATGAATTATCATCTATAGTCTTAAAGTAACAAGTGCGATATCGCTTTGTGAAGTATTTATCCAAAGAGAGCTTGTTATTGATTAGCATGCGTGGATCTTGCTCGTCGCAGGCTCATCGCCCCGTCGCAGCGCGGTGCAAAAAATTTGTGCGCACGCGCAGTTCCCAGAAGCGGTAGATAAATATCTGTCGCCGACATTGAGCACGGTGCGATACGTGCGGTACGTGCGGCAAGGTGCGTACTGCACGCTGCGCGGCGCCCAGGCAGCTCGTACAATATAGTTTCCTCCATACGATTTTGTCCTTTTGTTTACGAAAGATACATCATCGTAAATGTCCTTATCAATATCAATAATCCGCATTTTTATTATCACTTCATTTTATGGTAAACGACTTGCCTGTCTATAACAACGCAGCATCCGTTAAGACGTTATACACAACACCACATTGCGCTCGTCGCCTTGAGACTTGTGATACTAAAACACGTTACTCCAGTAATTGCACTAATTACAGCGTCCTTAAAACCGGTACCTAGTAACGTTTGATCACTAATATTTCACGGCGGAAATAGTCGCAACAGTGTTAGTTACCTAGAGGACATCCGGCGACGGAGACTTACTGCCAGTTAAGTTGGTATTTTATTGGTGTTATTCTATTTATTCATTTGCTTTGTATTTATTAAGTCAACGCCACATTGACATGCAGATCGTCATTTACTGTATCACAAATTGGCACGGTGATAGAGCATACGTCTGCGAGTAACAATCACGCGCTGGCACGATGTTTATTCGTTGCAAAAATCACCCTAACACGTAAGATATATCATCTCATTACCGCAGTAATTTCCCAACAATCGGCTTCATTCAAACCGGGACACAATAACATTTGCTGCAACATCGGTTCAAGTACAAATGCATACATGCTTATGTGATGTAAGTAATAGTACTTTATTATATCATTGCTTATAGACATTGTAGAAATTATTAAAAAAATATTGTTCACATCATTGTTCTTATCGTGAGAACGGTAGTTTTCGTTACACGGTATGCCGCAATAGAGTCCTGCGACCAGCAACTTAATGATATTGGCAATCTTATAAAGCATGAGATGAATTGATCACACTTTGCGAAGGCAGCGCAGCGCGGCGGGCGCGGCGGGCGCTGCTGCAGCCGATCATAATTGCATTACATCACGGTGCCGTGAATCATGAGTTTTTTATCGTCTCATCTAAGATCACTTCGTTGGAAGCGTTACGTTAAGCATAGCCCTGGACAAAACCCGGCTCCCGGATCAGTAAACTCATTTAGTTTGCGATTTGCGACGGCCTCGTCAACACTGAACGAAGTAACTTCAACTTAAATATTTAAGCTACTATATAGAGGAATTGAAAACTTTTGTCATTACCTATTTTGTATAAATTTATACCAATCTATCCTCTAAGTAAATTCTTTTAAAGAAAACATTAATAAAATAAATTGAATGAGTAAAATATCTTCTCTTTACCGGTAACTACGCAAACAAGAGAAAAAAGATGAACTGTGGGAAAAGTTAATGTTACTGTGTGTTTAACATAAACTTTGACAAGTACAGCAAACTTTATTATACCATTATCACCTAAAATTTTAGAATTAGATCTAATTTGTAAGAGTAAGCGGTCTTTCTCAAATCTGCACTCGGTCGTTCGCTCTACAGATCAAAGGGTATTATAAATAAACAGCTGATGCTTGTTATATTATTCAAGGTCGCATGAACAAACCAAATAGCTGTTTTCATTACTAATTAATGTTTCTTTAATATCTATCGAATTATTAAAAAATTGACCCTAAAGACCTAAAGCTAAAGTCCGAGGAAATTATATTTATATCACTAGTTAGTAATATAAACAAACACTATGTTTTTCTTTTATTACGATTGATACGAAAATTTATTAAATTTCATCGTAATTTGTTTTTATGGTAACATTCAAACTATTAGCGATAGTCTTATATATCTTTAAAATAACGTTAGGCAACTTACACTATGCTCTACAGCTTCACATGGATTTGCAGTGGAAATTTCAGCCGCTCTCGGAGAGTAACCGGAATGTACAGGTGGAGAGACAACAAGTTATATATTATGTATAGTAACCATTAATGTGACAGTTTACTGATGGTAGGCCTCCGTTGCCGGAAACCGTCTAGGTAGGTACCGCAGTAGCTTCTGTTGCGGCCGACAAACAGTAGTGTGCAAACATTTGTGAAGAATATTTGAAGGGCGCAGTATAATTACTGGGGTAACAAGAACTAACATCTTATATCTTAAGACGACGAGCATAATGTGATGTTGTGTGTAGCATCCCAATTAGCTCCACAATGCTATGGGTAGACGTATAGCTTACCATCAGGTGAACGTGCCGGTCGTCTCGTTCGTTGAATAAAAAGCTAATCTTCTAAACAAGTTGGTATTCAAATATGACAAAGTGACAAATTAATTATGTATATATGTATGTTTATGTAACGGCAGCCAGCGGAACTGCATGGCAACAGTTGCCCGGCTGCCGGTGAATCAACGCCCGTCGTTGATAAGCCGGAGGTCGCCGGTTCGAAGCGCGTTAGACGAGCATGCTTATCGATTGAACGACTGGCCAAATGTTATTGCATAATGTAGTGACTTAAAGATAATATTGTCACACTGTTTCCAAAGAAACATAAATGTGATGAACTGATGATAAAACCGATAGTAGAACCGGATATTGTCACCAATTTAACTATCATACGACGTAGTAGCCTACGTTTGTGTGTTGTTTAATGAAACAATATCAATACGTGGTGGTGGTGGTGGCGGCGTGGTGTAATATACGAACATGAGACAGTAGACCACAATATCCGGTTTACAACAACTGTTTCATTTGGATGAAGAGACACAAATTCACAAATCTGATGACCGACCTCCAGTAACGGAAAGCCGCTTTAAAAAGAAGAATGAAATATTGCCCAATAGTTAAAGGATCAAGTTGAAAAGTTTATTTGCTAAATCTAAAGCTAAAGCTTAAAGCTATATAAGCTAAAACATAAAGCCTTGAGTTTCAATGAAAAAAATTTTGAAAGCGACATTAACTGCTCCCACGGGCTCCTTGAAAACAGATAACTTCCGGAGAGTTGATCAGATTTTCTATAGTTACTAGTAAACTATGAATAAAGTAAACTTTAACTAAAACCGTGCAGTCAGTGGCTCGTCTCTGTGGTTACGTCCACGAACAGAACTAGAGTCCATGACACGTACTCTGAACTTACAGCACTCCCATTGTTGGTCGGAAGCAGCCATACCGCTACATCCTATTGGGGTAGGCGCGTTGCAGTGATGTTGAGGAGTTGTGTTAGTTAATCGTTTGCAAGTGATTACCTCCGCAAGTGCCTCGATAAGCCCGCTGCCAGGGTCAATGCTCAAACGATAATTAATTCAATTATACATAGAGATAAATAAAAAAGTTTCCGTTGACTTTTAATCTTTTCTCCGCTAAGATTTATCTTAAAATAGAAGCAATAAACTCAATGCTATAAATGTATTGTTTTGCATCATTTTAATTTGTTCATGTTTCTTGTACTAGGGCTAGTTTTGCAGCGGTGGTTTGGGGACATTATTTTGGCTTTTCAGGGGAAATTCTATAGTAATATTACTACAGTAACATTGCGTCGTGTTTGTTGATATTGAATTTACATTACTCTAGTAACTTTAAGTGTTGCGAACTAAAACATGAACGATCTCAGTCAACAGTCCGATAATGCTTACAACTTGTTAGATTGGTATACACTGCACCAAATTGTGCTCGTCTCCTTGACATATAGGATATTGTCACGATACCCTAGTAATTCCTCTAGCTACAACGTCCTTTCAATCCGGAAGACGGCAATGTTTGCACAGTACTGTTTAGCGGCTGCAATAGGCGCTGCGGTGGTACCTTGATAGTCTCCGGCAACAGAGGCCTACAGGCAGTAATATAAACGTATCATCATCATCATCAGACGATAGACGTCCACAGCTGGACATAAGCTTACTCCGAAATTCCCCTCATCGATCGGACCTGTGCTGCTCGCATCCAGCGGTTTTCCGTGACTTGCCGGACACTACGACCCGTCATTTGTTTTACCACGGTGGCCCAAAGCGTGTTGATGGGAGCCAGAGGCTCGTTTATTGATTAGCAGGGTGGGCCGGTACCACGAGCAGGTGAGGTTGGCTCGATTCCCATGAGTTATTATGCGAGACCTCTTACACCTCTATAGACGTATAGTTGTTGTATATACTGACCACAGCACGAACTCCTACGGAGTGGGATGAGAAAAGACTTTTAAAAAAAATATTATTTATTAGGATTTAGAAACTTATTACAATTAAAACACGTGTCCACATCCAAATCTAACTCCGAACTACCTTTTGGAAGAAGAATGTAACAGCATGACGCAACTCCAAGTAAATGGAGTAAACAGAGTAATCATATTACTTGCCGCAATTTCTAGAAATGGAGTAAAACGGCTAAGCGTTTTCATTTGTGTAGGCTGCTATGTAAAAAATACCAAAACAACCCCCCGATAAGATTGATTATTACAGGTAAGTGATGATAAATTTAAACTGGATACAGTTTTCAATGTGGACATTACAAAATTTTTGTCACTAGAATCTAAGCTACTATTAATTCTAAAAGATACGTATGTGTTATAAAATTTTGACTTGAATCTTGCTGTGTTCTTCCTTTTAACCGGTCGTGATAAAGGTTTATCTGAAAGGTCAGGATCTGATGTATCTGCAGTTTCTGATAAATTTTGAGCTCGGAAATTTTTTGACTCATTATAATTCTTATTATATATTTTAATACAACAAACATGATTTTTATAAAAAATATATTTCCTAAGTTTAAACAATAACAATACAAAAAAGCAAATAGGAAGAATGTATATCAAAGAAAGGTAATGCGTGCTGTTTCTCTAAATGCGAGTGTTAGAGATACTGGAGTGATCGCCTCTCTGATGAGTGAGGACGAAACTCGCACCATATTTCTGGAGTATTGTAGTAGAATAATAGGAAAAATAATAAAATGTAAATAAATAATAACAATAAAAACTAAATAAATAATTGTGTTTATAAAAACAAAATGTAAACAAAATGTAATAAAATATAATAATGTATGAAGAAATAAAATTGGAAGAAGAAGAAACTATGAAACAGCGGATGATTCTTTTCAGGCTCCCCCCCCCCCTCCCAGAAATAAACACAAGAGGATGTCTTCACTTCAGAAAGGAGGAATGATAGAAAGAAAGGAATGTAGAATGATAGAGAAGAGAAAAGTGTGAAAGATAAGTATGATAAAAGATGATAAGAATGATACATGATAATTAGGAAAAATAAATGTAATAAAAAGTAAGATAGTAAATGAAAAAATGGACATAAAAGCCCCTGACCCACAACAGGCAGGAGGAACAACAAAAAAAATGTGAGTGTTCAGAAACTGTGTTCAAGTACTTGTAATGCTTCAGATAAACAATCGAAGTTGTTATATTCGTGCAATCTCACAAAAGGTATTTTTAAGGAACAGAATCAGCGACCTTTGGACTTGCGCAACAACCGTCCTCGATTATACGCAACTTCGAGACGCAATTGGTAATACTAGAAGTGACAATGTCGCCAGGTGTAACAGTGAGAGTTTTATAATATGCCTTACAGGATTTTCGTAGGTGTAAAACCCCGTAAAAAGCAAAACTACTTCATGGCTGTTCAATCCATCGTCAAACATGACACGGCCCTTAGTCGGTTCAGACTGTACCATAATCCAACAGTTATGAGTTAATAATTGTGCTTGCAACAGTTGTGCAAACATTGTTCAATGCACACACTAAACTAACCAACACTTGTCTGTAACCACTTTGCAAGAGTTCACACTTTCCAACTGAGAGAACAACAATCGATCGAATGTTATTGCCGGGTACTGTGTGCTGGGAATTACTAAAATATATGTACTTAGTGATTTCGCGTTAGGGGATATAGGGGGAGGTATATTGTCGACTAGCTTATATACTTGTGGGAGAACTAACGGCACCTTAAATATGAATATTAATTTGTTTTCATGGTAGTAACACACGATGTCTGATATGTTTATTGTTTCGTATACATTTTGTAAGGTTTTTTTTTTTTTTTTTTTATTAACGTGTGTAACAAAATGCTAACGGAACGCACACCCCGTACCAATACTGGGCCGGTAGCGGGGTAGTGTCGGACTCCAACCGACTAAAAAGCTTCACACGGTATTCCATCACCTCCGCAAATAAATGCACGAGGGTCGCGGGATAACGCGACAGTTCTTCCGCAACCCCCGTTCGGTGCCCGGATCGAACGAGCCCGCCTCGGGGAGAGATGTGAAGCATCCCTCCCAACTGACAAAATCCCTACACTGCGCGGCGACGCGTCGGAATACGAGACGCGTCGCCAGATACGCCCCAGGAACCCTTTCCAAGGGGGGCGCCGGACCGACGGCCCTTGTCGATACATTTTGTAAGGTTAGCGAAATAGGCGAGTCAGCATGTCGCGGCAGCCTGGCTGTGTACGGACGGATGTACAATGTTCATTTACTATATATTACAGCATTGTTTATGTCATCGATATCGAAACACAAGGACAGAATTCTACTCTCTAAGGAAGTAATTAGTAACGTTAACTGAGATTTTATTTCCAACTTATCGATATATATCATACTTATATCTTCGACATTGTACTATTAAAAGTTGAGATGGTGGATTTAATCTCATGTATATTATCGCGCATTACTGCTGCTAACTGTTTACATCCAGCTGTACTTTGTTTATGGCGTTAGGGAATCTGTTCGCGTCGTCCGCGTCTAGAGTCCCGAAGAAGGTTTTTAACATGGAACCGCCAGCGTCTGTCAGACCGCGTTTAGACCTTTTACCGACACATTCTACTTTCTTAGGATCGAGTTTTACTCCTTGATCGGATATTATATGACCTAGATATTGTACTTCTTTTCACATAAACTCACTTTTATCTGGTTGTAATTTTAAATTAAGTTCGCGTAGTTTTTCGAACACCTACCGTAATTTAGTCAATTGCGAAGATAAGTCGTGACCAAGAACAATAATCTCATCTAAGTATGTAAAACAATGTACACCCTGTAATCCCGATAGCACAATATTCATGAGCCTTTGGAAGGTGGAATGTGAATTTTTCAGTCCAAAGGGCATTCTATTAAATTGATAGTGACCAGGTTGTCCAGAGACGCCTGGAATGCTGAAGGCGGTTTTTTCAACGTCCGAATCTTTTGTACAGACTTGATGAAATGATGATGCTAAGTCTAGGGTTGTATATTTACTGTGACCTAACTGGTCTAATATATGAGCTATGTTATGTATGGGATAAGTATCTCCTATAGTGATTTCATTGAGCTTTCGATAATCGATCACGATACGCCACTTAGGTTTTCCTGAAGCGTCGCGTTTTTTTGGCACAACCCAAATGGGGGCAGGCCAGGCAGAGACGGACGGGCTTATTATACCTTGACCTAACATATTCTTTATTTGCCTACTAACCTCTTCTTTATGACATTCGGGAAACCGGTAACTTTTCACGTGGATCGGAGTTTCGGATGTAGTGCGAATTTCGTGTTGAATTGTTTTAGTAGCGGTTAACTGACCTCCTTCTAGGAAGAACACATCATTAAATTCAGAGCATAAATTACGAAGACTCGACTCTTCCTCTTTATTTAGGTGGCCACACCTTAAAGCGTTTTGAACTCGGTTATCATGGCTCAAGTCAGGCAGAACAGTTTGAAAACAGGGAAACATTTTATCCACACAATTGAAAGAATTCTCGATTATGGATGGACCGTGCTCTGAAATAATTAAAACTGGTTCTAGTGTTAACTTAGTAGGATTTAGTATAACTTTACTCTCTGAAGTATTTAGAACAGAAATATTGATTTTATTGTTTGATTTGACAGTAGTGAGACATTTAGAGAAATAGAGATAGGGGTGTTCTTTAAGTTTTGTTACTAAATTTAACCCTTTTCCTAATTCTGGATTTGTGCCCGAACATTCGATCCCAACTTCACTACGACTTGGTATTACGTAAATTGGTCAGTTTTTAATTCAAAATATAGGGTGGGGCTGCCTAGTAATTGTAGTTGCGATCTCGTATACGATATAGAAGCTTTATGAGTTGATAAGAAATTCGTACCGGTTATACCGTCATACTCGAGATTAACATTGTTAACGACATGAAAATTAAAATCGAAATCCTTTCCTGCGTCCGTCCTGTGTATGATCGATAGCATAAAACGACCCTTAGTCTTTGCGTAGGAGCCCATATCATTTATACCCTTAAATTTTACGGTATTGTTATCTAGGTTAGGAACTTTCGACAAACTAGATCCTTTTACGAGACAAATAGAACTACCTGTACCGATTAAAATTTTAATGGTTTAATGGAATGAGACGTGTGGACTTCGATAGATGGTGATGATATTCTTTTATCTTAAGATATATCATAAATCATTGGTTACAATATAGCATTCTGTTTCAGAATGTCCTGGTCTATAACAACTTCTGCACACTTCTAGTTTTAATTGCAAGAAAGTAGTTTTGCGAGTATTTAAAATTTATTCTTCTTCTACAGCGATGTTGATAGCCGCATTTAAATTTCTCGGGTCTCTACACCGGACTATATTACTGACATCAGAGTTTAAACCCATGGTAAATGTAAACAAAGCTAGGTCTTCCGTCATTGCCATTCGGCCCGGTAACTCCTCGCTTTATAGGTTAGCATAAGAATAGGTTTATCAGCGCCTTTGACAGACATATTGAAATTATTTTTTCTGTATACTTATTCCATAATGTTTAAACTACTTGTGACAATTATATATATGACAATAACTTATCAATAATTTCACTCACAACTTGAATAGGAACTGGAACAGCATGACGAGTATAGGTAGACGGCGAACAGGATCTGCGGCAGGAGCTGGGATATTTCAGGAACTTGGTATTCTTCAAACCAAGAGCGGTTGATCGCAGTGATGTTGATAGGATTGGGTGATACAATAATCCTTGTTGAATCTTGTTTTTCGCGATACCGACAGGATATTGAAACAGGAGACAGTGATAGTAGTAGAATCGTTCGTGATGCACGTAAAAGGTCAAAAGTTTGTCAGGAATGTGAAGATGAGTTCGAATTCACTAATGTTAATTGAATTGAGGTATGGCAGTAGGGTTGTGGACACTTAATTTACAGAGAATTAGTATTTTATCTTTAATTCACGTAGAAATTGCAGAAATATCCCACTTCTGACATCATTGTTACGGAGTGGGATGAGAAAAGACTTTTAAAAAAAATATTATTTATTAGGATTTAGAAACTTATTACAATTAAAACACGTGTCCACATCCAAATCTAACTCCGAACTACCTTTTGGAAGAAGAATGTAACAGCATGACGCCACTGCAAGTAAATGGAGTAAACAGAGTAATCATATTACTTGCCGCAATTTCCAGAAATGGAGTAAAACGGCTAAGCGTTTTCATTTGTGTAGGCTGCTATGTAAAAAATACCAAAACATAACGTAACGTTAAATAAGATTTGTTAAAACCTTAACTACCGCCCGCAGCCTTGGTCGGTCAATGTCGGCTTATGCAAGCATTCGTTGCGGTTACGTCGTTGTGTCGTCAGCGGGAACATGTCGGCGCTTGTCCGACTCGACCGTTTCATATCTCAAGTCCGTTACCGGTGCGAAATGTTCTATGTAAATATTTGATCTGAGAACGTTCACTCTGCTGGTGGAAGTTGTTGAAAAATAACCTGACTCATCACATAAATGTTATGTAATATTGCGACATAGGGATCTTGATATTGATGATGGTGGTGATGAAAAATTAGATGCAGTTGAACGAACTAGTGAAAAGCATCCTGTGTATACAAGTTTAGAGCGACTGCGGCAGGTAGCTATCGCCGGAGATAATCCAATTATTAATATTTGTACCGTTAGGCAGTAATGTGCAGATATTACAGGTTATAATAATAACTATATAAGGTTAAATAAATATATAAGGTTAGTTAAATTCCTTAAATGCAAACAGTTTATGTTCAATTTTGATGGCGATGAGTTCAACGAGGTAGTGTATAAAGATGTTAACTTTCATTACATTATAATGAACAGATGTATCTAGTAAGAACTGTTCTATTCTTTATGGTTGACGACATAAAGGAGTGGATCGGGCTTAAATACCATCAGTTAAAAAGTATAGCCGAGGATCGAATTGGTTCTCTCAATTTGACCGCCAAACTTCAGTTTGAAGAGGACACGTAATGATGATGATTTACTAAAGATACTTTTGTTTGGTTCATTGTGATCAATGCGACAGTTGCAATATTTATCAGTTAACCTTCATGAAGTGTTTTATGAACTTTAACAAAGAGACGTTTGAACAGAGTCCAGCGTGTAGGACAATTGATATTGAATTGATAAAATAGATGTATATCAATATCTTATAAGGATATTTGACGATTATTTCAATGATAACCTTATTTAATCAACGTAATCATAACTGCTGATTAATGATCAATTTGCAAGGAATTAAACCAGTTTAATTGATATTTATTAATTTTTTGGTTTTATAAAAAAATAGCTTCTTTAAGTTTCAAAAGAAAATTGTCAAAAGTTGAATTCGAACGAGTAGCTAGCTCTATTAGGAAAGAAATATAATTCCGAGGTCATTGACCAGGTCCAATGCGTTTTTAAAAAAATTTCTCTCACTTCTGATGTTGATCGAATACAGACCCAGATCTTGTATCTTATCGCCCTGGGCACATGGGCATTCGACGCGGAATGATTTGTAGATGGTTATAGGCTATTCGCCTTTTGAAGTTCATAGATCCTTCGTTATTTTATTTCTAATTAACTCTTGTAAACATTTTCATTTGGTATTATTTATGCGGTTGCTATAGTAACGATTGCTTTAGAAAGCCATTCTGTATTAAGGCCAACAAAGCGGGCTGGGTACAGTTAGTAATATTACGAGTAGATAAAGAAATATATAGCAGTGTTTGTTGTACTCAAATATATTCTATTTATTTATTATTTATTATTAAAAAGTCGGTCAATAAGATGTAACATCGTAGGAACCAGAACCTTGTGAGTAATGTGGTGGTGTAAAGACATCTCTACACCGAATCTAATAAAACCGCAGTCATGGGCAGACATATTGTACTAATCGCTGTCAAAACACCTTACAAGCGTTTCCTGCCACTTAATGCACGTGCATTAGAATGACAGCCGACGGGGCACTTAGGTCCTCGATTGGGGACCGCGTACCGGAAGACGTAGTGTTGGCAGACCCCCACCAGGTGGTCCGACGATCTGGTGAAGGTTGCGGGAAGCAGTTGGATGCGAGCAGCGCAGGACCGATCCATGTGCAGATCTTTGGGGGAGGTCTATGTCCAGCAGTGGATGTCTGTTGGCTGGTAATAATTATGATGATGATGAATTAGATTATTTGAAAAAAGATTAATTGTTTTTTTATTCTACACAGCGACGAGCCGAGTGGGACGTGCACCTGATGGCAGGTGATACGTCTGCCTGTAACAACGTGGCGCTAATTAGGATGATAAACGCTGACTAACATTGCGCTCTCTTGTACGCGCCTTGACACATAACATGTAAAATCTCATTACTGCAGTAATTACACTAGCTAGCTACAACCTCCTTTCAAACCGAATCACAGTAATGTTTGCACAGTACTGTTTGTCGGCTGCTGTAGGCGCTGCGGCGGTACCTACCTACGAGTGGATGGTTTCCGGCAACAGAGACCTACCGCCAGCATATAAGTATACAGTAAACAGCACAATGTTATACCACCAGTACATAGTAAATTATTTTATTAATTACTGCGACATACTTATATTATTTATAAGTTTGTTCCAATGATTGGAGGGTCAGACGCAACTTCATCTTATTAATAACCGGCAGAGATCGCGCGGCTCTAACTGCGGAGTCGCCGCTGGACCCCCTGGCTGCTCACCGCAAAACCTAAAGTAACTCTGTCATACCTGGTCCACGCAGATAACTTGACGAATATTTGGTGAGCGAATCATTATATATTATGTTATAATACTTAATACATAAATAATCATATTGTATGTATGTATACTTCTCTAACAAATACCGTTTATTTTTAAATCTGCTCGGAAGGGCAAAGGTTTGTTCGCTTGTGTCTGGGTATTTTTTTTATGTTTTCTTTTAAAGAATAAAACAATTTTGAAAATCATTCGCTTTTTTTTATAATTCGTAATATCATAAAATTTAAACTATTTATAACCAGATCATCATCAGTATCTATTAAAACAATTTTTTAATGTGTTTGGACGCGATTATTACGTCGCCTTTGTTATTTCATTATAAGTACGATCTCGATGAAAAAAAGAAATGTATTCATAACGATTCGATAATTTAATCCTCAAACTATATAAATCAATTACTAGATTCTCAAGATCAAAGTTCAAAGCCCATACGCCTCGTTATCTTAACTGAACGTTTGGTTAGTCCAGGAAGTGTCTGGTGACAACGTCGCAAGATAATATAAATCTTAGTACAATTGCAACTGATTAATTGATGATTTGCTTCAATGTAAAATCAATATCTTAATTTTTAGGTACTTTGATATTCTAGAATAGAGGGGTCACAAAAACTGCGCATGCCATAAACTGCTGTCGGTATAAAAATAATTTTGTCAGTTAGTTATCTTTTTCTTTTACTAACTACAATTCAGAGATGAACAGTTATGAATGTCATGTAATGGAGTGGTCTTCCTATTTCAGATTTAGCTGGTTTTCTCTCATCAGCTAATTACTGGTAATTAAATTTCTTGAGGCTTTAACTATTTATCAATACAGATTATCATCCTACTTCTGCTCCAGGTAATATACGAACAGTTATCAACACATTGAATTTAATAAATGTCAGAGGAAATGTTAAAATTCAATCTACGTTTGACATAATTTTTGACGCTCACACTCTTGAATAATTTTTTTTATAACATTCAAATATCTCATTGATCACGCAATTCCACTATTTAAATATGTGCATCCATCGGCAGCCAAATACTTTAGGGTGCGCCCTAAATCAATAGAATTATTATATAATTATAAATCAGGTAAGTATAGCTGATAATATAGATATATTTACAAAAAAAAAATTGACGTAATTAGTGGAAGAAAAACTAAATATATAAGTAATACGCAGTTTCACTTACAAGTTCTGAACGCTGGCGGGGTCAACGTCTGTGCCAGTTAAAAATAGATATTTTGTGACATATTGGTAAAGGCATCGGTATCTGTGGACAAAAGGTTAACCAACATTATGCCAGTGTAGCTTTAGAACCTTGGGCGGGTTACATTTAGCAATCTGCTTTAGGAATTGCGTTTATTTGTCGGCTTATAGGAATTGCATCGTAGATGCGGAGCCGATAACTCTGAAGATAAAAGCAATAATCAATATGAATTGATTATTGCTTTGCTTTTGTGCATCTGAATGCACACACAAAGTTCACGACTCAGATGACGATACGTCAAAATGGTTTATTAAACTATTAGTTTCTCATCTAGTACGCTGATCTACCATCTTAGGCCACATGTCCATTTAACAACAGTGATGGATGGAACCACTGTGGATAAAGAACCCTAATGTTATCAGAAAAGAAAGTAAGAGTTTGTACACATATTGGAAACGAAAGAAAAGATATCTTTATACGTCCTTTACATCGAGCTCTTACCTTAGTATAATCTAACAAAAAAAAAAAAAATTATTTGCTTCGAGACAAAACGAACGCTACTGAGAATGGTCAGTGATAGGACGTAGCCATAACAATGAGTTTTAAGATTGAATTCGGGAAAATAATTTTACCAAGTTTACCTTATCAATTATGAAACGATTACTAAATAATTAAATACATCGTGCTATACAAGTATATTAAAAAACTTATTAAACAGTGGCCAAATATGTTTTACACGAAGGAAGTATAACCAAAAACTTGGCAGATTTAAAGAAAAATGCGTGATTCATATTTTGCACCCGTTTTACACATTATCAGATTTTTATCGACATTCCTTTGGACAGGGCACTGTTACAGAAATAATTTACAAAGTAAATGGCAGCAACACGTTACGGTACGAATATAAAAATTCCATCATAACAAATAATAACTTTTTAAAAATAAAGCACAACACATTATTAATAAACCCACTCAGTAGGTTTGCCACGATAATGTTTAGGGAATTAGACATTCATTTATCATTGATTATAATGTTCGATTTGTAGATTAAATATTAAAATATGTAATATAATAGTAGTCTTAAGAAAGTATTTCAAAATGAAATTGGTTAAATGTAATAATAGTGTTTATTTAGTTTTACGTTTTACGTTTAACGTAACTTGGCGGACTGTCCGCGTGAGTGTGCTGCGTGTGGCAACACCGCGCGCCTCCGCCATAAATTAGCGGAAATGCGGCATAAATTAAATTCTGCCCGCGGGTGACACGCGCTGACATTCCGCGCCCCGCGCTCGCGCCACTTTTCTCAGAACACACTTTCACTGTTCGAGATCTGACGCAAGCGCACGCGCACGCGCGCGGCGCCCCACTCCCACCTCTACCGCCGCACCGACCCGCGCCGCGCCGCGCCGGCCCCGCCATCCGCGCCGTAATTAGTACGCGCTTTATAGAGCATAGTTTTAGTTTCCTTTTTATATAAATATTGGTTTGGTTTATCGGATGTTTAGGTTAATTTGCTTTAAATCCATGGAGCGTCGAATTGAGCGGTAATGCGTAAGGCATACGTCCGCCTGTTATAACAACAACAATATGGCGTTACGATGACAACGCTGCTTCTCATTATACTGTGCCCTTTGAGACAATAGCAGTTACCCCAGCAATTCACTAGCAACAGCGCCCTTCAAACCGGAACACAGTAATGTTTGCACACTACTGTTTGTCGGCTGCTGAAGACGCTGCGGTTGTTCAGCACCTAGACTGTCTCCGGCAATGGAGATCTACCACCGGTACATAAGTATATAGTAGATAGTAATATATTTTATTATTTATTCATTACTGCGACATACTTACAGTGTTTATGAGTTTGTTCCAATGATTGGAGGGCCAGACGCAAGTTCATCTTATTAATAACCGGCAGAGATCGCGCGGCTCGCGGTTCGGGGCTCTATCTGCGGAGTCGCCGCTCATCGCAAACTCTTGACCTGCCTAGATGGTCTCCGGCAACAAATGTCTACCATCAGTAAGACAATAACATTAAAATATATTAATTAATACTTGTAATTAGTTAATATTAGTAATTGTGTAAGGGGCCATTTGTTTAATTATCTAGGCAGACCGCAAGGTGTCACGTGGAGCGGTGACATTGGCACTTGGCGTGTTCTTGGCGGCGCCGTTTCCACGGGCGATGCTTAGAGAAGGTGGAATGTCCACACAAGCGGCGATCCAAATTGTACTTTAAAGTAACGGAAGAGGTTGTAAATTAAGTTAACGTGTAGACGGTGTGGAAGTTGGCCGATTTTGCCGTGGCACCGGGCGCCACTTGAGTCGTTTGGCGCGCCGAGGCCGCGGAAACGTGGCTCCATTCATAAACTGACAGGAGGTCACCGCTTACGGGCACAGTGGCTGGGCTGGTGCGTAGCGGCCCGCGCGACCTGACCGACGGTCTTGGGCCTAATTAGCGATCAATGATAAGCGGGGAGTGCAGCCGCGCGCCGGGCCTTTATTGTATTAATTAGTGGCTGTCACGCGCCCGCCGGATGTCCGTCCGCCTGAACCCGGTTCAGTGTTGCGTCTTTACTTACGTCTGCGCTGGATCTGTACAGCAATGTATTTATCCGAGTCCTTCGTACTGATTAAAATACATCCATTTCATGTATGTATTTGTTATTTAACACGTTTAGTGCCTTATGAGATCTATTGTATCTCCTACCAGTCTTTCTGGTGGCACAGCGCCATAAATAGTATTCGCTCCTTTTTTGCGAGAGGCTGTAATTTCTTAATTTCTGTCTGGTAGAGATAAACATACTCCATGCTTTCAGTTGGATTCAATAATTGATTTTTTATTCAACGAGGCGATGCGATACGACAGCGCACAACAACGTGGCGCTAGTTAGGATGTTATACACTGCACCATATTATGCTTGTCGCCTTGAGACATAAGATATTAGGTCTCGTTACTCCCGTAATTTACAAAGTTACTCCGATTTGAAGGGTTTTTTTTTATTATTATTAGTTTGCATACAGCTGTTTTGCGGCAGAAATGGAAGCTGCGGTGGTAACTACCTAGACGGTTCCAGCAATAGAGTCCTACTACCAGTGAAAAGTAGTTCCTCTATTCGTAAGATGCACGCGCAGCTAACGTGTTAATGACCATCAAATACAATCTGAGAATGTTTATTTTTTTTTTATTTCAAAGCCAAAATGTTACAACAGGGGTGGGGGGTGGAGCAGTAAATTTCTATTGCGTTGAACAATTTGAAAGTGTGTACAAAACGGTTCAAATATGTCGGTGGGGTGATTCACGCGCCGGCGAGAGCGGCGTGATGAAACAAACCTCGAGATGGCAGCTTAGTTACTGCAGAGCCGTGGAGTAGAAGATCAAGGTTCGCGATGCCGCGGGCGTCGTTACAAACTAATGATAATGCCGTATAGATGAAATAAATAAACTAATGATAATGCCGTATAGATGAAATAAATAAAATAATGATAATGCCGTATAGATGAAATAAATAAAATAATGATAATGCCGTATAGATGAAATAAATAAACTAATGATAATGCCGTATAGATGAAATAAATAAAATAATGATAATGCCGTATAGATGAAATAAATAAAATAATGATAATGCCGTATAGATGAAATAAATAAAATAATGATAATGCCGTATAGATGAAATAAATAAAATAATGATAATGCCGTATAGATGAAATAAATAAAATAATGATAATGCCGTATAGATGAAATAAATAAAATAATGATAATGCCGTATAGATGAAATAAATAAACTAATGATAATGCCGTATAGATGAAATAAATAAAATAATGATAATGTCGTTACAAACTAATGATAATTCCGTATAGATGAAACTGTTGGAAATTAATAAATCATAACTAGTAAAATGATAAAGACGACGAAAATGAAACTAGCAATAAAATTACATTTTACTGCTGGTAGTGTCTCTGTTGCTACAGACCGTCTAGGTAGGTACCAGCGCAGCGCCTGTTGCAGCCGACAGACAGTACTGTGCAAACATTACAATGATCCGGTTTGAAGGACCAATAGCTATCACTGGTGGTAGTGTCTCTGTTGCTACAGACCGTCTAGGTAGGTACCAGCGCAGCGCCTGTTGCAGCCGACAGACAGTACTGTACAAACATTACAATGATCCGGTTTGAAGGACCAATAGCTATCACTGGTGGTAGTGTCTCTGTTGCTACAGACCGTCTAGGTAGGTACCAGCGCAGCGCCTGTTGCAGCCGACAGACAGTACTGTACAAACATTACAATGATCCGGTTTGAAGGACCAATAGCTATCACTGGTGGTAGTGTCTCTGTTGCTACAGACCGTCTAGGTAGGTACCAGCGCAGCGCCTGTTGCAGCCGACAGACAGTACTGTACAAACATTACAATGATCCGGTTTGAAGGACCAATAGCTATCACTGGTGGTAGTGTCTCTGTTGCTACAGACCGTCTAGGTAGGTACCAGCGCAGCGCCTGTTGCAGCCGACAGACAGTACTGTGCAAACATTACAATGATCCGATTTGAAGGACCAATAGCTATCACTGGTGGTAGTGTCTCTGTTGCTACAGACCTTTCTAGGTAGGTACCAGCGCAGCGCCTGTTGCAGCCGACAGACAGTACTGTGCAAACATTACAATGATCCGGTTTGAAGGACCAATAGCTATCACTGGTGGTAGTGTCTCTGTAGCTACAGACCGTCTAGGTAGGTACCAGCGCAGCGCCTGTTGCAGCCGACAGACAGTACTGTGCAAACATTACAATGATCCGGTTTGAAGGACCAATAGCTATCACTGGTGGTAGTGTCTCTGTTGCTACAGACCGTCTAGGTAGGTACCAGCGCAGCGCCTGTTGCAGCCGACAGAGAGTACTGTGCAAACATTACAATGATCCGGTTTGAAGGACCAATAGCTATCACTGGTGGTAGTGTCTCTGTTGCTATAGACCGCCTAGGTAGGTACCAGCGCAGCGCCTGTTGCAGCCGACAGACAGTACTGTGCAAACATTACAATGATCCGGTTTGAAGGACCAATAGCTATCACTGGTGGTAGTGTCTCTGTTGCTATAGACCGTCTAGGTAGGTACCAGCGCAGCGCCTGTTGCAGCCGACAGACAGTACTGTGCAAACATTACAATGATCTGGTTTGAAGGACCAATAGCTGTCACTGGTGGTAGTGTCTCTGTTGCTACAGACCGTCTAGGTAGGTACCAGCGCAGCGCCTGTTGCAGCCGACAGACACTACTGTGCAAACATTACAATGATCTGGTTTGAAGGACCAATAGCTGTCACTGGTGGTAGTGTCTCTGTTGCTACAGACCGTCTAGGTAGGTACCAGCGCAGCGCCTGTTGCAGCCGACAGACAGTACTGTGCAAACATTACAATGATCCGGTTTGAAGGACCAATAGCTATCACTGGTGGTAGTGTCTCTGTTGCTATAGACCGTCTAGGTAGGTACCAGCGCAGCGCCTGTTGCAGCCGACAGACAGTACTGTGCAAACATTACAATGATCTGGTTTGAAGGACCAATAGCTGTCACTGGTGGTAGTGTCTCTGTTGCTATAGACCGTCTAGGTAGGTACCAGCGCAGCGCCTGTTGCAGCCGACAGACACTACTGTGCAAACATTACAATGATCTGGTTTGAAGGACCAATAGCTGTCACTGGTGGTAGTGTCTCTGTTGCTACAGACCGTCTAGGTAGGTACCAGCGCAGCGCCTGTTGCAGCCGACAGACAGTACTGTGCAAACATTACAATGATCTGGTTTGAAGGACCAATAGCTGTCACTGGTGGTAGTGTCTCTGTTGCTATAGACCGCCTAGGTAGGTACCAGCGCAGCGCCTGTTGCAGCCGACAGACAGTACTGTGCAAACATTACAATGATCTGGTTTGAAGGACCAATAGCTGTCACTGGTGGTAGTGTCTCTGTTGCTATAGACCGCCTAGGTAGGTACCAGCGCAGCGCCTGTTGCAGCCGACAGACAGTACTGTGCAAACATTACAATGATCTGGTTTGAAGGACCAATAGCTGTCACTGGTGGTAGTGTCTCTGTTGCTATAGACCGCCTAGGTAGGTACCAGCGCAGCGCCTGTTGCAGCCGACAGACAGTACTGTGCAAACATTACAATGATCTGGTTTGAAGGACCAATAGCTGTCACTGGTGGTAGTGTCTCTGTTGCTATAGACCGCCTAGGTAGGTACCAGCGCAGCGCCTGTTGCAGCCGACAGACAGTACTGTGCAAACATTACAATGATCTGGTTTGAAGGACCAATAGCTGTCACTGGTGGTAGTGTCTCTGTTGCTATAGACCGCCTAGGTAGGTACCAGCGCAGCGCCTGTTGCAGCCGACAGACACTACTGTGCAAACATTACAATGATCTGGTTTGAAGGACCAATAGCTGTCACTGGTGGTAGTGTCTCTGTTGCTATAGACCGCCTAGGTAGGTACCAGCGCAGCGCCTGTTGCAGCCGACAGACAGTACTGTGCAAACATTACAATGATCTGGTTTGTAGGACCAATAGCTATCACTGGTGGTAGTGTCTCTGTTGCTACAGACCGTCTAGGTAGGTACCAGCGCAGCGCCTGTTGCAGCCGACAGACAGTACTGTGCAAACATTACAATGATCCGGTTTGAAGGACCAATAGCTATCACTGGTGGTAGTGTCTCTGTTGCTATAGACCGTCTAGGTAGGTACCAGCGCAGCGCCTGTTGCAGCCGACAGACAGTACTGTGCAAACATTACAATGATCTGGTTTGTAGGACCAATAGCTGTCACTGGTAGTAGTGTCTCTGTTGCTATAGACCGTCTAGGTAGGTACCAGCGCAGCGCCTGTTGCAGCCGACAGACAGTACTGTGCAAACATTACAATGATCTGGTTTGTAGGACCAATAGCTGTCACTGGTAGTAGTGTCTCTGTTGCTATAGACCGTCTAGGTAGGTACCAGCGCAGCGCCTGTTGCAGCCGACAGACAGTACTGTGCAAACATTACAATGATCTGGTTTGAAGGACCAATAGCTATCACTGGTGGTAGTGTCTCTGTTGCTATAGACCGCCTAGGTAGGTACCAGCGCAGCGCCTGTTGCAGCCGACAGACAGTACTGTGCAAACATTACAATGATCCGGTTTGAAGGACCAATAGCTATCACTGGTGGTAGTGTCTCTGTTGCTATAGACCGTCTAGGTAGGTACCAGCGCAGCGCCTGTTGCAGCCGACAGACACTACTGTGCAAACATTACAATGATCTGGTTTGAAGGACCAATAGCTGTCACTGGTGGTAGTGTCTCTGTTGCTATAGACCGCCTAGGTAGGTACCAGCGCAGCGCCTGTTGCAGCCGACAGACACTACTGTGCAAACATTACAATGATCTGGTTTGAAGGACCAATAGCTGTCACTGGTGGTAGTGTCTCTGTTGCTATAGACCGCCTAGGTAGGTACCAGCGCAGCGCCTGTTGCAGCCGACAGACAGTACTGTGCAAACATTACAATGATCTGGTTTGAAGGACCAATAGCTGTCACTGGTGGTAGTGTCTCTGTTGCTATAGACCGCCTAGGTAGGTACCAGCGCAGCGCCTGTTGCAGCCGACAGACAGTACTGTGCAAACATTACAATGATCTGGTTTGAAGGACCAATAGCTGTCACTGGTGGTAGTGTCTCTGTTGCTATAGACCGCCTAGGTAGGTACCAGCGCAGCGCCTGTTGCAGCCGACAGACAGTACTGTGCAAACATTACAATGATCTGGTTTGAAGGACCAATAGCTGTCACTGGTGGTAGTGTCTCTGTTGCTATAGACCGCCTAGGTAGGTACCAGCGCAGCGCCTGTTGCAGCCGACAGACAGTACTGTGCAAACATTACAATGATCTGGTTTGAAGGACCAATAACTATCACTGGTGGTAGTGTCTCTGTTGCTACAGACCGTCTAGGTAGGTACCAGCGCAGCGCCTGTTGCAGCCGACAGACAGTACTGTGCAAACATTACAATGATCTGGTTTGAAGGACCAATAGCTGTCACTGGTGGTAGTGTCTCTGTTGCTATAGACCGCCTAGGTAGGTACCAGCGCAGCGCCTGTTGCAGCCGACAGACAGTACTGTGCAAACATTACAATGATCTGGTTTGAAGGACCAATAGCTATCACTGGTGGTAGTGTCTCTGTTGCTGTTGCAGCCGACACAAAGTATTGCACATTACTGCTCCGGTAAGAAGGGCACTATAGCTAATGTAATTACTAGGGTAACGAGACTCATTACCTTATATCTCAGGTAACGAGCGCAATGTGATGCAGTCTATACCATCCTAACTAGGGCCACGTTGTTATGGGTGGACATATCATTTACCATAAAGTAAATGTCCCGCTCGTCACGTCGCTTAATTTTATATAAAAAAAACATTACTTAACTTTCTATGTGTCCTATAAGGGGTTCGTGGTTGATTTCTAAGCATGTCGCTGATACACACACACACACACAACTGACTACAATTACACTGAGGCACAATTCTATTATAATTGCAGTTGGGGTGTAAGGCGTCCCGCACAACAATTCACAGGACCCAAGCCAACCTCACCTGCTTGTGGTGCACCTTGCTAGTCAATAAACTAGACTCTGGCATGTTGGGAAATAACTCAAATCCACCCATATGAACCCCTTCATACAACCGGCCGCAGTGTCCAGCAGTATAGGAGGCCACGCATACTGTATGTCTCTTTGGGGGCGGCCTATGCCCAGCAGCGGATGTCTATCGGCTGATGATGATGACTATAATTGCAGCTTAAGATAGGTCCCGTCGAGATGATGCCCAATCACGGATAGGATAAATTGATTTCGTTCTATTAAATTCGAATAAATGTTTGTTTCTTTACCAGTACCTAATAATAGTGAAAGTTTATTGCTAAGGCTACGCCTATTCGTGTGCCGTGATTTGAGTTCAGATAGGATGGCCAGCTCGCGTTCTTGGAAAGAAAAGCTCTAGAAACATAACAATTAATATTTCCCTAAGCATTACTTACTAGTTTCCGTTAGGGCGCCTCCCTTGTGAGTCATTCGCCGCGCGGGCTGCCGGCGACACTACTTCAAAAGCTTGGTTTTCTCAGAAATTGACTCAACCTTATGGTGCGAGTAGGTCATGTGCAGACGTGGCTGGCGGCAGGTACTAAATTATTGAAGCCGTGAGACATAAGCAATCAGTTATTTCATAGGTCAAGAACTACTAAACATTTGTAAATGGAAAACAGTCTCTTGAAGAGGTGCGGGAGAAAATGTTTCTAGACTCGATGATGTCCAAATTATGGTCGTCATCCTGATTATTTTGAGCGTAAAAGCACTGACTCACAGGCTGTGTCATGTCTGTGCTTTTAGTACTTATGATGTATTGTTCATCTGTGTGAATAATACTGTGTGGATGCTAGGGTTCGCATAGAGCAATTCTTTGTGAAATGTTGAGCCCGACCGCCGAGGCAGCTTTAATGAGGAAAACTTTCATAGAAAGTAGGTGGTAGGAAAACTTTCATAGAAAGTAGGTGGTAGGATAACTTTCATAGAAAGTAGGTGGTAGGATAACTTTCATAGAAAGTAGGTGGTAGGATAACTTTCATAGAAAGTAGGTGGTAGGAAAACTTTCATAGAAAGTAGGTGGTAGGATAACTTTCATAGAAAGTAGGTGGTAGGATAACTTTCATAGAAAGTAGGTGGTAGGATAACTTTCATAGAAAGTAGGTGGTAGGATAACTTTCATAGAAAGTAGGTGGTAGGATAACTTTCATAGAAAGTAGGTGGTAGGAAAACTTTCATAGAAAGTAGGTGGTAGGATAACTTTCATAGAAAGTAGGTGGTAGGAAAACTTTCATAGAAAGTAGGTGGTAGGAAAACTTTCATAGAAAGTAGGTGGTAGGATAACTTTCATAGAAAGTAGGTGGTAGGAAAACTTTCATAGAAAGTAGGTGGTAGGATAACTTTCATAGAAAGTAGGTGGTAGGATAACTTTCATAGAAAGTAGGTGGTAGGATAACTTTCATAGAAAGTAGGTGGTAGGAAAACTTTCATAAAAAGTAGGTGGTAGGATAACTTTCATAGAAAGTAGGTGGTAGGATAACTTTCATAGAAAGTAGGTGGTAGGAAAACTTTCATAAAAAGTAGGTGGTAGGATAACTTTCATAGAAAGTAGGTGGTAGGAAAACTTTCATAGAAAGTAGGTGGTAGGAAAACTTTCATAGAAAGTAGGTGGTAGGATAACTTTCATAGAAAGTAGGTGGTAGGAAAACTTTCATAGAAAGTAGGTGGTAGGATAACTTTCATAGAAAGTAGGTGGTAGGATAACTTTCATAGAAAGTAGGTGGTAGGATAACTTTCATAGAAAGTAGGTGGTAGGATAACTTTCATAGAAAGTAGGTGGTAGGATAACTTTCATAGAAAGTAGGTGGTAGGATAACTTTCATAGAAAGTAGGTGGTAGGATAACTTTCATAGAAAGTAGGTGGTAGGATAACTTTCATAGAAAGTAGGTGGTAGGATAACTTTCATAGAAAGTAGGTGGTAGGATAACTTTCATAGAAAGTAGGTGGTAGGAAAACTTTCATAGAAAGTAGGTGGTAGGATAACTTTCATAGAAAGTAGGTGGTAGGATAACTTTCATAGAAAGTAGGTGGTAGGATAACTTTCATAGAAAGTAGGTGGTAGGATAACTTTCATAGAAAGTAGGTGGTAGGAAAACTTTCATAGAAAGTAGGTGGTAGGATAACTTTCATAGAAAGTAGGTGGTAGGATAACTTTCATAGAAAGTAGGTGGTAGGAAAACTTTCATAGAAAGTAGGTGGTAGGATAACTTTCATAGAAAGTAGGTGGTAGGATAACTTTCATAGAAAGTAGGTGGTAGGATAACTTTCATAGAAAGTAGGTGGTAGGATAACTTTCATAGAAAGTAGGTGGTAGGATAACTTTCATAGAAAGTAGGTGGTAGGAAAACTTTCATAGAAAGTAGGTGGTAGGATAACTTTCATAGAAAGTAGGTGGTAGGAAAACTTTCATAGAAAGTAGGTGGTAGGAAAACTTTCATAGAAAGTAGGTGGTAGGATAACTTTCATAGAAAGTAGGTGGTAGGAAAACTTTCATAGAAAGTAGGTGGTAGGATAACTTTCATAGAAAGTAGGTGGTAGGATAACTTTCATAGAAAGTAGGTGGTAGGATAACTTTCATAGAAAGTAGGTGGTAGGAAAACTTTCATAAAAAGTAGGTGGTAGGATAACTTTCATAGAAAGTAGGTGGTAGGATAACTTTCATAGAAAGTAGGTGGTAGGATAACTTTCATAGAAAGTAGGTGGTAGGATAACTTTCATAGAAAGTAGGTGGTAGGATAACTTTCATAGAAAGTAGGTGGTAGGATAACTTTCATAGAAAGTAGGTGGTAGGATAACTTTCATAGAAAGTAGGTGGTAGGAAAACTTTCATAGAAAGTAGGTGGTAGGATAACTTTCATAGAAAGTAGGTGGTAGGATAACTTTCATAGAAAGTAGGTGGTAGGAAAACTTTCATAGAAAGTAGGTGGTAGGATAACTTTCATAGAAAGTAGGTGGTAGGATAACTTTCATAGAAAGTAGGTGGTAGGATAACTTTCATAGAAAGTAGGTGGTAGGAAAACTTTCATAAAAAGTAGGTGGTAGGATAACTTTCATAGAAAGTAGGTGGTAGGATAACTTTCATAGAAAGTAGGTGGTAGGAAAACTTTCATAAAAAGTAGGTGGTAGGATAACTTTCATAGAAAGTAGGTGGTAGGAAAACTTTCATAGAAAGTAGGTGGTAGGAAAACTTTCATAGAAAGTAGGTGGTAGGATAACTTTCATAGAAAGTAGGTGGTAGGAAAACTTTCATAGAAAGTAGGTGGTAGGATAACTTTTCGAAGAAACAGACATCGAGAAACTTACACGCTGTACATTTGTTTTTATTGTGTAGACTAGCGCTCGACTACGATCCCACCGGATGGTACACGGCGATGTAGTTTTTGATGGTAAAGCGCACTAGTCTAGAAGTAGCCTATTCACGCTTCTCTTACACTGACGCCGGCAGACTGTTCCAATCCTTCGCTGTACGCATTACGAAGGTCGAAGCGAAACGCTCCGTCCTAATGCATGGGACCTCGGCAACGTAGGGATGAATGCCGGCGTGTCTGTACGTCCGGTGGTAGAAAGGCGGTGGTGGAATGGCATTTATTTCAAATAATATTTTTTTCCTATTACCGTAGATTATTTAAAAGTTTATAAACTATTAGAGTCGCGATTGAAAGTGAAACAAGGCTAATCACTCACATCAAACATCCTCAAGCCCCGCGAAACGCGTCAGCGGTGACATGTCTGAAGCAGTTAATAGTTACGGTTACAGCTGACCGTGTCGCCCGCCGTGCCGGTGATGAACCGAGAGGGTTTCCCGTCAGGTGTATACTTAAGGTAAATAGGGAAAATTGTTGTGATAAATCTTGTACAAATGAACACAATAATTTCTATTGAAAAGTTCCCCTAGTAAGTTATACCTATTTCATACCTTACAAATAACAAATTATTTTCAATAAATTAAATAAATAGATTTTTGTATATGAAAGAAACAATTAAAATATAAACATTTTACTCCCACCAAACCCCATTGGGCCAGAGTGGTGGGAAGTGGCCCAAATCTCTCCATATGATTCCCTACAAACGAAGGCTCGTTGTGCCCGGCGATGCGGGCAGCACAGGACTGATCGATGTTGCAGTGGACGTCTATCGGCTGATGATGACGATGATATGTTTTTAGTCTGCCCGTTATTCACCAATATAAGTCCTTAACTTTTACACCTACAAAGTGTAAATATAGGCTCCAAATAATTTCATTATCTGCTGCAGAATACTTTGACTCTCGTGTATTGATAGTCGCAACATATCAATGCTGGTACAACGGCAGATTTCCAATATTAGGATGGCAGAGTAGTTGACCTAGCGAGTTCAAAGAAATCTTAACATCAGCCATGATTACCAATTGTATTAAATATTAGTGCTTGTTGCCCTCCTGAATGAAGTTCTAATGATAGACCTATCACCATCTCTCCTGCTATTACTAAACGGAGTAACGTTTCAGTTTTCTAGTCCGTAGTATGCTGTACATATTCCGATCAAATCGAAGATGTTCTAAATAAAGGCCGGCTGAAGAGTACTCGCAACCGACGAGCACGCATGAAGACGCTCTTTACGAAAGTGGAGGAAGCGAGAGAGGTGTGCCAGGATCGTAGCAAGTGGAGAGAGGTGGTCTCTGCCTGGCCCATTGGGAAGGAGGCGTGATGTATATGTGTGTGTATGTGTGGGTATGTAGTACGCTGTAGCTAGTGAAGTATTTAGAAAGGTAGGAAACTTTAGCAATTCGTTGGAACTGGCGTTGTGTGACTGTTTCGTCACCTTGGTGCATTAGGAAATCGTGGACCGGCGGACGGATGTTAAGTAGTTGTATTGAATGTTCGTGCGGCGCTTCATGTATTCAGTTTCTCGGAAATTGAAAGTACGTAAGGAAAGAGGGTAAAGTATTGTTTAACATTGAACTTAATGATCAAGTTAGATAAATTGTTAATAAATTTACTTGGCTCTTGAAGTTCATTTAAAAGTGTAAATTAGTTTTATTGTAACAAACATCTCATTGCTTATCATTGATAATCAGAAGGGTCGTCTCGTCGATCACTTTACGTGATTTACATGATTATGAGCAGTTTGTATGAACATTTCGTAATACACTGATATACTTGATTTCGAGATTAGAGCCACTTGTGAGATTTTAAAGTTTACTAATAATAATGACTATGTTCCAACATCACGGATGTGACGTCAGAGCGACAGAATAATCTTGTCTATCAGTTTTTGTTTTTAAGTCGCTATCAAATTTATTTTAACAAACATAATGCCGTTGAGTTTTTCTAACGTCCTCCACTTTCTATTTGTAAAATGAAACAAATCCCCGCACACTCAAATTTCAAGTTGGTGTTCAAAAACTTCACAAATTTTCTTTTGTTACTTTTAATAGGAGTCGACACGCGGCACAGCCTAAAGCCCTAAATGTATAATTGTTGCACAACATGACGGGCCTTATTACTCCTACAATTGCAGTAGATATAACGGCTTCCAAACTGAAACTAAATATAGTCGTAACAGATACCTAACCGTCTTCTGAAAAATAGACACTCAAGAATTATTTAGGATCAAGTTCTGGAAGTGATAAAGCATCGACCACGTGAAGTTACCAGAATAAAAAGTGACTTTATCCTTCAAACCTCAAGGTTCTCTAAATGTGAAACCGTGAACGATGAGTTTACACAAGCTCGTGCCGGCTCATCGGTGGAATGCGATATATTTTGATTTGATCACGGAAATATTTATAATTAAATAGTTTAGTAACACCGCGTGGGTTCTTAGCTAGAAGCTGAAGAGTTAAAGTTTCTACGTCACTTGTAAAATCAAGGGTTGCCGCACTTTATAATAAAATGTACTACCGCCACATGTCACGTCTACAGTATCCGGCCTCATTGTTACCCAAGCTGAACTCAAAGGTATACCCTTCGTAGATGAAACAAAAACATTTTCTCCCCGTTACCGCCGCATTCTTTAACATTGCCACGTGAGAAAGCTACTGTATGTTGAAACTGAATTGCTTTAGTGCAAGGAAGATATGTGGAACATACTACAACTAAGATCAATATTGAAACAAATATGCTATTTCATGAAGTTTCATCCAATACTGTTGTTATAAGTTATATATGCTTGGTGATACCAAGAAGCTGTTAATATCTTTACACGGCACTATATTACATTCATGGAATCAAGTTATGAGATGATGATAACGGGAGACATTATTCTACTTAAATCATATGCTTAAGCCTCATCAACAGCATTCACACACTAAGGGCGGCAGAAAGAGCTGTTGCATTATTTTCTTTTCTCCGTAGTCTGTCGATAGCAAAAGAAATGTACCAAAGTAAAATTTTATTAAAAAAAGTGTTCTTAAGTGGAGTAAAGCTAAAAAAAGCCTTCTCTTACTTTAACAGACTGTAGTAATAGTAGACTGAGTAAGTAAACTTTGAAGTAATATTTATTAAATGTACATTTGTAAATTGAACAGCGTGTTTGTCATTGCAGCTGTGGATACGAATATATTGTATAAAATCGTAAAGTTTTAGGAAAACTCAAAAAGCATACGGTCGGGAGTTTTTACAACCCTAACAGGCCGGTAGTTTGGCAGCCCCGGCGGTGTACGTCGCCACCAATTACCACTGCAATAATACAACAATGTTTATTATCAACCTGACCAAGATAGCAGCACTGCTCATCTATACGGGCGCGATAGCGTTTATGATCAGCGAAATTCATCGGTATTTACGAGCGATTAATTCTTCTAATGGCCTGACGTCAGCAATCAATTTTAAAGGATCGTTTAAAAACAACGCCGCCAGGAACAAATATTCCTGTAAGATTACAAATAAGATGACAGGTTTTTTTTTAATATTTATTAATTACATAAAATACTCTAGATAAAACTGATCATTTGGATCTGATTTAAACCAAATAAAATCTAGGTGAATAATGGTTGGGCTGTTAGGACATGACCATGCCTTACAGACACGGTTATACAGATCCATGGATTTAATACATTCCATAGCTATAGCCTCGAAAGGTACAAACTCCCTAGTAGTTTTCTATATTGTAGAAGAATTAAATGGATGATGCCCTAATTATGAAAATTTGGTTATTCGCTAAAACTTACAGCCTAATCTCATCGTCAAAGAAATCTAAGAGAATTGGATGGCGTTGATTATGACGTACCATACATTGTGCATGACTTTACGTCAGTTTATGTCAGGTAAATAATTCATACCAAATTATCTGCTCAAATAGCTCTCAACTAATCTGGCTTGAAACAAGAATAGAGCCGTGAAAGCAAATTTGAAAAGCCTGCATTAAAACATGATACCTAAACGGATCTATAGCGAGCTACACCCGCTCCGTGGGTTATTCCATCAACTTGCATTTAAACTTAAACGGCATCGCTTTGATCTACAAAAGGATCTAGATTTAAGACTGGGGTCAGGGAATCCCCGCCATGATCGCAGAATAATGTCGCGTTATTTAATTTTTTTTAAACAGCGCGTTTTGCGTCAGTGGGGCAAAAGGAAATGTTAATCCAGTGCAACGTAATTTAAATTTTACTCAGTTTTACCTTGTTGAACTTTTCTATGTTAATTACTTGTTGCTGTTTAAATTTAAATGGAAAAATAATGCATTTTATTGTCATGTAAATGTCGTTAGTTTCCTTTATAAAAAAGAAATAAATGGTTGATAGTAATTTATCAAGTTGTTTGCGATTGTATTCTGCAGCAAAACACGAAGCTCCTACTTTATATATTCCGTGCACTTGCTATGGAGTTTTCTTTTCTATAAAATTTGTACGTCGTGTTTATTTTCATAGTATTTTTTGTTATTGACTGCAGCTTTCAAGCCTCGGGTCACTGGCACACCCTTGTTATCTGCCCCCGACACCGCTGGACATCCGCCAGCTCTCACCATGTCCAGCATTTGCGCTCATTTGCTTGTTTTTCGTTTAGCGAAAGGCCATAGATTGACTCATGCATACCATACATACAATCTTGTTTAGTTTTATCAAATTATTGATTTAAAACCTATGATTGTCGAAAGGTATCAAGAGAATAAACTCTAGTACCATAAGTAGATAAATTCCATCTTATCAACACGTATGTCTTTACAATTGTGTAGAAGATTAGGGTCTAGATAAACTGGATCCTAAACCTTTTGTTATACTTTTTAGATGATGTTCCAGCATTATATAGCGACAATATATCAAGTATTTAAAATAAAATTATTAAAGTTCATATGCAACTAGCTTTTAAATACTTTATACATACAGAAAACGATAGCCTAGACAAATTGATTGGAACGGAAGATCTAGGGCAAAAGATCGCGGCGATGGGTGACTTGATTGGTAATAGTGATATGATAACAATGAAATAAGTGATAGTGTTTTAGGGTAATATGGTTTGTGTGAATTTTATTTAAAATTAATCAGAGCAGCTGGTGATAGTTCGATAAAATTGGACTCCGAGAATGGAGCACCGTGGAAGTAGCTTAGCATTTCACAAATGGATTTTAGACAATCACGAAAGAAAAGGAAAAAGAAACCTGATAAATTTGATAAGCGATTGGCTCTGTCCATAGCGAAGTGATCCCGAAGAGAAGTTTCCAATTGTTTGATTGCTTGTACCTGAGCAAAACCTGTTAGACTGTGATTTCATTAGAAGCCGCGGATTCAACACACACAAATACAACACAGTTTTGAGCACTGTTAGGCATTAGTCATACGATTAAATAATATTTTCTATATCGAATGATGACACTGCGCTGGAATCCTCTGCGTTTAATTATAAATGTACATTGGACGACTGATGTTTTGTAAACTCTTTGACATGTGTCAATACCGGGAGCTGCTGGTCTCCAGTTTACGATAAGAGCGATTCGAATGAATCTAATGTCCCGAATTAGATCTGAAGATCATTCGAAGCCACAAGACATATAGTTTTTATCGAGGAAATGTTAAATTTAGCGATTCGAACAATATTTAAAGATGTATACAAGTTTTGTGATCTTTACAGGGCTTTGATGTAACGCATATTAAAATAAGAGCGAAGCTAGGGAAAGGTCCGCCTGTGACAAATAAAAAACAATATATTGAGAAAAGAGGTTTAACTTAAAGCTAATGATCACTTAAATAGAAACCTATTGACCCAGTCACAACACAAGATAGCAATTTTTTCAAAAATACATTTGCTGCTCATTAGGTAACGATTTACACAACTAACTAACGACTGATCAGATCATGAAATATTTTACTTGGGTAAGGACCGGACCATTAGCTGTTGCTATGACATGTCTCGCTGTTTCCTCCGATTTGCTACTAAAAGACACAACTTCTAAACAGTTATGTGTGATAACTTTGAGTTTTGACTTTGCTTTTTCTCAGAAGATAGAAATCGAATGGAATAATGCGTTATGGTATTCCGTTTTACAATTGTATTATCTAGTCTCAGAACTTTTTTCTTTTGATCTATCTTAATTATGCCAACCTTCATTCTCACTCTCATGGGTATGATCTGCAACTTCTAATTTCGTAGCACATTCCCTTTGATCAAGTGGTTAGCATGTAATAGCGAGCCAGTCTTACCAACCCTTCGCTATATATTCTAGAGCACAAAATACCCCAATGTTTTCAATAACCGCATTCTTTATAATGTTGTATAAGAGCCGCAGCGATAACCTTCAAAGTGTAAATCGACAACGGAAACCGGGTCGGTTCCGGCTGCACGGCGACGTCACGAGTGACGCGGCGCCTTCCGTTCCCAGAAGCACCACCCCCAATCGATGATTCCGTTGAATTCGTGTCAGAGCGCGGGTTAACCGAATTACAGTAGCACGAAAGCCTTTCACGGTAACAATTAAACGGGCTCGTTAGCCGGTGAGGTGTACCGTACCGGCTTGCGTGATAAATTCCCATGATATTTCACGTTCCCTACCCTACAGTTCATATTGTTCCTCATTAATATAGTTAAATTTTCTATTGATTAATCTGATCTTGCGAGTCATTCTTAGGCACGCTATGTGCTAATATAATATCACAATATCGGTCAAACTTAAAATTTTAAAATAGTCCCGATTACCACATAACTATTTTTTTTTTAAGGCAATAAAAACTCTCCAAGGTGTAATAATGTAAGTGAAAATAAAAATATAATGACAATAGGAATTTAGATATAAGGATAGAGGAAATAGAAATAATTTAAAAACTAATGTAAATAGTGTAAATTAACTAATAATACGCGAGAGAAGGGGTGTAATGGGTCCGGCATAACGACTCACAGAACTAAAGCCAACCTCACCTGCTCGTGGTGCACCCTGCCAATCAACAAGCAAGGCTCTGGCTCCCACCAAACCGCATTGGGCCAGCGTGGTGGGAAATGGTCTAAATTACGCCATATGAACCCCTACAAACGCCGGTCCCTAGTGCCAGGCGGTAGCGGAGGCCATGCTGACAGTAAATCGTGGGATTCGGCTGGATGCGGGCAGCGCGAGACTGGTCGATGTGATCTTTAGTGGAGGCCTAGGTCCAGCAGTGGACGTCTACGGGCAGATCTTGATGACCCGGGAAAAGCAGAGAAAAAAGAGATCTAGTAATGACATTGCAGCTGATGCCTACGAGTAAATTCGAAGACTCAACTTCATCACTAATTCATCTTATAGTTTTCTACTGTTGAATATATGTATCTCGGAAGGTGGAACTGCAGCGGGAAACCAAGTCACCGTCCAACGACGCGATGTATGGTATCCACCCGTACACACCTGTTATAATATTATTGCGCTCGTCAGGTGCTGCACCTGGCGAGACGGAGGATTATCTGTATAAAATGATTTAGATAAATTGTTTACTGCGGGTATTTTATCTTTATTTTGATTTAATTACAAGCAATCACTTATTATCGTATATTTTATAATAAAGACGTTGGCGAAACTGTCTAGCAGCGCGTTTTGGTATCAGATCATATAAAGAAATATTTAAACCTTTTGTTACAAAACAGCAGATCTAGGAATATTCCGTTCTACAAATCTATAGACTTGTCTCATCAAGCGCTCCTTAGCATCCTTGGGAAAAATTTTTTCTACGTTTTAAGTTTATTAAAGACAGTGGAAGTCTATAGGCAATCTCCTTTCCGCCTATGAGTAATATATTTCCTGGACAATAGGAGAGCTCTAGAGGAGATAGCCAAAATGGTTTTTATTTCATCTAGAAGGCGATCCCGCCATTGAATATTTTTGTTAAATTTCTTGATCTAATCACAATAGCAAGCAGCTACTCTTTAAAGATATACGTATATATTACTATTGCCTGGGAGCGACAGGTCAACAAAAGCAAAGGTCTGCATCTGGTGGAAGGATATATCTAGCGACGGATGGACGCGTCGCATCACGTTGATGTCATCTGTGTTATCATTATCGGGACGATAGTATTATGTTATAGTATGATCCAATCTTTGAACTATGCTATAGTATACGTACACAGCTATAAAAACATTGTAATTTATCAGCGGTTCACGGGTTATCTTTTCAATAAATTCCTATGATGTCCAGATAGCGGTTTTTGACATTAATTCTTATATTAATAGCATAATTTGAAATGGATAGAAAACACGTCGGTTCTTCCCTATAACATAATCAGTTTATCTTTTACGATCCTTATCACAATAACACGCCAAGTGATAAATGTTATAATTTCTGTTAGTGTTTTTGTTCATTTCATCATCCTATACCAATTACAAATAATACAGTATGTATATATATATATATATATATATATATATACACATATGCTGGAGCGTCATTTGAAACTGTATGCACATTAAGGTGATGTTTATGATTATCTGTAATTGGTGTAGGATGATGAAATGAACAAAAACACTAACAGAAATTATAATATGTATCACTTGACTTGTTACTGTGATATAATTTTATTAAATGCCATTGATACTCTATCTAGGAAATGACGTATTTTGGAGATCATATTTATCTTATTAATGTAAAAAAGAAACTACTTCTCCTTCAAACCATATCATTATTTAACACTTAGTAAAATTATGGGAGTAATACAAAAACAAAATACTGTAAATGTGCGCAATTCATTATGAAATTGAAAAAATCTAAACATAATGTTGTCTTACGCAAATAGAGATATCACTGAAACTATATAAAGCAAATGTATATTAATAACCTCTGTGCGCACGCACTTGCGCGTACGCACGCGGCGACATTGTCGCGAGCCGGGACACGCGCGGGTCTACCACATTACTTACTATTTAATGTATACCATTGCGAAACGGAGCCCGTCCGCGGGCGGCCCCGCCGGCTCACGCACAGTCAGGTGACTCCGCACCGGCCCTATGACACAACATTACATAGAATTAGGAAACGGCGGCGGCGCTCCGCCGCTTATCACGTCGCTGATAACAGGACCTGTACACCTGAATATTTCAAATATGAATCTATGCGCAAGCGGACTTTCCTAATCCGATACCACGCTGAAACTGCGGGTGGAAAACGTTCAAGATAAAGCCGATAATGCAGGTGATTCAAAATTCACGGTAAAGGGGACGGCGGCAGTACAGCATGGGAAACCGTGCGACGTCACCACAGCCGTGCTGCAGCGGCGACTGTGCGGTGACGGTGCGGCGGCGACATCCCGAAAGCGTTCGCCGAAACCGGCGGCGGCACGATACGGCCGCGCCGTCAGCTGTGCACACAGGGGCGGAGCGCAGTGACGTCACGCGCTGCCCTGCCGCTGTCAGACCCACACGCTTTGAGTCAGGCTTTATAATTGAGAACCGCCGGCGTAGCCACCACACACCAACAGACCGCCGCAGCGGCGACACGCGGGACGCGACACGCGAGACGCGAGACGCGAGACGCGAGACGCGAGACGCGAGCGAGTGGCCCCGACTAACAGTGAACCGGTGCTTGACGCGACCGCGCACCAGTGAAGTGAAATGGAGAAAGCCTTGTTTGTGTTCGTGATCGCGGCGGCGGCGGCGGCGGGCCCGGCGGCGGCCGCGCACCGCCACCACCCCAAGTTCCCCAAGTCCTCGGAGGAGATCGACACCGCGCTCTACAAGAAAGGTACGCTGACAGCATGATGCCACCCGCGACCCACTTGAGTGACGGTCACCGCCGCGAGCCCGCCCTCTCGGTGTGACTGGGGCCCGCGTTTACTTAACTGCTATTAATATTTGAATATTTTCGGCAGTGGCGTGTACAAGTGAAAACGACCAGTTGAGAAATGAAATAATGGAGAAGTCCAAATGTGGAGAGCCTAAGGAGGTATTCGTGCATTTGCATCCGCGGGCCACACACGAGCAGGTGATAATTTTTTTTTTAATTAATGCACTTCTTTACGTTACTTATTTCTTAATAAATCAATTAATATCCAATAATACCGCGTTAATGTTTCTTAATGGCGTATCATTATTTATTTACTTGACCTCATCACCAGCGAGCGCTTGATCACCACGTGATTGCAGGACTACACTAACTACACTGCAGTACATTAAGTAACAGTTAGCTAATTGTATCGGCGCTAACTTACTACATATTTCGTAACATTAAACTTTGTGAGATCAGTAGTATCAAGCACCAAACGAGATAACCGATAATGAATGATATTTTGGAACTGTTCATGGTGACTGTGAACGTGATCTTATAATTTTATTTATTGTACAGATTCAGTAAATAATTCGAGTAGAGTTTTGTTTTTTCATAAGTGTCCAAGTTAAACACTTGAATGTATAATGTCGTGTACATCCGTGAATGCGGTTGTTAAAAATGCGTGAGAAAATCCACTCGGAGCGCGCGTACTGACGCTATCGGGTTTTCCAGGTGAGCCCGGGCGCGATTTGGGTGAACAGGTGCGTCGGCCTCTGCGACTACGAGGCCTCGGGTTCGAAGTGCGTCGCGACCAAAACGAAAATACAATACATACCGGTGAGTACTGGACGGTGTCCGATCGAGACTGGGAGGAAGAGTGTGTTTATCTCTGCAGAATTAGATTCATCCTTGACACAGTTCGAGCTGCCGCTGGGCGCGCTGGTTGCGCAGCCGGTGCCCTTAATGAATGAAAAATAGCTGTATAACTTGCATCTCCTACATCGCTGCTCGGACGATTCGGTCTAACGCAAATGTCCATTCGTCGATGTTTGTACTGCTATTATTGCTATTATTGCTATTATTGTTATTATTGCTATTATTGCTGCTGACTCAGTATTACATTTGGGTAACGCCAACGAGTTGGACAGAGAAACAATCCCCTAATTGATTCTAATCGTTGTTATTAATAATTTCGATGCTGCGAGTTAACACCTTCTAGAAGTTTCCACTCCAATAAGAACTCTCATCGGAGTGCAATAAAACTTTACAAATGAAAGTGCTTAACAAACTCCCGCAGGACATAAAAGGGAGCGGAGATCGGATCTATTTCTGGTTAATAGGTCACCGCTGACAACGAGCCAAAATTTATCGCAACAATTAATCAAACAGTCGCGATGTATATAATATAATATTCGAGCGAGCATGTGAATATAACCGATAATGCTCCATGAACAGGTCAGGATATACAACGTGAAGACGAACAAGGAGACGTGCTCCACGTACCCGGTGGAGGTGCACGAGAGCTGCGGCTGCTGCGCGCTGTCCCCGGAGGAGTGCGCGGCGCCGCGGCTGTACAACCCTCGTAAGTGCATCTGTCAATGTCCCAACGTGGAGGAGAAGAGGAGTTGCCACAGAAAGGTGCGTAAGATAATGGATGTCTGTGCACTAACGCTGCAGTGGCCCCGGCACGCATGCTCCCCAGCGAGCCTCCAATAACCAATGCGCTTGCATCTCAATGTTTCAATTACTTGTTTCGTTAATTAATTCTTTTTTATCCGCTTTCGTACAACGTAAGTTACAAATATTTGCTCATGCAGTACTAGTACGTCGCAGACTGTTACCGACTCCTTCAAATTGTTAAACGTTGCCAATGTTCCCTTTGACTTGTTCATGTCCGGTTATTACTTTCGCTTTATAATCAATAATAATTTAAATATAGTGTCACTTTTGCTTTTACGTTTGCATGAAGATGTTTCAGACAATATCAGTCGTAACAGTTTTGTTAACACCACTTTTTGTTATTTACTCCGATTATAATGTGCCGTGCCGACATCCATTCTCTTGCGAGACACTTTGCCAACACTAATTTACTTGCAGTTTATTTTGCTTATATAACTTTACTTTTGGTAAATACTTAGTCCGTAGATCTTTGGCTCTGCAGGACTTACTTACTAATAGATAACGAGATATAAATAATTCTCGATTAGTTTCAAGGAACTCCCTAACTTGAAGATCCAGTAGAAAGATGAAATAAAAGCAGCTAAATTCGATCCAAGTTTTTTTCTTTGTTACAGCGGAACCAGAATATGAAGTGGAATCGATATAAGTGCACATGCGAGGAGAGAAGAAGGACTTCGGCGAGTGGATTCCTCTCCAGATTGTAACTGAACTCGAGCTCGCAGTGAATAGTAGTGTAGTGAAGTGAATGACGAACTGTCTAAAGTGAAGAATTAGCTGACTTTAAAGGTGGACGCGGAGGACGCGGAGGACGCGTGAACATTTCCTGTTAATAAGCGACTGAATCAAGTGTCCTTAATAATATCGTATTGATGAAATCTAAGCAGTATTATAGACTTAAGGTTATTTATTTTCATTAGATTTTAGGTGAAACATGGGACCAAATAGTGTTGTGAATCGCTAACAGTTTCATGAACATTGCTGTAATGTACTTAAACGTCCAAACCTATTAGTTTTATATTAAAAAAAAATAGATTTGTGTTAACATGACTCGGCCTAGGTAGTTGTAAGTATTAGGACATCACTACTCAGTATTTGATAGTGTAAGCCGCTCAGCGACTCGGAGCAATTCCTAAAATGTGATATAGTTATTCCAATAGGTTACTGCGAGTAGTTTACTGTAAGGCATTTACTTAGCTGTAGATATAAGAGCGTTTGCTTCTAGTCAAAATGTTCTTTTGAGTGTATTTATTTAAACTATTGTAAAGAGAATTTATCATTTTGCTCTCTCTTTTTAATGTTAACTATCTTAAATTATTGTAAAAAATTCTTTAGTAAAATTTTTCATAAGGGACCTAGTCCGGATTGTGCCAAAGGCATGGAATCTCCCTTAATTTTTCTATATCAATCTACTTATTTATTATTAAGATAAGATGAGCTTTTAAAGGTTACAAGTGATGCAATCACTTCGGAGCTTAAGAATTTTTTTATTCCTAATTTTGAAATAAATTTGTACTTAATTTTTATTGTGATGCTTTTCATTTCACCAGCGACGTCGATGTAGCGTTTGTGGTTCATCGCACTCCTAGAGAGATTTTTCGACAAATTACTCATAGTTACGTCGCCGAAAAAAAGGTCAGTCACCGTGACAGTTGCAAAGTTGGCTATACTTGGGTTACCATTACTGATACACCAGTACTGATTGGTGGAAACAGATTCCACAGAATTCAGTATCATTTATATCCTATCGTCCCTGTTCTGTTATAAAAATTATTCTTACTCCTTATATTGACAGAAATCATACATCATAAGGAGCGATTCTTAAAAGTTTTTAATTCCATCAATGGTACATTTTGTGAACCATAAAAATTAAACCTATGTTTAAATTTAATTCTAATATCTATTTTATAATTCAATTACAGGCTATTAGCGATCTAGATTATTTAAAACTCGTACGACTTTGAATTAGTCTAGCGTACTATAAGATTTTTGATTATACCCAGATCAATGTGCATTCATTGAGGGTTAGCTTTGGACATCCTTTCCTTTTGCGTTAATTTTAATAATTAAACTATTCTCCGTAAAACTACAACTGTCTACTCATGTTCATGTGTTAGTACAGTTATGAAAATTAACCGAATACACAAACAGGTTATTCATAAATTCGTCACCGCCGACGAGATGGACTTCTGAGGTGACAGAGACGATAAAAATTGTTTAGACACTCAGGTGGCTAAGACTGACCAAGGCTGAAAGGACATCACCTTTACTAGATATTAGCTCCAAGTCTATCGTATTTTACTAAGAACAATCCATTTTTATTATTTTATATTTTTGGTCCGCCACAACCATTCACTTGAATCTACTGTTTTCACAGTCGTTCAATAATATTTGGTTCATGTTCTAAATATTTTTTATAAACGTTGTAGTTGAAAGATTTTAAAGATACTTGCTCATGTCATTAAGTAATCAGATCGTCTTGTACCGATCTGACAACTGTAAACCTGATTGCAACGGATAGAACTCCTCTATATTCCTGCCTCTTCTCTTTCTGAAGACAGGGAATGTGTCCGTGACTGTTTTTGATATGAAGGGATATATTTCAGTTATTTATGTTTATTTACGTTTAAAACATTAGCGATTTTCATTTCCTTCCTTTTCCATTTCTGTACTATAATGTAAACTTGGAAAATATTGTAAGCTACTTATGTGAAAAGAACAAAAGCTGATGAAATCAAAATTTTGATTTGAGTAGTAATGATTACTAGCATTCATTGCACTTCTTGATTTTAATGTTTACCTAAATACATCTTGGGTTAGTATTACCCAACAGATCTTTAATTAGTGTTAATAATAGAAGCATTCAGAAGTCAATGCTGCCGACTTTATGAAACGGGGTTAACAATGCTGCAGAGACTTTTTTGATCAAAGGGACAATCATCTCGCCAGTTTTATGCTCTATCAATTAACTGCTGTTGATTTCAGACGCTCTAATGGACTGACACAAATAAATTTTCATAGCACACGAGATCTGAGCATGGAACCATGATATATTTGATTATATATATTACTATTGCGCTTTCTGTTTATAAATTTTATTTTCAATGTCTATGGATAAAATCTAAAGTTCTATTTACCTCAACGGGGTTACGAATTATTTAAATTTTCTTGGGACACATTGGTTATACTTCTTGAAGATAACATTCATTTAATGATCGCTAGCCTCAAGTGGCAATGGGCAGGACACCTTGCTCGAAGGATTGACAGCAGATGGGACACTAAAGTCCTCGAATAGCGATCGCGTACCGGAAGACAGTGGGCCTCCCAGCAGGTGGTCCGACGATCTGTTGAAGGTTGCGAGAAGCATCTGGGTGCGGGCAGTGCAGGATCGATCGATCTTTGAGGAAGGCCTATGTCCAGCAGTGTCTATCGCTGTTACATATGACATTGCCGTTTTGTACGGGAGGAATATAAGGTCAATTTTTTTTATGTAAAATATATTTAATTAATCAAAGTATGCACCGTTATTATCTATGCACTTTTGGCATCTCATAGGTAGTTCATTGATCCCAATCTCGGTTGTTTAGCAGCTAGTTCTTCCTTCATGCAGCAGGTCTGCAGTTGCTGACAATAGATATCTGCCGTAATCGTTTGGAGAGACTTTAGTAAGCTGCAGTGAACGACACCGGCGCTGGTCCACGAAACACTCACAGGTAACTTTTTCCGAGTCAATTTTCGTTTAGGGCAGAGTTTGGCTGGGTTTCCAGGGTTCAGCCATTGCAACGAGCGCTTCCGATTACCGTACAGTATCCACTTTTCATCATAAGTAATGATTCAATTTAATATCCCTTCATCATTGTGTCGGCTGAGCAAAGTAACACAGCAGCAGCAGCCGACGCGTACGAGCGTACGTACGTAGCGAGCGCGACGTGCTTCAAGTAGATTAATACAGTTTTGTCACTTACTCCGAAGCCTGCAGCTATCTCTGAAGTAGTTTGTGATGGATCCGCTTCCACGATAGCTTTTAATTTTTCATTTTCCACTTTGGTCTCTGGCCGTCCACGGGGTTGGTTCTGAAGGTCGAAATTTCCAGAAAGAAAACATTGAAACCAAAAACTTCTTTTGGGACTCCAGCGCCATACACATCATTATTCCTTCGTGCTGTTCCTGCAGCACTGGTACTGGTGCCACGGTAGAACTCGTACTCGTAAATATACCGATATTTCAAAGCAAATGAATTACTGTTTTCAAACCTTAACTAAAACGGATATATTTCAGATCAAAGTGATCAGGACGACGAAACACTAATTTCATATGTAAGAACCTAATATTTAAAGTATTATAAATAACTATTACTGTCCTAAATATATCCAGATATTAGTTTTATATCAATGTAATACTTTATATATATGCAATACCACTATATGAATGCACTAGGAAGGCGGCTATCAGAGAAGAGAGGCGACGTGTTGTGAAGCTTGCATCAACACCTGAAGAGATGATCACGACCACTATGTAATGATTTGACCTCGAATTCACTTGATGCTAAGTGACTGTATAGATGATTTGATTTATACGTTGAGAATCGAAGCAGGAACCTCTGCGAATCCAATCGGTTATCCACTGAGACGTTAATAATTTAGGGAAAAGTAAACAGTTTAGTTATCGCTGTTACTTTAAAGAAATTATTCAATTGACAGTAGTTATTGTGAAATATTCGCGATAGTTACTCGTTTCCGAGATAAGTAATGACCCTGCAGCATCACCACACGAGTTTAAGTACCAGCTCGTCCAAATGATTAACGTTTTCTCGTTCGCAATCCAATTATTCCCTGACCTTTCTTAGAATTACATTCCGCAAATCGTCTGCGGCGTTTTCCTTTATCACGGATGATAAAAAAAAAATAATTGTAGATCAGGGAATTTACCTCAGCACTGATTATGAATTTATTCGTAAATGAAGTGATCAATTATTTGAGTTCGGACACATTATCGGATTAAATACGAAGTTGTTTACCGCAACGGGTTCAAGCTTTATTTCATTGCAGTTTGCATGGCTTTGCACTCATGCAATACTAGCTGTTCCCCGCCCGCTTTGCAGTTATATGTAATTAGACTGCAAAGGAGTTGCTATACCAACCGTTACTGTAGCAACCGCATAAATAATACCACATGAAAATGTTTATAGAAGTTAGTTAGAAATAAAACGACTAAGGATCTATGAAATTCACAGAATAAATAGCCTGTAACCATGTGCAAATAATTCCGAGTCGAATGATTATAGTCCTATGTCGATACGTTCACTAGTTTCCACGTGACTGGCGAACAAACAAAACCCACCTTCATTAGTTATATACAGTCAGTTGGATGCACTTGGCGTGACGTCATAGTACATAGTACATACTACCGCTGTGTTAAGCGGGGGCCCATTCATATGATGATATTTGATATCTTGCCCAAAAACTTGCAGAAAACTGTGACACTAGTTATAAAACGGTTGTATACCGGGTAGTATAGTACGGCTCTTATTTGTATGAAATGATTTCTATGATTTTTTATTAATTCGTATTCATTTCCATTTGGGGTGAATGAGGTGCCGCACAAAAACTCGCGGGATTCAAGCCAATCTCATCTACTCGTGGTGTACCCTGTTTATCAACGAACGAGGCTCTGGCTCTCCCACCCACCCGCATTGGGCCAGCGCGGTAGAAAATGGCCCAAATCCTCTCCATATGAAGCTTTACAAATGACGGCTCCCAGTAGCTGGCGTTTAGCGGCGAGCTGCTGGGATGCCGGCAGCGCGAGACAGATCGATGTGGAGATCTCTGATGGAGACCCATGTCCAGGATGCGGACGTCTATCGGCTGATGATCATGAAATTCAATTTAGATAAAGATAGCGGCATACTCAACTGGTGTTGGTACAAATTCATTAAATATACGACAATATTAAGCTATATTATTTATAGTAAGAATTTAATTTAGTCCCAAAGCAATTTGGAGTAAATAAAGAAATCTATATTATATGTAATGAAAATTAAAAAAAAAAACTAGTTGTATTTAATATTTATAGCTAAGTAAACATTTTAAACGTGAAACGTTTAAATACTACAATATTTTTATTATACAAAAGTACGGGAGGCAAAGTGTAGCAGCACGAAGCAACGGCCGTACAAACAACAAACCCTAAAGCATAATGCGCTTCCTAAGTTACTTATTAAGTTTAAGTATAAACTTACTAGAACGTTACCAAATATGTATGTAAATAAATGTTGCAATCTTTTTTATCTACGAAGCGACGAGACGAGCGACACGTTCACCTGGTGGTAAGTGATACGCTTGCCCGTAATAACGTGGCACTAGATAGAATGGTTTATAAAACCCCACAAGGTGATCATCGCTTTGAAATATAAGATATTAGGTCTCGTTACTCCAGTGATTTAAATAATTACAGCGCCTATCGAACCGGAACAGTAACGTTTGCACAGTACTGTGTGGCGGCTGCAATAGGCGCTGCGTTGTCCGGTATCAGAGGCCTATCACCATTTAAAAATATTAAATGTGTCTTTAATATTTGGTTAATGAAAAAAAAGCACTTAATGTCAATTTTGCCGCGGCTTCCAGTCCAGGTCTCGTTTACTCCAATTGCATAACCCTGAACTAATTCCGAAGGGCCGGTGTCCGAGTGCAGCGCGTACGCAGCGGCGTAGCGGCGCGCTGTAGCTGCGCCGCTACGCGCGTAGCCACGCTCATGATTATTTCCGTTCAGCTTTCAGCGCAGACGTAACCACATGCATTGAGTTCAGATGATTATGAAGACACTATCTGCAATTTAATGAGGTAAGTAAAATTCATATATACCTGTATTCAATACTATAATATATATATTTCAAAATTTTATACTATAATGTAGATATTTCTTTGTAATAATTTCATAGTTCCGGTGGTAAAGAGTGTAGACATAGTTATTGACTACGAAGGTGATTTAACAGTATAAAAAGTAACAATCTAAGTAAACGTACCAACGTTAACAATTGTAATTGCTGTTATTGTTAGTCCGATCGCGGAGGAGGGCTAGGAGTGGATAAATCCTCCGTAAACTGTTAAATGGCTCATTGTTCGTCGTCGTCGGCCGCGCCCCGTGCGAACGGCACGCGGTGAACAACTACACCACAAAAACTCAGTGATTCCCCCCCGGTGCGTGTTTTCCAAGCAAAAACTTAACCGAGAGAAAAGACGGTGAGTGCGGACGGAACGCCAACCGGACGCCCTGAACTGGAACCGATCACATTACTTATCGTTAATTAAATTTGAATTAAAGTAAAAAAACATTTTTTGTCATCCACATTACGCACGTAACCGACAATTAATGTAATATCCTAAGCGGTTTGTTGTTGTTGTCTTGTATTTATAATTAAAACAATTTATATATAAATTAAATTAATTTATATATGAAACTATATTATATATAAGCTTGTTTAGTTCTAAGTGATTTTTATATATATATATATATATATAATTAATAACGAGACGAGCGCGACGAGTCAACGCCGACTTGTTAAGTTATATGCCCGCCTATAACAACCTGGTACTGGTTAGGTTGTTATACACTGCACCACATTGCGCTTGTCGCCTGAGACATATGTTGATTCTCGTTATCCCAGTAATTATACTAGCTACAACGCCTTTAAAATCGGAACACAGTCAAGTTTGGATATACTGTTTGGCGGTAGAAATAGACACTGCTGTGTTACCTTTAGACGGTCTCCGGCAACAAAGACCTACCACCAGTTAATTGATTGTGATTAACAATTCACACTTTTGTGCCATTTTTTCAAATAATAAAAGACAAAACTAGTTTACTCAGATCACTTTTTTATATATATTTTTTAATTAACAATTTTGTACTCACACATAAAATAGAGACCTAATATTACAGGTCAACGTTGAGTTATCTACTAACTAATCTGAGCTAGAAAATAAGCTTATTACTTTATATAGAATTATAGTTGATCTCATATTATTATAAAGTATGGAATACAAAAGATTGTTTTTATGTAAGAATATACAAAGGCGCTTAGTTTAATAAAAGTCCGTGTTTTTTGAAACATCTTACAAGAGACCTATGTCTAGAAGTGGACGTCCATCGGTTGAGATGAAGATTGATGAAAAAAAATTATATAAATTAAAACAAACAAACAAAACAATTTTGTTACGATAAAGATAAAAAGGCTAATGTCGTCTCTATCCACTTTCCGGTCGTATGGAATATGAAAATATGGAGATATCTTATATCTTTGTACAGAAATAGCCTTAACAGAATAGGTCTTTGCAAAGCAAAGATCTTTTTGAAAGGTACGTACATAGTATAACGTGAATGTTTATTAAATTCATTACATCGTTTCCTTCCGGTGTGAACGATAAAGCGTTACTCATCCGCAATGACTTCTAGCAAACAATCCGGTGTAGAGACGTTTTATAATGTTACGTATTAAACGTCTCTGTGCAGGTATTATCTAAAACTGACCGTGTTTCATACATCAAATATTTAATGAGAAAACAAGCGTCACGATAAAGCAAATCCAAAATAAACAGCGTAAAAGTATTCACGGCGAGCTGACACAACAAACAAACGAGCGCGCACACACGCACACGCGCTCACGCGCTACACACGTACACACGCACACGCGCACTCACGCACACGCGCTCACACGCACACACGCACACGCGCACACACGCTCACACGTACACACGCACACGCGCTTACACGTACACACGCACACGCGCACTCACGCACACGCGCTCACACGCACACACGCACACGCGCACACGCGCTCACACGTACACACGCACACGCGCACTCACGCACACACGCACACGCGCACACGCACACACACGCGCACACGCGCTCACACGCACACACGCACACGCGCACACGCGCTCACACGTACACACGCACACACGCACACGCACACTCACGCACACACGCACACGGGTACTCACGCACACGCGCATACGCGACCAAGCGCATACGCCCACACACGCACACGCGCTCACACGTACACACACACACGGGTACTCACGCACACGCGCACAAGCGCATACGCCCACACACGCACACGCACACACGCACACGCGCACACGCGCTCACACGTACACACACACACACGCGCACTCACGCACACACGCACACGGGTACTGACGCACATGCGCACACGCGCATACGCCCACACACGCACACGCACACACGCACACACGCACACGCGCACACACGAAGGCAGCGGTTTTTCGTTAAACACCGTCGAAACGCAGAGGAGGGACGCACACCTGGTGGTAAGTAACAACTGGCGCCCATTACAACGCGATACCAGTTAGGATGGCACACGCTGGACCGTATAGCGCTCGTCGGCTTCCGACAAGATGTTAAGCTTCTTTACCTCAGTAATTACACTAGTTAAAACGCCCTTCAAACCGGAACACAGTAATGTACGTACACTACTGCTTGGTTGGCTGCAATAGTGCCCTACCTAGATGGTGTCCAGCAACACAGATACCACCAGTAAGTTAGTGCAAGTTCGACACAACTTCCGTCTCCGCGAAGCAGGTACGCGGAGGCACTTCCTCCACGTAAAAACAAATACGTATATATAACCAGCATATGTTCTTTTTTCCTCTTCCATTCCTCGGACAGAGTCCGAGTTCTTATTTAATCAGTCGCTCATTGCTTGCCATTGCTTAGTGTTTGCTATCTTTTATCCGGCACACGTCGTGTTTGCTATAAATACAAACGTTCGGCGGTGCGGACGTGTCTAGAACTATAGCTAGACTGTACAATATTCCACACATACATCTTCAGCACTGCGAAGTACTGACCAGTACTGCCTCAGTACTGGGTAGAGTGAGCGGCATGACGTTTGTCGGTGACGCGGTAACAGCCAATGGTTATCGGCAGTCGTTGCGGCCCGCCAGCTCGACACGCTGACACAATTCCACATCCACTCGGTCGACAAAGAGCTAAACGGTTTAACTCTCTGTCACCACCGTGAATAAGTTAATTTCGCGATTTACCTATACGAACAATCGTTAGATATAACGGAACGATTTCTCTTGGGCAGGAGGAAGTCTTGGAAAGGTACCGTTCTGAGCCCAATGTTAGACTTATGTGATGTTGTTATCTATAAAACGAGGTGTTGGGGTCCCGCACAACAACTCACGGTACCCAAGCCAACTTCACTTGCTCGTGGTATATCCTGATACTCAACAAACGAGCCTCTGGCTTCCGCCATGCCGCACTGGGCCAACGGTGTGGGATATGACTCAAATCCCCCCATATAAACCCCTCCATACAACAGCCACTAGTGCTCAGCGTTACCGGATGGAATACTGATTGTATGTGAAGATATTTGGGAGAGGCTTATATCTAGCAGTGGACTTCTACGGGTTGATGATGATGTTAAAAAACCACTAGCAATCATATGTGAATTGATAATACACATTTGTATATATGGGAAATCACTAAAAAACCTTATTTAAATGCTCCATTCCTGTAAGGCATCCCTAATTATATCCCGAAGAATTTCGTTCACCGTTCACTTTGGGAGATGGTTTTCAGGATGTACGGTGCTGCTAATGCAGCGAATATTTACGATTATCATGGTGGCATCCTTCTGTAAGGACGGCAAGGATGTCGGCAACACTCTGTCAATCACAATGAACAACTGACCTTCCTATAACGAAATAGTTATAATTTGAACTTCAACCATTTCTGTGAATAGTGTATGAAACTGAGTTAGTATGCAGAGGCGTGGGCTCCGTACCGGCGGACCGGCGAACCAGCACGGCACACCCTGGCCGTCTAACCTAGCTGAATAATATTCCCTCAGGTTACTAAAAGGTACGCAACTACGCTTTGACAAAAAACTAAATAACTAAGTTTATTTTTAAGTATAGATAAGCAAAGAGATTTCTAGTGTGGCCTGCATACCGTACCGTACCTGAAATCTCTGTGCACGTCGTACATCTTACCACGAACACGGCTCAGAGCATCAAATAGTGAGCGCTATGAAGTACTTGTTGTTTCTTATATTCTCGTGGAAGCAATTTGGAAACTCCTACAATAACACCTTGACGAGTTTGTAAACAAAACGGTTAATGTTACAAAAAGGTTATGGCGCGGGTAATACCGCAGCGTTGGCCTTGTTGCGGAACCAGAAAAAACATTCGAGGAGTTGTGGAGTCACAGCCGCGACGTCGACCGAACTCATACGGAGCGATGGGGCGAGAGTCATGCCAGCTTTTACATGACCTGGCAGGCAACTCATTCCCGACTCCCGGTAGCGTAGGACAGCGCCACGGTTGACGGTTTTGGTGTCAGCGACGTATACCCTGGCTGGAGCGGGTGACTGTTGGGTACAGGTAAATAGATATAAGGTCCGGGTAGAAAAGACAAAATTTTATTTGCGCCCTGGTTGCGAACAGTTGCTTGGAGATAGAACAGATGCGGAGGGTGCAGGTGGGAGTGGTCGGTTGACAGTCGCGCGGTTGTTAGCTACGTTTTCAGAGCTATCAGGTAGGTAGGTAGGGGGTCGCCATGGTAAGCTGGCGTCGAGCTCCACGGTTCTTTTGTTGTTGCGACAGGGAATGGGGTGCAGCTGGCATGGGATATCGCTCAAGCGCCAGGATTCTAACTTCACTTGACTGACTCGACCTAGACTTTTGACCTGATGATAAAGCAAGAAGTCCTGCAAGTGGCGGCTTCACAGTGAGTGGTAAGCACACACGCAGTGTAAGGTGAGCGCAGTGCCGCGGGCGCCGACCAATTTGTACGGCACACTGTTGGTGGGGAGCGGAGATATTTCAAATGATTACGTTGACCTAGACTCGAATCAGACGACCGACTTAAAATGATCCCTTTGTTTGTATATACATCATGAAAGTCTGTTACCAATAAAATGGTAGTGTTGTGAGTCGACCTTTGAATCACCAAACAAGTAACGGAGCATTCACGGTCAAAGTGTATGTCATTATAATGATTTGACGCGAGCCGACCGCAACAATTATCTAATGCTTCCGGTTTGTTTATGACCCACCTTATGTATATCCTTTTTGTGATCAAGGTGGACAACCGAGCACATCACCATCACATGCACACTACACGTGATGGTCGCAGCTCCATCACCAGCTTTCGGAAACTGTTATTGATGGTCGGTGCGATATCGTTAAGAACTGGAGCACTTAATTTATTAGTAATATATATATATACAATATTATTTTAATTGTCATAGTATATGCGGCTCCACTTTTATATTTATTTTGACTTAAAACACTGAGAGAAAGTGTTGCCTTATTCTCTTTAGATTTAGTAAAAACTCCTCCCCTAAAAGGGAGATGCAACACATCGTGTAACAACCGGAACCGCTACTTTGTTTTACGTATAAATAATTATTGTCCCGCGTGGGGCTCCGTGGTCGATGCGGAGATATTTGGGTAAGGCCTATGTCCAGATGTGAATGTCTGACGGCTGATAATGACGATGATGACGTGCGCGTATGTGTGTGTGTGTGTGTGTGTGCGTGTGTGAGAGTGGTGTGTGCGTGTGTGTGCCCATATGTGAGCGTGTGTGCGCGGATGTGTGCGTGAGTGTGCGTGTGTGTGTGAGTGTGTGTGCGCGTATGTGTGCGTGTGTGTGCGTGTGTGTGTGAGTGTGTGTGCGCGTATGTGTGCGTGTGTGCGCGGGTGTGTGCGTGTGTGTGCGTGTGTGAGAGTGGTGTGTGCGTGTGTGTGCCCATATGTGTGCGTGTGTGTGCCCATATGTGTGCGTTTGTGCGCGGGTGTGTGCGTGAGTGTGCGTGTGTGTGTGAGTGTGTGTGCGCGTATGTGTGCGTGTGTGCGCGGGTGTGTGCGTGAGTGTGCGTGTGTGAGAGTGGTGTGTGCGTGTGTGAGAGTGGTGTGTGCGTGTGTGTGCGCTTATGTGTGCGTGTGTGCACGGGTGTGTGCGTGAGTGTGCGTGTGTGCGTGAGTGTGTGTGCGCGTATGTGTGCGTGTGTGCGTGAGTGTGTGTGCGCGTATGTGTGCGTGTGTGCGCGGGTGTGTGTGTGTGTGTGTGTGTGAGTGTGTGTGTGCGTGTGCGTGTGTGCGTGTATGTGTGTGTGTGTGTGTGCGCGCGTGTCCGTGTGTGTTCGTGTGCGCGTGTGCATGTGTGCGTGTGCGTGCGCGTGTGTATGTGTGCGTGTGTGTGCGCGCGTGTCTGTGTGTGTTCGTGTGCGCGTGTGCATGTGTGCGTGTGCGTGCGCGTGTGTATGTGTGCGTGTGTGTGCGCGCGTGTCTGTGTGTGTTCGTGTGCGCGTGTGCATGTGTGCGTGTGCGTGCGCGTGTGTATGTGTGCGTGTGTGTGTGCGCGTGTATGTGTGCGTGTGCGTGCGCGTGTGATCCGTGTGTGTTCGTGTGCGCGTGTGCATGTGTGCGTGTGCGTGCGCGTGTGTATGTGTGCGTGTGTGTGCGCGCGTGTCCGTGTGTGTTCGTGTGCGCGTGTGCATGTGTGCGTGTGCGTGCGCGTGTGTATGTGTGTGTGTGTGTGCGCGCGTGTCCGTGTGTGTTCGTGTGCGCGTGTGCATGTGTGCGTGTGCGTGCGCGTGTGTATGTGTGCGTGTGTGTGCGCGCGTGTCCGTGTGTGTTCGTGTGCGCGTGTGCATGTGTGCGTGTGCGTGCGCGTGTGTATGTGTGCGTGTGTGTGCGCGCGTGTCCGTGTGTGTTCGTGTGCGCGTGTGCGTCGATTCCTGTCTCTTATCCAGATGTCTACAGATTACGTGTGCGTTGAGAAGCCAATAGCGGTAGTGGCCGACAGGTATGCCTTACAAACTACCAATATACTTAATGGTCGGAAATCTCGACAGTTTATTTATTATTAAATCGGTTCGTGCTAAATTGATGACTACTTCTTTGGTCGACGGTTAAATAAGTGCAGTTTATCTTTAATATGATAACGGATAACATACGTATAAAGGGAAGGAAGCCATTTACGTGGCATGCGGCAACAATACCAAGAAGTCTTTGCGAAGATAACATTTCAAGTTGTGTTTACTTGATAATGTGAATTGTTTTTTTTATAAAACAAAAGGAGTTATAATCAGAGCTCATTGATACTGTTTTTAACCACAGTGCATTAATAATATATAATTAAATTAGATTAACCGTTTGATGGTTACCAGCTCGCATAGTTCTTGGTAGATATACTCGTAATGTATTTAAATTTGATGTTTACTTTAAATCGTTTGTTCCGTTTCAACTTTATTGGTGTTACAAATGCTGTCTCCGAATCATAATCCGTAATTTTATCCGTTTAGAATCTTGATCCTCTGTGGAACAGTGAACTCCTGCTGTGTTATCTTCGTTTTAAAAAGGGTCATAATTTTTATATACATTTACATACATCTTATCACTGTATATGTAACAATGGTACCCAGCTAGACGGTTTCCGGCGACAGGCACCCACTGGATCAACTGATCATCTTGTATAAAAGTTTAATTTAGTTTGTACAGAGAACTATTTGGCATTTAATTGTGGTATAGAAAACTTGCGTTAATTTATCTGATAGCTGCATAAAAACGGGCATATTTAAGAAGTGTTACAAAAGTCCTAGGCGCCCCAGTGTCTGCCAGCACTCCAGCATTCCAGCACTCCAGCACTCCAGCACACCGGCACACTCGCACCGAAGAGTGCGTGATACCCCCCTAGCCGCCGCCCGGGCCGCGCCGCTCGCACCGCGAACAATTTCATTTTCGATATAATATAAGTGCGTATCCGGGCGCAATGGAACTAGTCGTGGCGGCGCCTTGCGCGCCAGAAGCGTTGCGAACTTGTGACGCGATCTATTGAAGCGATTACATACATATATCAGGCTTATTTCTCATTGAATTTGACAGCTGACTATATTAAAAAACTATATACCACGTTATTGCGTATCTTCAATTCTCACAAAATATTATCTTCTTAATACATGGGAATGTAATGAAATAATTATATACATTTCACTAATTAATATAGATCCATCTTGCCGTAATCTTTTACAGCCTCCATCTGATGGTAGCAGTTACTGTTGGAAGCTTGTAGTACCAAGAGGAATATTGAAGGCGGAGTTCATTGCGTCACCGGTTCTGTTTGGTAATTCTTTGTTTGCGATTATTACGTTCTAGTTAATGTGTGTGCGGCGTGATGGTGAAACGTGGCCGTGGGGAACAACAATACGATCTTCAGAACACATCTTATTAGTCGGCTAGTAAAATACACATAAAGCAATGCTCCAGCCCTATATGCGTCGAGGATCATCGGTGGTTCACGCAGCTCCTGGCTGCACTTAGATGCTCTCGCCCAAACGGTGCGTGCAGTGCCCCATGTGTGGACTCACCTGTGGGCTAACCAAAAATGGCGTTAGCGCTGCCGCGCGTCATTAACCCGCTGTAGCGCGGATTGTTTTCGACTTGCAACACTAGAATTAGCCCGCGAACTAAATATATTGTACTGAAATGTAAACAATCGGCTTTAATTAGCTGCGGTTCAACGGTAACGCAGGCGCGGGCGTGGGCGCAGCGCGGCGCGGGCGCAGGCACGGGCGCAGGCGCGGGCGCAGGCGCGGTTCCTTCGCTGATGTACGGTTTAGTGCAAATTAGTTGCGATCGCTGACAGACGGGTTAGTTAAACAGATCGAGTTTATTTGACTCCGCCGCTACTTTATTTTATATATATTTCATTAACATTCTTTTTACACCCTGACCGATAATAAACTTTATCAGAAATTAATATATTTTGTACTTAAGCACAAAGTTTTACCAATTTAATGATATTTTTACAATAAAATATACGCTTTTTTTAAATAGAAAAAATACACACGTATTGTGGTCGCGTCTTATTGTCCTACGATAAATAGATTTTTATAGTAAATTCTCAATACATTTGATGTTTGTTGTTAACAATAAATGAAAATTATGATCTAAAAGTAGCATTAAGTTATATACTTCTAAATACATGTTATAAGTTTGAGTCTCAGTTTAACAAAGGCAGTGGTTGATAACATGGATATGGTAATTAAAAGAGCCGGGGTACGATTAAACTTTTAGAACTATTAAACAATATGAAAAATCTTCCTATGTTATAATAAAGATTTTTTAATACAATTATAGCAATGCTTTTATTACCACATTATATTGGCCGCATTATTAACGGAATTATCATAGTAAGAAATATTTATGAGCATTGTACAACCCGGTAACATTTAAGAAAAACCATGAAATCTTTCCACGTGGCCGAGTACTGCGCGCCGCCGACTTGTACCAGTGGAAAATCCCTGCATCACTCCCGACCAGGCGTGGTCGCATTTTTGAGCCCACGAGGAATATTTGTATCCTTACTCATTTACACCAGAACCGAATTCCGAAGTCGTGGAGAGTGCAGAAACAGTTTATAGAAAAATAATTTTAGGCGCTCGGCCCACGGTATCCCGATCCGTACGCGATCGGGATGAAAACAAGTTGATTCTTTTGAAGTGAAGTAATTATAGATTCGCAAATTTATTATTTCGAACATACGCGAATGGAAATGGGTTAAAGGCATCATAAAACGGTCAACACGACCGATATTTTCAATTCAACTTCTCCTCGTGCAATGCAGATGGTAAAAAATACACTTAGCACATTCAGATGGCTGCACTAGTTCGTAATACACAGAGACAATAAATGTAACTTAATGTTATCGTCTTTCGTGATTTTTAAAAGTGAACTTTTTAATTTATGATTCAAAAAGCGGTAATAAGTTAGTTTGTAAGTGTAAGTAATGCATCCGGACCGAGATTGAGCTTCCATTATTCAAGAATAACAGCTTTCATGGACGTGAGGTATCCACCAACTGGCAATTACCATCGTGGTAGATAAATAGGTTTGTTTCTCTCCTTGCAAAGGGCCGTGGATCCTGGTCCACGAGCTGTAAGAGTCGCTTTAGTTTGCAACGTTTACATCATCAGGAATCTAGTCTCTCCTTGTGGAGAAAGGTTCTAAGTATACGCATATTAAAAAGGTTGTGTATTATTATTTCTTATTAATACATAAAGGAAAAAATCTTTAGTAGCGTCCTTTCAACATAAGACAAGCTGTTACACTGATCAGCCGGTCCTGGTTGTCTCGTCAAAACAAGTATTTAAAGCAAAACTTAAAGTAGACATGTTGGACCCTCAAGAAAGCTTACGGAAGACTTTATAAGAAATGAATATTGTTGCAGCTTTGCTTAATATATGTTTACAGATTTATCTTGGGAAATAAAATGGTATTGCTCGTAAGCTCAGTAATCCTGGTATCTGGAGCGCTTCAGCTTCCTGTGTGGGAAATTCACAACGCAAATATGGGACACTAAAATACACACACACATGCAATTTGTTTAAGCACCTGATGTTTTTAATTAATCAACATGTGATAAGCAATAAGCAGATCAGAATATATTGATAATTATTGTAAACAAAACTAATTAAACGTTTCAATATTTTTAAACAAATATATGTAATATAGTTAATAAAACATTTTAATTATTGATAAATTTATAGTTTAGTTTTTTCTTCGAAATGAGACAGTTTCTGTTTGCTTGGTTTCAAGAATATCTATAAAAGTTATAAAGTTTATACACAATTTATACCCATGTGCAATATTTTTTACATATATATGTGTGTTAAAACATTAAAATATGTATCTAAATTTATTGCTATAAAAGTCTACCAAATTCCGTAAAACCGCAAATGAATAAATGACTGGCAAAGAATTATTTCTATTGGTATAGAAATAACAGCCAGTTCATAAATCACGTACTAGGTAATACTATAAATAATCACTCGCGACTTATATTAGTTGTTTATAACTACAGTTGCAATTGGCAACACTTTGGATGGGTGGTAACAGTGTGAAGAACGTATGAATATATCTAATAGTCACTCTTTTTCGCTCACTGTCCATATAAAAATTAAAAATAAGGGAGGCACTAAGGAAAGGGTTGTTCAAGAAAGAATGAGATAAAAAACTAAGATTTGTTTTTTAGTCATTTTTATTCACCATTGCTGTTAAATATATTGTTTGCTATTGTTTAATTACATTGTGGAAAGTTTGTATAGTACATTACCAATCAGCTTTGTTGTTACTTAGCTCAGTGGAATTCCGATTTGGACAATCAAACTCCTGCGGCGAAGGTGTGCGGTGCGAGGAGTGCGTCATGCGCACGATTTCATTCAAACAAACGGAGTAAAGTATCGGTCCATTAATCCAGATGCTGTTTGTGTAAACACCGTGCGGTGATCAGATACGTGAATGAACAGCGGTTACCGTTGTCCGCGGTACAAGGCGAGGGCGGCGCGAGGAATTCTTGGCCGCGAGTCAAACGGATTACTCTGCGCCCCATCACCATCACCTACACTAACCCCGCGGTAACTCCCGCCCGGACCGGTTTACGACTCATTGTTTAAATATTTACTGCATTAACACAATTACCAGATTACCATGCTTTAATAAAACATTACAATATTTCACATTTTCTCGTGGTGAACTTCACATCAGTGACAGGTGACAGTTGACAGTAACGAGTAGTGATCCTACATAGCCGTCTTCTACGCATAAGCAAGATAATTTCCAAACTACCCACCTCCCCCGTTGTAAATGACACAAGGTATTAACAAATTAAAACTCACATACACCAATGAATGAACCATTTATTATATAAAATAACGTTAATTAACTTGGCAGTATTCATAGTTTCCTATAAACAATTTAACAGGAACAACACCAAAATTGGCAGACTCCATTTCAATCTCAGGCACCAGTATGTTCCTAAAAGTGGAACCAACAAAACATCAGCGTTTTCAGTGATGTTAAAATCGATGATTAAGATAATAAAAATAAAGATGAAATGGAGGTATTGGAAGGAAGAGGAGATATCGGGACTTTATGCAAACATTTGTGATGGTTAAAAGGAAATAATTGAAGTGAACAATAATCCCATTTTTACAAAAACAATTAACCTACAACAAACAATGAATGCAAAAAAAACATGTATGTTAGTACCAAAACACAAAAGTGCAAAATGAGTTTCACTAATTTTATATTCAAATATATATATATATATTATAGTAATTCATAAAAATGTATGCAAGTTGTGCACACGATAACCACTTCATTTTAGTCTATTAAAAAAGTAAACAGTCAATATTAACTCTTAATTTATCTAACTACAATAATGCTACAGGTTAAAACCGGTGGATACCATTAGTTGATCTATGTATACATGTATATATATACAGCGCTATATACAAATATAACATTCAAACATCTCGCTAAGACTGTATATCAATTGTTCAATTTGTTTATTATGCCATTGCAGCCAGTGCTGTTAACAGAGTATATCCTATTTACAATAATGTTTACGTTGTATACAACAACTACATTAACATGTTGACAGTGCTGTTCATTGGTGTTTTTGGCACTAGCTTAAGTACACTATAAGCAGTCAGATACAAAGTTTTGTAATTAACACCCTTCTTAATGTTCCCTAAACTGGAACTTAAAGCCAGCTCAGCTGTGACAGCTGTTCTTCTTTGATCAAGAAGAATTCCTCCCAAGCTTTTCCTTCACTGGAAACTTTTTTATAATTGTTTAAATAATAAATTATAATTAGAAATAAAAACTCCACCCCCAAATTTATGCTATGGTGCAATGTCATCTGGTAGTGAGATTTGATAAAACATTTAACATATATATATATATCCAACCAACTGAATTCCCATTAAGACTGTTATGTAAATTTGATCACTACTGAATTGGGGGAACCCTACTAAAATTTATTGAGGATTCTCCAAGTTGCAGAAGATTTACAGTGGTGGGTGATTGCCAGTCACAAAAACTAAATGTTGTAAATGGAGTGCCCCAAGGATAAGTATTGGGTCCAATTCTATTTGGAATATACATCAGAGCCTTAAACCAGATGTGGCTCTCATTGCCGACGATACAAATATAATGGCAAACCCCCTTATGAATAACGTTGAACTTCAAAAAGATCTGGACTGTATCATGCAACAGACAAGAAACTGGTTAATTACTCTTAATGTAGACAAGTGTACTGGTCTACATATAGGTAGTAATAATCTTAAATTATTTCATACAATTGACTCTTAATATTCTCAAAATTGTGGACGCCCAACAAGACCTTGGAGTAATTATAACTGAAAACTTGAAATGGGAGGATTATATTGTAGCTACAACAAAGAGACCCTACTACTTATTTACAAAAACATACTAATCTTCTTAAAAAAATTCAAAGAAAGGCACAAAATTATTACTATCACTGAGTTATTTAGATTACGACCTAGGGCTAAAGAGACCTTATAAACACCTACAAGATTTTAGGGGTATGTTCCCCTAAATAATATTTACACTAGAAACTAATAGTCATCTAAGAGGGCACCATTGGAAATTATTTCGAACATTAAGCGCAAGTAACCCCCGTTCAATATTTTATTGCTATTAGAGTGGTGGAATATTGATATCGTTCATCAGAATACGTGAGCCACTCATGGGTCTTCGGTTAACTCATTCAAACACCGATCTGATAATTAATTGAAGAACTTGCAGCACAAGTAAAAATCTGATCTTGCATATACTTATCAGCTTATAGCTGCTAATGTAGGACAAAATATCATATATCTACAAAATTAAGCAAATAATTATTAAATTAATTCCCCTACCCTTCTGATGTACCACACTCCATATAAATATCACAACATAGTGCAGTGACACCGCAGGCTATGCATTATAGCAACATACTGTGAGGGCTCATTTTGTTTAACATATGGTAACAGTGTGGTAAACATACAAATATTATATGACAACTGAATGAATAAAATGAACAGATCATAATGATAAAAAAAAATTACAAATACATTTCGTACCAATTATTTTTCAGTGTCAGACTATCAAAGTTAAAATTTCATTGTTACAATATAATCTACAAAATATATCTATAACCTAACTGCATCCTCCTATAAACTTTATGTTATCTATCACAAACAATAGCTAAGCATATTCCATTTCACGCTTAGCATGTGTAGAAAGGTGAAAAGAACGGAAGTCTATCTCTCGTTAATATTATCTAATCACATCCAAATTCTAATAATTAATTATGCTTTGTATTATGACACAACTAGCAGCACACCCATTCACTCCACTGTAATGCCGTGGCTCACTACTCAATATTAAAAAAAAGTCACTAAAATTTAACTATTTGGTCCCCTAACTGGGTACGTACAAGAATCACTAACTCTGGTACTCCACTCCATCACACTTTTAAACCTTTTTCATACTGCTGTTATGTTATATAAAGCATTTAATCTTTCTAAAAATACATTGTCGATGTTTTCTCCAGATAATGGGTCTATTCTTGCTTCCCTGTTCAGGTCTCTCTCTAATCTGACATCGTTTAGTGAGGCAGGCTGGTGAGGGAAGCCCATGGGTAGGTTGTACCCCTTGCTTTTCTCCACATGAGTGAATACTTGCAATTTGCCATCGGTGTTCTCCGGTCGCGCATTTGATTTCTCCAAGTCTTCCATAGCAGCACTGTTCCTGAATATCGGTCGCAGAACGGCCAGGTCTCTTTCTTCATTTCCTCGATCATTACCTTTAAAGGTAATTTCGTCGGAACAATCTTTTTTATACGAATGCAGCATTTCGTTACTTCTGTATTGGAACACATCTTTATACTTGCTGTGCTCTGCTTGTCTTGTATCAAATACTTCCACATTGTTTGTGTATTCATCATTGACCTTCATTTGCTCTTTGTTCGTCGTGACAGTTACATTTGGTGCACCCTTTTTAGTTTGTGTCTTTTTAGTGGACTTTTGAGGTTGTTTCTTGTCTAAGATACTTCTCAATATCGGTAGGCGGCTAGAAGAGGTTTTCTTTGTTGACTTTTCTTCCTGGATATGCTTGCTTTTGATATCTTCAGATTTCGCAGGCGGCTTCTTTTCCTTGGGGTCTTTAGGTTTCACCTTCACCTCGTCGACCCTCAGACGCACCTTATCGTGGATAAGCATGTGCCGCCGCATGTCGTACGCTACGCGGAAACATTTCTCGCATTGCGGACATTTGTATGGTTTGTTACCTGAAATCATTTGATTCGAGATTATTACATTGTGCTGGAATAGTTTAATCATCAATTCAGTAGTTAAAAACAGGTTTAGTCGTTTAAGAATCGCTCGAACACATTTTTAGAGTAACGAGCCAATATCTTTTGACGGCGAGCGCATTGTGATTCTGCATAAATAACATATCGAGCATAACATTCATCAGATCAGAGGGCGGTGGACCACGAGTGTATGGGTGTGTGTACCGACCGGTGTGCGTGCGCATGTGGATGAGCCGGTACGAGGAGGCGCGGAAAGTCTTGTTGCAGTAGTCGCACTTGTAGTTGCGCTCGCCCGTGTGAATACGCCGATGCAAGTTCAACGAGTAGCGCCGCGCGAACTCCTTGTTGCAGAACTCGCACTTGTACTCCTTCTATTGGGTAAAACAAAAACAGATTACAGCATTTACAGGACAAACTTAAAAAGACCTGTTTCAACGTAAACTACGAGTCGCAAAATTAATCGCTGCTTACCCATACTTATGATTGAATTTCTTTAATATTTTCATGGGAACACTGAGGATAAATGGAATGTACTTATTTATATATCTTCTAATGAGTTAAGTCTATCTTATATATATATATAAAACAAAGTCTGAATGAAGTTGAAGTCCAATTGCATTAAAGCTTCATTAGAAAATATTAGAACTTCTAGATCAAGCATTGTTAATAATAATAATAACACTAGCACAAATAACATTTGCACAAAACCATCAAATCACCTGATAATATCTTAATGTTCTTCTTTCAAAACAAATTACCGCTAATGGGAAATCAAAAACTATTATTCTTTTGACTTCATATAATAACATGAATTGATGTATACTGGATGATTTTGACCTAATGATTTAGAATGATGCAGACAAATCAACTTGACAGTTGTTGCAATTTGTTGCTGCAGCAACGGTCAGAGAGACGACAGATGCCCATCGCCATCGCAGTGTACATACAACTGTTTAGTTCCACAATATTTATTAACCTGAACCAGAACACTGCGGATTTTTCCTTTCCTATAATAAACTTCATGGTGTACATATAATACAGTATGCACAATAAATTAATGTTTGTGTCAAAGGATGAATAGAGAAGCCCTCTCTATGAAAATCTTCGATATTTTTTAATAAAAACAGGGATGATAGATACGCATACGACCCATCGCGCGTTAAGCAGTTAGTTACCTTATCCTGTACTATTAGAAGCATCACGAGCATTTCTGACCTTGATGATTTGCTTTAAAAAGGAATGGAGAAGTAATTGCATTGCAAGAATTCCATTAATTAAAATCGGAATCTCGGAGAATGTTTTGGTTCCATAATTTATATATATATTTTTTTTTAAATAATGAACATAGCACATACCTGATCAGAGTGTATGGAGGCCTTGTGGTATTTGAGGTCGCTCCACTGGCGGAAGCTGCGGCCGCACACGTCGCAAGCGCACGGCCGGTCATCGTTGTGAACGCGCCGGTGGATCTGCGCAGAAGCATGCTTATAACTGAGATGAATAAAACCATGGAAGTTGGTACTTAATATACAGTGAACAATGAGAATTCTTGAAAGCATAAGAATTTCATTCCCAGATCATTCAAAGTAAACGCAAACGAATGTCTCAGTACAGCCCCACACCTCGAATCTGCAGTGATGGGTTCATGTCCATCATAGGCGATAGGAAACCTGGAATCAAATTTTGAGACCCCCTGCCATGCCTATAGAAGAAATAGCAGCAGTTCGCCCATGGTGCATTTGAGCCGAGTTGAAAGTGAGAGTTACAAATTGAGTATGTCACTGATTCAGTGTATCTCACCTTCAATGCAGCGGCAGTGTAAAAACTTTTGTCGCATTCTTTGCAGTAGTGCTGCCTCTCTCCATGCATCAGCATATGGTACAGTAGACTGTTCCGGTGCTGAAACACCCGCTCGCACAGTGGGCACTCGAATCTTTTCGTCGGTTTTCTTTTTTCCCCTGGCGCTGTTGTTGTCCTCTCTTCTTCTTGCGGGGGTTGCGGAGGCGCAGGTTCAGGGTTGTCCGGGATAATGCTTTCCGCGAAGTTGGAATTTTCCTGATTAGGTACCTCATTGTTAAAGATCCTTTGTAGAACTTCCTCTGAGAAAGAAATAAAATAGCCATAAAAATGGTTATAGATATAAAGGTTTGATGCAGTGCGAACAACTAACCTTTAAGTTGTGGAGTGTGGTTATGATGGCGCGGTATTGCAGCGGTTGTGGTAACAGGCGGAAGCTGTGGCGGCGCGGGGCCAGGCGCGCCGGTTGGTGCGGAGACGGGGGGCGGGGCGGGCATGTGGGGCGGGGCTGGGGCAACACCGGGCGGCGGCTCCGCGCCGGGACATACTGCACAGTAATCCGGCGCGCCGCAGCCGCACACGTCATTATTGCCGTTACGCATATACCTGTGTTATAATAAAAAAAATTATAATGTTCAATATAATATATCATATAAAAAAAACCCACCAAGAATGCTTCTAGATACATGTGTAAACAGTACAATTAATTGATGATGATGATGATATTAATGATTATAGTGAATGTTTCAATGGTTATATTTCAGTAATTTCACTGGAGAACATATTCTTCGCTTCAGAACAGAGTTGCATATGGACAATACTACATGATAACTGGTAAGACGAACCTGCCACGATATTGTGATCTGTTTTGGAGCATTTGCGCAGCTTACATAATAGACATTTTGTAAAATGGTTGAAGGTTATCATTAAAATGGTGTTTCTAAATAAATGTAGTGCATCTCACCAGTGCCTGCCCTGGTCCTGGTGAACGTGACCGTTTTCCACGATGAGGTGTGGAAGCAGTGCAGGTTCATATTGTTCGCCCTCCTCCACCGCAACGTGGATACCCTCCATCAGGTCCTCCGGCTCGCTGAACTCACCCATATCTTCTAACTGAAATATACATTTTACATATAAAGTACGCAACTGTAGTTTTGTCAAGAGCTCATTATGAATACTTTTTATATTTTTATTAAGAAAATAATTTTGTACGGTTTTATCGTGGCTGGTTAACCATAGCGAAAACAGAAAATTCTCTGTCTTGCGCTGATGATGTAACATTTACCGCCAACAGAACATCACTGAAATATTACCTTCGGATTCAAATGTGCCTCATTCATATGCGCCTCGCATTGCTTCTGTTTCCTGAACGACTTGTCGCATTTGGGACAGCTGTACAGTTCCAGCTTGGCCAGCGTCTCGTACAGGTCTGACTTGCCGGCGTCCTGCGGAAGCTCCTTTTCGCTCGCCATCGTATACTGCACCTTATTGTTGTGGCACGAGAGGGTTTTATCGCTGGACGTATATAATATATGTTTATCCATTGATTGGTACATGGACTTTGGTACTGTGTTCTCTAATGAAAGTTCGACCAAGGAATCCGGAAGAGTTGGAACATTATCGACTATGCAGGTGTTTGTCATCTAAAAAGAGAAATCATTAAAATAAACATATCTCATTATATGTGATGATTACTTTATATTATAATCAACATTATTATCAGCTAATAGATGTCTACTGACGGACACTGGTCCTTCCCATAAGATTTCTACAACAATCAACTACAAGGTTTTGCGCTACTTGCAGTTTCATCCAAATTGTCTGTTCACTTCGAGGAAAGCTTTGCATCTCCAGATTTTATATAATGAAATGGATTTATATATAATGTGTCCACAGTGCACATTTAATTAACTGCTTCAAAATGTGTCACTGTGTTGCCACATCTGCAATAACACTGATAGTGTTCTACCTTTAATAATTTACCGTTTACTGGTAAAAATATGGATGTCTCATCCCCAACAGTCTTCAAAAAGTTCTATCATTTTTCTTTTAAAGGTAAATATATTCCTATATTAATTTTAGTAATATCAGACTGAATTTTAATGATATTAATAGTATATCAGACTGGGGACAAAAATTAACTAAATACTATGTCCACCAATGCTCAGAGGTGCTCGCACTTAGTATAGGCAAATAAGCACATATGTATACCCTCCTCCTACACTGTATGCATTGTACCACTATTCCACTCACAGGTGCTGTACGCATACCCTGACATAATTTCTCTGCTGGTACTGTTGGACTTATAATGTGTAACTATACAATAAACCGTGATCATAACCCCATGATTTGTGGAACACATTAAAAGTCCAGCAGTGGACATCTATCTTTTGAAATGATGATGATGATACAGTTAAACAAACCTTATCCATGCTTAAGTCTGGTACGACAGGATTTTCAATTATTATAGTTCCATGTGGCTCATAATGCTGCTTGAGGTGGTGGTAGAACTTAAGTTGTTCATCTCCATAGAACTCACCGCACAACTGACATACCAATATTGGGCGCATCTGAGGATGACATCATACAATCAGAATTACATGTGGTACATTTTCAATTTACAATTGTGCTGATGATTCGTGAAACACTTGTTCATATAAATGTGGAACTAGTTTCAATGTTTATGCTGCACCATATTACCCTGTTACAGCTTTATTATATTAACATGAAGTTAGATTGAAGTGGATTCAAATTTTTTTTTTTATATGGACTAATACATTTTGTATGGAACTATAAAAGTATATCATACATGAGAAAAAACTTTATTTATCGAAAAACTAATTTTGTAAAAGATAAGAAATGATTACTAACGTCATGTGTCATATGATGCGTTTCTTCTGCCAAGTGTTCAGGGTGTGGCACACTACTCACAAAACTATCTGGAAGGATCTCCTCCTGCGACATCTCCGAATTGCAATGAATCACCACAATTTGCTCCTTAAATGTACAGTGTAATAGAATATTGAAAACATAAAACAATAGAAATAATTGCGCGTTTTCAAAAAAGCAGGTTGTCAAATGATTGAACCAATTTGTTCAGTTAGTAGATGTTAAGTAAAAAAAATCAGTTATTATCCAGTCTTGGATAATCTTTTTTGAGAATTTTTGCTTAAATTGAGGATGTTTAATTGAAATTAATTTATTTGCGATTCATCTCACTTGCTGAGGAGTGCTGCTCCCTGTATTCCTTTTAAGCTTTCTAGAGATCCTTTTCTTGTGGGGCAAACTTTTCTTGCTTTGATGTTTATTCTGTGCTGGGGAGGCGCTAGCACCGAGGTCCATGACTGGGCCTTCATGCTCTGATAACATTGGATTGTTTTCCTGCTGACAAGAAGATTAGTATTGACAACATTTATGAGTTTTTTTGAGGAAAAAAAAAATTGTCATTGTTTTTAGATAAATGTAGTAATTCTCATAGAACTTTCTAGAACAAGAAAAGGAAATATATTTAAAAGTAAATTCACCTTTAATGCATTTTTATTTTTGTTATGGAACCAATCTGCATCCTGACACCTTTTCATCTGTTGTAATGGTGGCAGTGGTGGTAACTGAGGTGGGACTTGCACTACAATGGACTCCGATTGTGGCTCCTATTAAAAACAATGTATATGAAAAGATAAATTTTCTATTTGTTTCACCTGACAGAAGTTAGCCAGAGATAGATAAGTACAAGAAAGTTTTGGAAGTCTTTATTTTGAAAGGATATGATTATAAAAAACCTATACAGAGACAATGAATGTTTTAATTATATTTATCATGTTTATTACATTTTCTACTTAGCAGAATTAATGTTACACATAAATGAAACACTTATTGAACGACATTTGATGCTGTGTTAGAGCATTACTTAGTAATTTCTAAGAGAGTAATAGGCATTCAAGTCTATTAACTATGTAAAGTTTCCACACACTAAAACCTTTGTGGTCTTCATCTTATTTTCCTTGAAATGTACAAATAATGTTTCTAGAAAACCTAGTCAAATAATGCCATGGTGTGTTTTGCCAAGGATTAGGCATAAATATAAGAAAAAAAAAAAGAAAGCATAACACACTCACCAATGTTTGAGCATTGTACAGCCTCATTGGTGCATCTAATATAACAGATGTGTCCACATCATTCCTGACTGCTGATATCTGAAAGTTTTATAAAATTCCAATAATTCTATGACAATACAAAACTATCATGTGCTTTTAATATAACTATAATTTATACTTATTGTAAAATTTATTAATTTAATATTTGTAGGTTATTAAATAACAGCTGGAAGTAGAATATGCAATTTTTATACTTTATACAGAAGTCATTACAATTATGCTTTACTAGACATGAGAGCCTCACCTTGTGATGAGATGGGTGATGATGATGTGGAGGTCTCGAATGCTGTGAGAAATGGGCTACTAAAGCTGCCAATCGTACTTCAGGATCAAGGAGCTCTTCATTCCACTGTCCTTCTCCAACTTGTTCATTTACTGTCACTTGTCTAGAAAATTATGTTATACATATAGGTTGTCATTATTTTGTTTATAGGAAATGGAACATAATCATTTAATTTTTTCTGATTTAAAGTAAAAGTGCTGCCATAATAATTGAGATAAAAGTATTACCTATTAAAGAATTTGATTCTTTTTCATATCTCAAAGTGTAAAGACTCATTTAGTATTTAATATTGCAACAGAAATAAATTTTATTAGTAGGTTTTACAATTATTGCTTTATTTCTTCCGAAAGTACAATATATGAATAAAGTAAGTAAATTTCTGGTAATTAATTATTGGTTAAAGTTTGATTTACACTTAAAACATATAAGTTATTGATATATTTAGATTTAAATCATACAACTTTTAAACAAAATTAATAACAACAATAGTAGAAATCAAAATTTACCTGCACATCTGTGTCGTTGAAAAACTTAATGGCTGCATTACTGTTACCACTCGACCGCCACAGTCGTCTTGTACGTTGAGTGCAAGAGAATTAGAATCCACATGAACAGACTAAAGGATATGAATAAAAACTTTATCATTTTGAAATCTGTAAGCTTTAACTTATATCACTGTAGTAGTATAGTTATATTGTATACTTATAATATGGTTTTTAAAATCATAATACAAAATAGGTATTAAATTATGTAAAAAGTGCTTTTACTTCTTTTACAGCAAATTATTATAAAATCTAAAAACAAGAAAATAGCAGTACCTCGGTCGACTGGTGTGTGTTGATATAATGAGTGACAGCATCATCCATTTTATCTTCTAGAAGATGGGGACCCACGTTCCTCATGATGAAAAATTGATCAAAAAAAATTGTTTATTTCATTCCTGTCTCCGCTAATACTGTTTGACAGCTGATAGAGCGCAAGGTCGCTAGTTATTTTATTTTTATTAATTCACTTAATATTTCATAAGGACTGTAGTTTACTCCCATAGAAATCTAAGACTATTAAAAAATCGGTATTCACAAATATTTAAAACTACATTTTTATTACATCTTTTCTTGTTCAAGTATTTAATCATGTCAATCTAATAGCATGCCTTGCCATATCAAAAATATATAATTCTTTGCTCCTATATTATTGAAGTAGATTAAATTTATATAAACTTTTTTTTCATATGTCATAAAAAAATTGTGTAATTATGTAATAAAATAATTTAATATCATGTTAGCAATAACTTAATAGAATATTACGCAAATAATTTACTTTTAATTTTCTTTTTTCTGATATAAAGTAGGCAGAGTGACGATTTCGTACGATTTTTGAGCACTTTTTCAACGTGCAGTTCCGTAATTGTGATTTATTTGTTTATAAAATTATAGAAATATTTATATAAATCTTCTCTCATATTTTTACTTCTTAAATTTGTTTTTCAGAGTTACGTACCTATTACTTTTTTCAGTTTTAATAACATGGACACTTTATTTATCTGTGATATGTATATAAAATAGTTATGTCACCTGTTAATAATTTTTTCCAATATCCTCAATTTGTATTTTAATGTAATTCTATAAAATGTTCCGTGGAAATTTAAGATTTAGATTATCTTTACGACATTATGAGGTATGTTTTATTAAATTTCATAAAATAAGAAAACATATTTACATTCAGTTGTATTTTTTTTTATTTAGCGCGTGAATAAAAATTAGTTAAGTATTATTAAATATTTTACTGTACAGGTTGTCATCTTAAAATACTATCTCATCCTAAGTATGTTTATTTAATAAAGTTGAAGGAATAAAATTAATACCATTAGAGATAATATTTTCCACAAGAATTATATTAGTATTAGCTATAACAATGTTTAAAATAAGTTCAATTTTTTTATTAAAAATATTATTTGATGTTTAGTCAAAATTGAAGGTTAAACTAAAATAATAACTGAAAAAATGTATTTAATATTAAATTTAATATTGCTATATTTGTTTGGAAAATTTCAAATTTCTTATATTTTTCTTATTATTTTGTATAATTAGATATTTCAATATATATTCAAGTTTTATTAAGTCTTTCAATATATATTAAGTTAATTTATGTGAAGGTTAACTTCAAGGAGTTTTTTTTAATCTTTTTGATAAGAGCTTGTTTGAATTGGATATTTACTTTGCCCTATGAACTATGTTTTTTAACGAAAACAGCAATAACTTGGTGAGCCAACTTTAAAACTGCCAAAAAAATATCTATATTTAAAAAATAAAAAAAAACTGTTTTAAGCAAATATACAGAGCAATAAGATTTTAATTCCACCTTATTTTGTTGGCTTTTAGTTACATAGATGTAACCACACTAGTAAATTGGATGCCATTAGGGAAAAACTCAGAGAGGGCCCTGGCTTAGCAGATTTTATCTCTGATGATAGACCAGCAAACTGGGATGATTATCAAGGCAAACTGAAACGAGAAAAAGGAGAAACAGAAAGGTTGAGACTACCACCCTGGCTGAAGACATCAATACCTACCGGTATCTATATTTTTAAGAATTTTTTATATAGTTTGTAATATAGTATAATTTAATGATAATAAATTAAAAAATCGTGTTTTTAGAAAATTCTACAAACTTATGGAGATGTATATGTATTTAGTTGAAAATATTAGTCTAGAACATGCAAAAAAGCATAAAAGTGATACTAAATTTTTAATTTCGTAAAGTTAACTATATGTAATATAAATAGTTTTATTTCTATTTGAGTTGTAGGTGCATTATATGGCACTATATGTATAGACGGCATTGCAGCACTTATTTAGCCTCCAAGCAGTACTTTGAATATACAACAATTTTGTCGATTTAGTAGGATGCTGTGATTCATGAAATTGATTTGGTAATTACATATACAGTTGTATAAAAATATGATGATAGATCACTATTATGATGCGGAAAAACATTACCACCAGAACAATGTGTTACTCTTCTTATGGCTTTATTGTAATAAAATAATATAGTTGAAAAAGTTGTGTTTGTTTGAAGGGTCAAAGTTCAGTGCATTAAAAGAACAACTTCGTGGTCTGAAGCTGAGCACAGTGTGTGAAGAGGCACGGTGTCCAAATATTGGTGAATGTTGGAGTGGTGGCAAACATGGAACTTCTACAGCAACCATAATGGTATAAACTACTGTTTTCTTTGTATTATTACCTTTCAGTTTTGTTTTTCCATATAAACTTCAGTTATATAATATGGACCCAAATATAATATGTTGGGTAACCAACCCCTTCATATTGTCAGAACTTACCTTTAGTCACGAATTTCATCTCTGTTTAGTATCTATTCATATTGCTGGGAGGTTATCATATTGCTTAATAGTATAAAAATTTATTTAATTTTCAGCTGATGGGTGACACATGTACGCGGGGCTGTATGTTCTGCTCTGTGAAGACATCGAGAGCACCACCACCATTGGACCCCGAAGAACCACAGAACACTGCTTATGCCGTGAGTCAGTGGGGACTTGGGTATATAGTGCTCACTTCAGTTGATAGGGACGGTAAGTGAAAAATTCAAGAGAAATGATGATACTCAAGCTTCAAAATAGATTTTGGAGAAGTGTTGTGTTTGTCTTATAATGTTTTTCTCATAGCACAAGACGCAACAGTGTGGACCAATGTTTTGTAGTATACTTTTATTTTCAGGGTACTACTGCCAGTTTATAGTAGTTTTAAACAGTTATTATTAGTAAAAGGTAGTTATAGCAGTTTAGTAGTGGGAATATGTAATATACTGTTTATGATAATTTAAAAACAATTATGTTACTCAATTCTCCAAACTACCTGTCATCATCGTTATCATCATCATCAGCCGATAGATGTCCACTGCTGGCTATAGGCCTCCTCCAAACATTTCATACAATTAGCCTGGCCTGCAGTACAGCTGGGCACTAAGGGGCTGTAGCATGTAGATGTTCATATGAGGGGATTTGGGCCATTTCCCACTACACTGGCCCAATACAGGTTGATAGGAGCCAGAGTGTTATTTGTTGATTAGCAGGGTGCACCACGAGCAGGTGAGGTTGGCTTGGGCCCCGTGAGTTGTTGTGTGAGAGCTAGACCTAGACCTACCTATAACTAAATAGGATTGAATCATTGACACTTGCTTGTCGCATTGCTATTTATGTTTTAGATGAATAAACAATGTGAAAATCTATGGATGGAGGTCTATGTCCAGCAATGGATGTCTGATGGATGTATGATGAAGATGATTAAACAAAATACTTACACCCACTGTTCCAAAAAATATGAGATAAATTGACCCACATCAATGTTTTCAATGTTGTAAGTGTTATATGCACATGTTTCAGATTTACCAGATGGCGGCTCCTCACATTTTGCTGAAACTGTCCAAGAGATCAAGCGGCAGTGAGTATACTTTTAATTAAAAAACATATTCCTTAAGACACATTTGAATAATTTGACATTTGATCTTTATAAGTAAAAAAGTAAAGTATTGTTTTGGCTTCTGGTCTGTGAATTGCTACACTTGATGGACTGGCATTTCCCAGCGTCCCTACACAATGTTTGCAGGCTTCTGTCACCTCCTGCAGCACACTGCAATTTTTTCACTGAGAGGCAAGGTTTGATGCGATTTGGCAAAAAAAAAGTAGTAGTCGTCGCTAAATAGAGCACATCAGTGATTGCTGACCTCTACTCCCCTGATGTGGACTTAGTATGGGATGACTAAATTCCAGTTAAAAACTCTCTTGTTGCCCTTATTTGTTCACATTGTTGAGGAATTAATTGAATATTTCCAGGAACAAGGAGATTCTAGTGGAGTGTTTAGTGCCGGACTTCCGAGGCAGCCGGGATTGCATCGCGACTATCGCCAACTGCGGTCTGGACGTATTCGCGCACAACATAGAAACCGTAGAAAAACTGACTCCCTTCGTGAGAGACCGGAGGGCTGGGTGAGAATATATTCAATATTTAGATATAAAAGTTTGCTATCTCTGCCCCTGGAGGACATTTTTAACTACCTGGTGAATTGTGAAAAAGAATGCCCACTACAATATAGTAATGATCATCATCTAGACAGACGGATGTCCAATGCTGTATTCGTATAGTTAGTTTTCTTGCTATGAAGAGTATATTGTTAACTAAAACTAAAATGCCTTATTAGTACATATATATCTTATCTTGGGGTCTAATTTTAGTAGAGGAAAAATTGATAAAATTGTTAATAAATATTTTATTTATTCATCAGCTATCGACAAACGCTGAAGGTGCTGGAAACGGCGAAGGAAGTGAACCCTGAATTGGTAACAAAGTCCTCCATCATGTTGGGACTAGGGGAGACTGATGAACAGGTGGAGCAGACTATGAAAGGTCTAGTATTTGTTATATGACTATTTGACTATTTGTTTCAGCTCATTACACCTTTTTTTTTAATTAGCTGTCAATATCACATGATATTAAGTGATAAGGAGATTAGAACTTTGACAATTAGAACATAGCAATATTGTTATGCCAACAGGTCAACTATATAGGGTTGGTAGCTTGTAAGGCGAGTTCAAAAAACGCTACCACCAACTGTAGCTAGAGGAATCGAACTAGAGACCTTGGTAGCACTAAGTAATCAGTTACCGCTCCATGAAGGCAACTTTGTTCTACAAGTTAATATTTTATCACAGACCTCCGCTCAGTGGGTGTGGACTGCGTAACTCTGGGCCAGTACATGCAGCCGACGAAGCGGCACCTGAAAGTGTTCGAGTACGTTACTCCAGCGAGGTTCCAGCGCTGGGAGGAGAAGGGTGCCGAACTTGGCTTCCTGTACACGGCGAGCGGACCGCTGGTGCGCTCCTCGTACCGGGCGGGGGAGTTCTTCATTAGCAGTTTGCTGCGCGACAGGAGGGCGAAGACCTGCTGACCAGAAACCTCACTGGAGTAACTTAAAGTAAACGAGATAACGAGAACATTAAAAATGAGAACAGTGGTTATAAATATGAGTAACAATGTTGTGGATGAAAATAATTGTTTATAACAACAATAGATTGCACAAAGCTTGGATAAAATAACATTGAAACTCTGTTATATTTATTGTTAGAAATCTCTTATTATTTATCTACATAAAGTTAATGTTGTATAAATTGTTAATAGTTAAAACTAATAGAAAAAAAATCATGTGGTTAATATTAACTTGGGCCGCATGCAGGTGCGCAGGGGCAAGGGTAGAAGAGTAGGTGTGTTACTAGGCTATAGCGCCCCTCTGACAGACTCGCTAATGGTAAAGCTCTGTTGCCGGTGACCACAGACAGTAGTGTGCAAACTGCGGTTGCACCGATGAGAGGAAGTAATCTTTGTGTTAGTTCTGAAAGCTCCTAGACCTTGAATATTAGTTTGTATCAATACTGTCAGCAGCTTGATGTCATATTTACTTAGTCCTGCCATAAGTTCTGTTACTGCATGAAAATGCATTGTATTTTAATGAAGTAATGTAATATTATTAAAATGTATACCAACATATTTATTAGCCTAAGCACAAAAAAAAAAATTCTATTCCAAGTCCACTTTTGGCTTTTAATTTGTTTGGTCACGGATCTATAGATTTACGCGCTATCTCCAAGGGAAATTTCCACCACCGCTACCGCCTCTGCTTGCTCCAAAGATATTTTAAGAGACTCAATCTTTGTCGTGTCGTCAAGAGCAGCAGCAGGCCATGTCTTCTAAAACTGACCATAATTTGAAGTCTAAAGGGTAGAGGCCTGGGCTAGATGAGGGCCAGTCTTTAGCTCTTATAAATTCCGGAACGTTGGTTTCAAGGCAGGCTTGGGTAGTCCGTGCCTTGTGACCAGGTGCAGGTGCAGAGTCCTGCTGGAAAGTGCACGGTACATTTGTACAAAGTGTATTGCTGAGAGGTTTCAGGACATGATACGAGACTGTTACAAGATACACTTTGGCTGAAGTTTTCACTCCTTTTTCACAAAAATGTAGTTTTATGACCCCCCGATAAGACACGCCTCACCACACCATCACTGACGCAGGACGATGACCATGACCATGACCATGACGACGTTGTGCCTTTCCGAGCACTTGCACTTGAGCAGCTTCTCTAGAACTGCGAGCGTACATTTGATCATTTCGCTTATTGCGGTGTTCTCCAATCGTGAAAGTGTTTCCATCTGTAAAGAGGATGCTGTGTGAGGGGAATCGAAACCCTGCCTGTTGCATCGCGACAGAACGCGTTCTGATCGATCCACTCTCTTTAACTGTAAACATCGATTTGGGGCATGTCCTGTACATCGACCGCGACCTGATAAGCACCGTGCACTGCGCTTCAGGTCTTGACTTGTAATACGCGGTACGCGGTACGCGATACGCGATACGCGACAGACTCCTGACTAATGCGGTTTCGACGAATTCTGGCTTTAACAGCATTAACAGCCTTTGTAGTTCTAACAGCTAACAGCACGCGGCCACCCCGATGTTGTCTGGTCTTCGACAGAGGAAGTGCTGTTATATCTGTTGATAGTGCGATATACGAACATACGGCTGATAGCTGATAGGAAGCTTTTGTAGATGAAGTGTCTGGAATATGAGCGACCGCACCGGCGCCATACCCACCCACTTTGTGCAACGCGATCACTGCACTCCTATTTCCTTCAACACCCCCACCCCACCCCATCCATATTGTAATTTGATAATGAACACGAAGAGATATGTGAAACAGCGCAAAATCGAAATAAGTTTTTAAAATAATATCTTCTTTGTCTTAACCTCATGACTGAGGGACGTGACTATGGTGCGTTGCCCTGGCCACCATTTTTTTCCAGACATTTCTGTCTTGCGCCATTTGGATGGATGATTGTAGGGTAGCTCCCGTAGCGTCCCGAGTTGTGCGTGTCCATCTTGTAGGATAACGCCCTCTCGCTTTCTTTCCTTCCACACAACCAGTAATAATCAGTCTTTCCAGACTGTCTGGGTCTCGCCTGACCGTGTATCCGAAGAATTTGAAGACTCTCTGCCAACAGATTGTTGAGAGCCGTGTTGTTATGTTCAACTGTTTGAGGATTGACTCGTTTGTGCGACGTTCCGTCCAGGATATCCTCAGCATTCTGCGCCAGCACCACATTTCGAACGCGTCAATCGTCGATCTCACACTCGCTTTTAGTGTCCAGGTTTCAGAAGCATATGGAAAGATAGAAAATATGAGTGTCTGCATTAGCTTCTTTTTGGTGTCGCGGCTAATTCCCCTGTTCCGCCATAATCGCTCCAATCTCTTTACCGCATTTTTCGACATTTGTGCTCTCCTAATAACTTCCTGTTCGCAATCACCGTCGTCACTGATCTGCGATCCTAGGTATACGAACTTCTGCACCACCTATAAATCACGAAGTTCGTAAGTTCGTTGTAGGGTACCCGTTCTATCCACAAACATTAGTTTGATTTATTTATTTATTTATTGATACACCAACAGCATAACATATCATATACTATCTTACGTTCTAGATATAGTGTACAATATTAAATATGTATGCGTATTGTAGGCGCACACAGCTTAGGCCATAGTTTGGACTTAAAAATATTAAAGTGAAAAAGAAACTTGTAGTCTACAAATAATTAAAATATACAATTGAAGTTTGAACAAATATCAGTTTCCAAACAATCAGCAGTTAGGTATAGCATGGTGCCTACATCCAACACAGTGACATCTCGCAGAAACCACATTCAATAAATAAGCATTAAATATCAGCGAGGTGATGTAGCAACTTATCTTTGAAAACATTTCTAGAATCGCCTGAAAATGTCTAATTCGGGTATCTTGGCATTAAATGTATTATAAGCATTGCACATTCTGGCTATCGGGTGGTGTATTCCAAGATTTGTTCTGTACTGTGGAAGACTAAAAATGTTGGTTATTGGACGACGAGGGTAATTGTGGGGTACTCTAATGTTGATACTCCCAAGTATAAGAGGTGATTTAATTTTTCCCTTTAGAACCTTGTGGAGGAACATCAGGTCAGAAATTATCCGACGATTGTGTAGAGTAGTCATTTTAAAGAACTGTAAACGACTGTCGTAAGTGCCTTTGTATGAAAATCCGGTTGTCTTGTAGGCTAAGTATTTGGTGTATGCACGTTGAATACCCTCCAATCGTTGTGATGATGTACTATACACTGGATTCCACACTATAGAAGCGTGTTCTAAGTTTTTGCTCTGTTGATCAACAGACCATACTCTCGACTGATGATAGCTATTCTGGACAGGAGTTCAGCTAGTTCTGCCTCGGAGGAGCCTATTATTGCGGTGTCATCAGCAAAGCCCAGGTTGTTCATTAAGTGACCACCAACGCGGATGCCCCCATTCCTATTGCCCAACGCCCTTCTCATTATGTGTTCACCGACTAGATTGAACAACTGAGGTGATAAATTACATCCTTGACGGACTTCTCTTTCTAGATGAAAAGGGTCTGATAGATCGTCCTCTAGCCGAACCCTAGACTTGCTGGTGAGATATAAATTCTGTACCAGAAATGTCAGATGATCTGGAACTCCCATTTCTTTCATCACACTAAACATCTGACTCCAGTTGATGCAATCGAATGCTTTTGCGTAATCAATGAAGCACAAGGCAGCACTGATGTTGTGTTCCCTGCATTTCTCAATAAGTAGCCTAATGTTCAGGATTTGCTCCCTCGTGCCCCTACCTCTGACAAATTCCGCCTGTTCTTTGGGCATTTGTTGTGTGATATGGCTTTCTAGCCTTTTGTAAAGGATTCGCAGAAGAATCTTGCTGGCATGTGAAATGATTGAAATAGTGCGGTAATTTTCGCATTTGCGTGAAGAACCCTTTTTGTGTAGAGGAACCACAATCGACTCTGTCCAGTCTTCAGGCCACTCGCCTGTTCTCCAGACTTTTTGACATATCGACAGCATAATTGTGGTTCCAGTTTCTCCCATATTCTTCAGCATTTCGGCCGTTATACCGTCACTACTGCAAGCCTTAGGTCTTAGGTTGCAAATAGCATCTTCGATTTCCTGGCGCAGGATATCAGGTTCTGCCTCATTGTAGTCCAGCTGTTTGTCTTCAGAATAGTTTTCACTATAAAGTTGTTGACAGTATGCTCTCCATCTTTCGAGGATCGCCCTCTTGTCTGACAAAAAAGTTCCTACGTCGCTTTCAATAGACCAATGCTTAGGTTTGAATTCCTTAGCAAGGTATTTGACTTTTTGGAACATATATCTGGAATGAGTCTTTTCTGAGCACATCTCTATCTCCTCGCAGATCTTATTGATGAAAGCGTCCTGGTCGTGCCTACAAAGTCTCTGGGCTGTTTTATGTGCTTCCGTGTACCGGTCTCGGTCCTCATCGGAATTGAGGCCAGCTTTCTTAAGCGCCTTTCGTTCATTGAGCTTGTCCCACGTTCCCACAATTATCCACTCGGCCTTTGGAGAAATGGTCTTGTGATTCTCTTGAGATTGTTTAGCAACTTGTTTAAGAGCAGTTTTGAGTTTTGACCATGATGCTTCTGGTAGTTCAAACGGATCAATTTCTAATGTGCGAAGTTGGATTGGGACTTCCTTTCGGTATTTCTTTTGCGCTGAGTCGTTTAAATTTGTGGGCCTACTGGTTTTAGCTCTTTGCTTAGCTTTGAGACGAATTCTCATTTTGGATGTGAGCAGCTGGTGGTCGCTACCACAATCTGCACCTGGTCTCGTTTTGGCGACAGAAATTGAGAACCTCCATCTTTGGCTTACAAGAATGAAAGTCGAATTGGTTCCTATGTTGACCATTGGGTGTTGTTCAAGTGTACAGGCGCCTAGGATGTTGTTGGAACCAAGTATTCATTACAGCCAGATTATTATCAGTGCAAAACTCCAAAAGTCTTTCTCCTCTCTCATTTCGTACACCCAGTCCATACTTGCCTACGATATTCCTCAGACGGTGATCATTGATCGTTGTGCCTATCTTGGCATTAAAATCGCCAAGGATAACTATTAGCTCCTTTTTAGGAATTCCGCGAATAACCCCGTCTAGAGTGCCATAGAATTCTTCTGTCTTCATCTTTTGAACTAGAAGTTGGAGCATACGCCGCTACAACGTGGATTGGATATGGTTGTGCTCCTAGCTTGACTCTCAAAACTCTATCATTGACACCTTCGTATCCCATAATTTTGTTGATATGGTTTTTCGCAATAAGTACAGCAACCCCGCTGAAACTTCTCTCAGGATGCCCAGATACTATGGTTAACTTTCCTAAAGAAGTTGCGTAGTGGCCGGTGTCCTTTATGTGTCTCTGTTATACATAGTATAACTATCTGATACCTCTCCATTTCTCTCTCAACAAATTCAGCAGTTCCCGGTTTGGAGAGTCCACGAACATTCCAGGTCGCCACTGAGAGTGTTAATTAGGTTTTCTTAAAATGTTGTTATGGGAGCTAAACTGTGCAGCAGTAGCCCAATTTCCACAAGAAGCCTCCTGTGAATCTGCCTTATGGCCGGTAGCTGATTTCACACCAGAAGGCCCGGACCCCACCTGGCGCCGGGCGTCAACCCGGTGGTCCAACAAACTCATTCGATTGTCTGACATAACACGATAGTTTTCTTGGGAAAAATAGTTGCGGTAGTGTCCCCATCCTTTCCGCACCAGTCTTTCAAAGGGAATTTAATCCTCTCGGCCACTGTAACCGTCTGGCAGAGCCAGAGTCGGGTTATCACATCCGCCGCCCGATACTCGGCGTTGAGACTCGTTTAGCACCACCCAGGGAGCACGTACAGGGTTTTGAAGGTAATTCCTGCGGACGCGAGTCTCTCCACCCCTCTAAAATAATATACGTGTTCAAATTCAAAATAATTTAAACAACAAAATTTATGACTAGACTATGTATGTATATATACATGTTTTGTATATATGTAAACAATCTAAATATTAATAAAGCTAGCTACCAAATTGTTATAGTGAAGTTTTATTTCCTTTCTTATGAATATAGATATAAAACAACTATCTCCTCTCCCCTCACTCATCCACCGTTATTTAAAGGAGTCTGCTGCTGGTTCCCCTGACTGGTCCTAGTTGCCAGAGCGTCGCCAGTTATTTCCTCATCTATTTGCTTAGCACAAGTAACCTGGCAAATCGATTTGGCAAGTGACCGTCCACGTGTGAGGTTTCAAAAATGTTTTGTTTCTAGTTAGCAACGAGACGAGTTGCATGATCACCTTATCATGTACACTATACCACGTTGTAACCGTCGCACTCGGGCATAATAAGTTGTGTCGTTACTGCAGTAATTTCACTATTTAATAAGTAATTTCTGTGCTCATGGACGTACTGTAAGTTTGTAAATCATGTATAAGATAAAAATTTATTTAGTCTGTGTTTATTAAGGCACTGCGTTTCGGATTAAAGTATGCTAGCTGGTGTAATTACTGCAGTAACGAGATTTAACCTACCATGTATAATGCTAAAAAGCAACATATTATAATTGGCAAGCACTCATTTTCAAGTGAATATTCTGTGCGTCTATAATTATGCTTTGTTAAAGATGATGACGTTTATTGATGTTAAAACGATTTATCTCGCTGTCGCTATTGTAGATAGAATGGGGATGCGACACAAAAAGTATCAGTAAATAAATGATTCAGGTGGACAATAGGAACAGTGTGATTTCTTTGAGACGAAGTAGTTGGTGATTCTATCCGTCTGTTGGGTCGGAGCCCCGCCGGTCCGCGCACGGCCGCGCCGCCCCGGGCTCCGAAAAAACCAACACAACGCGCCCCGAATACGAACCACCTAACTAATTTATACAGCGACTAGTTACCGACGTTGGTGATGCATCGCAATGATTTGGATGTGGCATCCGCTGCGAACGTACCAGTGCAAACCTATTAGGTAGGTAGTAAGTGATACCTGCGTGTAATATATCGTAGCGCTACTTGGACCACGTCCGACGTCACGTCCTTCCTAACCTAACCTAACCCACTGTTGATCACTGCAGTTGAGAAATGGCCAACTACAAACTAACAAGCAAACGTATTGGACATACAAAATATTAATTTATTGATAGAAAGTTCTTCACTACCTCTTTAATACATTTATTAAAACACTTTTATCTTGTAAGTCGAGGAATACTGGCTTTTGATTAGATCATACATTCGTCCAACAATTCCTATTTTTACTATTCACCGTTAGATGAGCTTTTTTACACAGTGGTATAAAAATAAAATAACAAGATGGATATGGTGACACGTTTTGTGAGGGATAAAATATTATTTTGGAGTTAATACATTGGAAATACCATATCCAAAATTATCTTTTCCGATAGAACTAGTGACTCCGGTATTTGATGCACGTTTGGTCAGTAACCAGTACTGTGAGCTCACGGGCCGGCCTTTTTGCCCCTCCGTGCGACAGTAATGCGGGGCGTTGGTAACGGGGGAGGAACAGAGTGGTGTTTCTAAAGTAGTACGGACAAATAAATAGTGCAGACCAGTCTTTTGTAGGCAACGTGTCTCTGATTGTTTATATTTGATGGGAACAACTAGTGTCTGATAGTCAACGATAATGCAGATCATTGATAAAAAGAAACATTAATTGGGTTGCAGTTAAGCCGGACAGTAAAAAAGACACGGCAAAGCTATAAGAATGAAATAAAACATGACAGCAGTTGTTAGATATCGCACTAAATATTGTTGAATGTTAATGAAAAATAGTAATTCTATTGACTTGTAAGAAACTGGAACGTAGCAGGAATTAATAGCTTTATACTATTGTGATATTTCACACTATAATTTATTAAATCTTTGTTCATTAAGCATTCTTAAAAATTTGTGAATCGTTTAAATCCATAATTTTTACAAAATCAGTAAAGAAAATAATAAAGTAGTTGTATTGAATATTTATTTGTTTTTTCTCGTGGGCAGTGGGAAGTCCTCATGGATAGCCATGGGCCCGGGCCACATGGTATGCCGGCTCTGCTGAGCACTTGGCTCAGCAACCTACGAACTAAAACCCCTTTCCGTTTTCTCTCCTATCCTCTCTGGAACCGCTTGTGCATTACTTCAGGGAGGCTTTTGCCTTTTATCTAATAGCTTCTTGTCTTTGCCTTTCATGTTTTTCCCTTACTCTTATTATTTCCTTGAGCATTTCCGCATATTTGTCCCATCCTTCTTTACTTTTCGTCACTCTTTCCATCACGTTTTCCGCTCCTACTTTTCCATCGTTTCCTTCCGTTTTCTCTCTCACCTCTGCAAATTTGATGCACTCGAACAGAACACATGCTTCCGTCGAACAGGGCATGCTTTGGTGAGTCTATATGTTCGTAATATGGGCAAGTATCATTTTCTGCCTTCCCTTATTGCATGGAGATAGGTGTTAAAAACTCCATGGCCACTCAGCGCTTGTGTTAGCAGTCTTTCTACTTCTCCATGCTTTATTTGTATCCATTGTCTGAGGTTGGGTATGATTCTTCGAGTCTACTTGCCTTTTCTCTCCTTTTTCCAATCTTGTGCCCATTATGTCAGCGTACGCGATCTTTCTTCTTCTTTTGTGATAGAAGCGGTGCCGTTCTTGAGCTAACCGTTCTATAGGTATTAAGCCCGCTATCACCAAAACCGCGTCCAGGGAGATGGTGCGGTAGGCTCCAGTGATACGTATTGCCAGCCTCCGTTGCAATTTGCTATACGAGTTCTTGTATTTCGCAACGCTCATGGCCCCTGCCCACACCGATGCGCCATATAGCATGACGGACTGTATCGCGGACGCCAACAGTTTGCGCTTACTTGATCTTGGCCCTCCCTTTCTGGGCATAATTTAGCCAAGGGCAGCCGCCAGTCTTTCGGCTTTTCCAGTCACTTCTTCTATATGTTTGTCAAACTTTAGACTTTTATCAAGCCAGATGCCGAGGTATTTTAATCTGTCTGCTGGGACCATCCTGACGCCCTGAACAGTGTAGTTGATTTCGCTCAGCCTTCTTCTACCGCTTAGGACGATTGCCTCAGTCTTCTCCGGGGCCAGGTGCAGTCTCTTCTGCTCCATCCATCGGCTTATCCTTTCTAAGGCTACGTTTGCTATAGTCATGACTTCTTCTTCCTTTTTCGCGGTGACCACCAGGGCCAGGTCATCAGCGAAGCCTATCAGTTGTGCCCCTTTTCCTAGTTCCATTCGTAGGACCCCATCATATAGTATGTTCCATAAAGTTGGGCGCAGTATAAATACTAAATGCTAAAGCCCTGCGGAATACCACCGGTTACCCTTTTTTCTGCGACGGTGCCCTCGCCGTCCGTCAGTGTGATATATCTATCCTGGAGGTAGCTGTTTATGATATTGCATAAGTATTGTGGCATGCCTTTGCGGCCATTTCCTCCAGGATGAGTTCCCACGATGCGGAGTTAAAAGCATTTCGAACATCGAGAGCAGTAGACGCAACGGCCTGTGCTTCGCAGGAACTTCAGTGGGTTTGCCTGGTTTTCTAATCAAGATTAGTCTAGCTGTTTTCCAGCAGTTGGAGAAAACGCTAGACTCCAACACTTTCTGCAAGGCACAAGTCTTATCCTATCTGGTATTACTGCTATTGCTAGACTCACGATCTCCGGCGAAATCTGGTCGGGTCCGGGGGCTTTCTTCAGCTTTATGCGAGCTTTTAGTCGGGTGATCTCCTCCTCGGTCACCTTTGGGAACTCCGGTGGTGGTTTCATTTTACGTTCGAAGTCTCTATGTTCTGGGAAGAGGCCATTCGCTATAGCCTGGATTTTGTCCATATTCATGTTTGCGGGTGGATTTCCACGCAGCTTTTTTGTAACTATCTTATATCCTAGTCCCCATACATCATTATCTACTTCCTCGCATATTTCCCCTCCATTTATCGTCCTTCGCTTTCCAGATTGGTGTTTGTAGTTCAAGTTTGGCTTGTTTGTACTTCTTTTTGAGTTCATTAATTTCGTTGCTTTCCTTGTCTTTCCCTTTTCCTAGCTTTTTCTTGCTTATGGATACCTTCTTCTGCTTTCCAAATACTCATTCCTTGCTTCCGCAATTTCCCTGTTCCACCAATAGACTCCTTTTTTCTTATTATTGTTGTTTTTTTTGGGCATAGAGGCGTCACATGCTCCCGTCGTAGCCTGTACTAGTTCCATGGGAGTCGAGATCTGCGCATTTTGCAGGCTCGTACTGAACTTGTCTATGTCCAGCTTTTGCAGTTTCCACTTTCTCGTTTGTGTATGGCGCTGCAATAGAGGCCGTGCATGTTTTATTTCGTACACTATATATTTGTGTCCGCTCATGGTCTCCTCGTTAAGCACTCGCCAGTTTATTATCTTGCCTACCAGCGTTTCAGAGGCTATGGTGATATATGGTCTCGACGTTCTATCTCCTCTTTCAAAGGTTGGAGTCGCCCCCTGGTTCATAATGCCGGTGTCGAGGTCCGCCACTAGTTTCAGTAGGTAGTGGCCCCTTTGGTTGGTTACCTTGCTACCACACGCTTTCGATGCTGAGTTCAAGTCTCCTGCCACTAGCATAGGTGTCTTTTATTTTTAAGCACTGTCCAAAGTTCATCGACGTCTGCTTTGAACTCTTCAAAAGTACAGTTTGGAAATACATAGCAGCTAAACACGGTGAAGTTTTTCATCTTAAATCCGATAATCCCGTTCCCTCTATAGATTTCTGAAACCGTCATTGTCTTATTTAATATCACTAGGGCTGCACCTCCTCTGTTGTCGCACTCCCATCCAGCAGCTTTCGCCATTTTCCTGTTTGGTTCTGATAGGACCACAAGATCCGCGTTTATACTACTCGCGGTTGCCAAGAGAAGGTCGTATGCAGCTTTGCCTCGGTCTATGTTTATTTGTAAAACTTTATTTTTATCATGGGCAGTGGTTTCCCCTCGCAGTTTCAAGTAACTCCAGGAAGAGCGAGCATCTACCTTTTTTGCTACAGAGAGGACAGAATTGCTAATTTTTGCAGTTGTTTGCGATATGGCCCGTTTCCGAGCATTTCCTGCATGCTTTGCTCCTGTCTTCCCCGCAATAGTTTTCTGCTTTATGGTCATATTCTCAGCACTTGAAGCATCTTAGCAGCTCTATCCTTTCTTGTATGTGGCATATATTTAGCCCTATTCTTATCCTTCCTCCCTCGAGGAGATTTTCCGCATCCCTTTCTTCCATGATCACCGTTGCTGTCTGATTTCCCCCGCCTATCGTTCTTAGTGATCGGATCTCGACGCTATCCAGGTTTTTTTATTAGCTTTGTCGTTTGTAAATCTTCTTTAACTTCTTCTTTTCCTACCGAGCCGTCTATTCTTTTAATATGTAATACTTTTTTCTTGTCTCCCCCAGCCCTTCTAACTTTTTTATCTCCCATCATCTCTGTTATCTCTTCCACGTTCTCTGTTACTTTTACAAGGACATGTCCCTTGGCCGTCATTTTTACCCCTTTATACTTTTTAGGGTCGTAGTCCGTTTTATTCCTTCTTTCAGCGTCTTAACGGAGTCGGCGTATGTGGTTGTCCCTCCTTCTACGGCTATTACCTCATCCCGCTTTCCTGATTCAATGTTTGTTATCTTTCCTAATTTTTTTGGCGTCTTTAGTTCTAGTTTGATGTCTTTGATGTCTTTTCCACGGAACAATATTTCTAGCATCTTTCTTATTACACCTGTATCGACTCCTTGTGGCTTTATGATTGTGACCTCTTTGTTGCCCATCTCTTCCACTATTGTAGTCAGTTCTGTCAGAAGCTCATAGGTGTCCTTCTGGCTTCGTCCGTCCTGTTTAGTGGCATCATGGAACATAATTACGGCACTTGTTTTGTTGGTCCGGCTCCCCTCTATTGTTTTGATGGTGGTTGCTTGTTCCACTGTGACATATGTTCATCATGGACATGCTATTCTCTCGGCTTTGGTCACTTCTGGGTATCGATTTAGTACCCTCCTAGTCAGTCTCGAGTGTGTTTTCTCCCTCTCATCGCAGAAGTAGACACTGCTACTCTGTGGTTCTGTGGAAGATGTCCCCGGGGCCTATCTTTGTCCTTTTATAGCTGTCTTGTGTCCAGTCCATACTTGATACTTTCAAGAAGTCGTCGTAGCTGTCAATCGTCTGATCCATCAGCTCGAAACGCTGGTTCTCTTCAGTTTCTCGTTTGTGTAATGTCTTGAGCTCCTTTATTTCTTGTTCTGGTTTCCTAATCTTTTTTCTTGCTCCTTTTTGTAGGTTTCGAACTTTTGCTTCATTTCTGTTGGTTTAATTGTATCGTCCCTATACTTTATTGTTACCCGTTCGATCGATGCTGGGAGGTCAATTAAGATGTCTTTAATTTGTCGATGCACATTTTTATTCTCTTTGCCGAACTTCATCAACTTATCTACTTTCGATTTTAGTTTCAGGTACTCCACTGGTCGCTCTGCTTCAGCGGGTTGGATCACTATCGGGCTTGACAGTTTTTTCCGCTTGTTTGGTCTTATCGGTGTAGTTACCGCGTCTTCAGCTATCTTTTCTCTAGAGCTTAAGCAAGCGCCTTCTTCTCCCAGCGTACCGCTATCCGTTAATGTATTGGATGTCTTAGATTCTCTTGATGCCCCCGGGGGCGTTCGTTTAATTGACTCCCTTTTTTTGAACGGGTCTTCTACCTGTTCCTAATCTCTTTCAAATTCCTGTATGGTTTGCAAAATTTTGCCCCCCGTCCCCAGAATACGAAGGGCTGCCCTCACCGTCCGAAGACGGCTCGGGGAGTGATTCTTCAATACTGGTACCCTCCTGGGGTAAATTCTTTTTATATTTTGCCTCCATACTTACTTCCCTGCCACCTCGAAGTTTGCAGTACGCCTGCCGGATTATTTAAGAGTATTTTCTTGGTCCGCCAGCCGTTTTCTGATATAGGACCCTTTTTGATTCCCCGTCGATCTTATCGGCTCTTGTACAGTACTGAGTGCACTGCGCACATGCTACACTCAGGCCAGTTTTTAGTTCACGCCGGGTATTTGATTTCCCCGTTATCACTCGTATCTGGGAGGTATTCCCCTATCCGCCATCTGGGGACGCGCCCGATGGGAGTCTGGCATCTCCTCACGGGTATTGATTATTTGAAAGATCGTATCGTTACGCTATAAAACGCGGTCATCTGTATGCCATCGAGTCGTTTCGACTAGTGCCGAGTAAAGAAGTTTGCATTTTATAAATACATCCGGCTGAAGAGTGTAAAATTAAATATAAATAACAATTAATATTTAGCAGATAAGTTTTACAATTAACTTTATTTTATGGTAGGAAGTATAGCTAACCATCCCAGCACTAAATAGAAACCCGTTCAAGTTATACAAAGATGTTACTATAATTTAATAAAAATAAAGATAATTAAAAAAAGCGTACCACGTAGACAATGTAATTTTATTTTTCTTATGATTATCTGCTTCATAGCAATCTACTTTTTTTTTTTTTTTTTTTTTTTTTTTTTTTTTTTTTTTTTTTTTTAAGCTTTCACCTCTGCGTGCTTTAGGTCAGGGCCTTCATGTACAGTCACTTATCATTCATTTTATTTTTTTTATTACATTTATTTATTCTTAATTAGCTTCTTTCATACATCCTCTTTTATCCTATACCTATCTGGCACACCTCTCTTTTCTTTCACTCTTTATTTTTGTTTCATCCGAACTCCGTCACTCCTCTCCCAGTTTGCGAGGACCGTCGTCTTCCTGTGCTTGCTTCCGGGAAGAGCTGAAAGTTCAAGCATACACTGTAGCATATTTCCTTCTCGTCCTTATCTCCCTTATCTTCCTTCTTCATTTTTCTTATACAATTTTGCTACTCCTTTCTCTTTTGTATCAACCTTTGCTTTGCTCTACTAATATTATACACTTCTCTATTTATTTATTTCTTACATTTTTACATCTTATTTAGTTTTATTGCTCTTTCCGCAATTCTCTTGCAATACCCCAGGAATATTGATCGACTTTCGTCCTCACTCATCAGAGAGGCAATGACACCCACTTCTATCCTTTTCCCTATCAACATCTCAGTCTCACTCCTCTCCTTCCCAAATAAGGGACAGGAAGCGATAATGTGCTCCACGGTCTGGTCCACCGCTGGGTCGCAAAGACACGCGGGACTCTCCTTGAGCTTAAACCTATAAAGGTACTCGGAGAATCCCCCGTGCCCAGTGAGCATTTGGACCAAGACCGCGTCGAGCTCCAGCCGACGAAGGGAGCGATAAGCCGACACGACGTCCGGGAAGAAAATCCTCGTTGTCGAAGCCGTCGTACCTTGCACATACCTCCTGTTCCATTCGTCAAGCGTCTTCAGCCTAAGCTAACGCTTGACGAAGGAAACGGGGCATTCCTCGTACGCCGGTCTTCTTTTATTCTTCAGGGCCGCTTCCTTGGCCAGTTGGTCCGCCCTTTCATTCCCCTCCATCCCCACATGCGCCTTCACCCAAAACAATCTTACACTCATCCCTTTTGCCCGCGCTTTCATAATGTTCTCTTTCACACGAAGCGCCAGGGGGTGGAGGGTGTCCGGTCGTGCGACTGTTTCAAGGGCGGACCTCGAGTCGCTAAGTACGACGCATGACTGCGCCGACCCGCTGGCCGCGTACCCTGTCGCTTCCACTAATGCCAGCAGCTCTGCCTGGTATACGGTGCAGAAGTTGCCCAACTTGAGTTTCCTGGTAGCAACCTCTGCGGCGTTCAGCAATCTATTTTGCAATAATAAGCCACTGCTCTGTCTGATATCAATTTATCTTTCTCATTTTTCCTAGCATGGTAAGACACTTATCAATTGAGGGTCTCATTCCTTTGGGGTGAATCTTTGTATCAACGACGGAACACTATGTTTTTTTAAACGCCTGTAGCAGCAGCTTTTATCTCCACTCAATTCTAGAGCAAGCTTATTTTTATGACTTAAAAGCCGTTCTTGGTAGCAAGCACTATACTTCGTGATCTCCTGTTTGACAGTTGGCAGTTTCACATCATGATATATAATATTATTGCTGATATACGATGGTATGTTAAATATGGCTCTAAGTGTTTTGGTTTGGAATCGTTCCAGTATCTCGATATTGCGGTTACTGGCTGTTCCCCAGAGCTGGATGCCATAGGTCCATACTGGTTTCAGGATGGCTTAATCACGGTTACCTTACTGTCAGTGCTCATTTGTGGATGACGTCCTATTAGACAGTACATATTACCTAATTTTAAATTGAGCTGCTTTTTTTTTATCCATATGTGTTTTTGCCATGTTAACCTTCGGTCCAAGTGCATACCCAAGTATTTGGCATAATAGTTTTGTGGTATTTCTTCATTGTAAATTGTATCTGGGGGTAAGTGTCTCTTCTTAGTGTGAATGTTACAATGTGTTGACTTGCTTTGATTTGTTTGCATTCTCTATATATTTAGCCACTCCTCAATTTTGCTAATTTGATGTTGTAGTTGTTCAGATGCAGTTATTGGGTTACCATGTGTTGATAGTAAGGCCGTATCGTCTGCATACGTTGCAACTGTAGTGCAGTTATTTGTTGGTAAGTCAGCAGTAAATATAGTGTAAAGTACTGGGCCCAGGATACTTCCTTGAGGCACTCCTGATTTAATCTCGTATAGGTTGGAAAGTTTTTCGTAAAATTTTACTTCAAAGTATCGGTTATTGAGATAGAATTGTATTATGCCAAAAATAGAGTGTGGCAGCATCTTTATAACTTTTTATAAGAGCCCTTCGTGGCAAAACTTGTCGAAGGCCTGACTAATGTCTAAAAAGACTGCTGAACAATATTTCTTTTGCTCCAAAAATTTACTTATTTCGTCAACGATTCTGTGTATCTGCTCTATCGTACCATGATTATCTCTAAAGCCAAATTGATGATCAGGAATTATGTCAATTAGATGACCTTTAAAACTGTTTTTTTGTTGTTGTGTACATAAAATTAATACACACATTTGTTATCAAGTGCGGTCTTGTAATCTGATGAAGAAAAGAGATAAACAGCGAGCAAAAGATTTCGTCCCTTTCGCGCACGTTGAAATGAAGCGAATGAATATACAGTGCGATCTGGACAGGGCACGCTGCGTGTTCCCACGGCCGCTCATCAAGTATGCGCGACACTGAATTTTGAGTGGCGCGTCACATCGCAAACACGTCCGGGGCTCGCCCCGCACGGGCGCAGCCCGCAGCCCGCAGCCCGCAGCCCGCAGCCCGCAGCCCGCAACACGCAGCGCGCAACGCAACACGCCGGCGGCACTATTTATCGCCACCGATAGATTTGCTTTCGGCTGTAACTGTTACGGAATTTATTAGCCATGGCGTTGCATCCAGATGCCATGCACTCGTAAAATGTTTACTGCTTTTATCCCACCATTGTGCACTCCGTACATTGTGAAAGTGCAAATGAGATCACAAAATAGAACTCGAACCCGTCGTGTTCATTGGCAATTCTTCTTAAAGAGGACGCGTTGTAAACGGATGGTTTTTTTATGATGAAGTTTTTGTGGCTGTTTTATTGACGACCATTGCGGCTTCAACGGACTCGGGGCCCGCGGATTTGGTGTCCGTGAGCTAAAATGATCAAAAAAGAAAAGAAAAAAAAATATATAATTAAGCTAAAAGTTCAATAAACGGACTTAAGCATTACTTACATATATATTTATAAGTTTAACTCGAATGAAGACGTGTTCGATGACGGACGTTGATAGTCGTTTAGATCATGTTCATTGACCAGTGATGTCGATAACACACAAAACATCTGTCATTAAAAATAATGAATTTATATATTTTAGTTCCAGTTTATTCATCATCTTTGAACCGGAATATACGAGTAGAAAACACTTCTGTGTTCCGGTCGTCAATATATAAATCGGAACATATTGGGCGAGCATTCTTTACTGTCTTGGCTTCATCGTCAGTTAACGTTATGTGAAAGTGTGGTGGAGATCTAGTCATTCATCTTTCAGCTGCATCAGTTCAACTCGATCGAATCTTATCATTCGGTTCGTCCTCATTAAGATTTATCGTCTCATCTGTTTGGTTTTTGATTATAAATTAACATTATTGTAAATTATGATGAATTTGCTACAAAAATAGTTATTTAGAGGTGTCATAAGTAAACAGGTAGTTGTTAGTGCGATTACTTTTCTGACTAATAATCTAGTTGTGCAGGATTGTCATCTAATAGTTAAGAGATGGATAGATTTGTTGAAATTAAGATTGCGAAAAAGTTTTTTTTTTGTTAAAAATGATTACTGTATAAAAAATGTATTTGTATTTAAATAAATGTTTGCTTGCGTTATCTGCATACTGCGAGTACGATATATAATATTTCAGTTACCTTACCATCATTTTAATTGCATTTCCATTTTTCGAAGTCGAGGGTCCGCGGGGCGGGGGCGGTTTCCATTTTAAAATATAATACGCTTTTATTTTGGAAAGATCCCGCGAGTGGCTCCAGGGAGGGAAAGCTAATTTCAATTTCATTTAGTTCTGGCGCGATTCCATGCACCGCGCACAGAGCAGGCGGCGGCGCGCGCCAGAGCGGACACGCCGCGCACCGGAACCTGTCTCGCGGTTTCAAGGGCGCTGTGGCTAGTGAAATTGATGTGATAACGAGACAACATATGTCTTTAGGCGATGAGCACAATGTGATGCAGTGTGTACTATTCTAACTGGCGTCACGTTGTTATGGCCAGGCGTATCATTTACCACCAGGTGATCGTCCCTCCCGTCTCGGCACTGCGTTGAATAAAAAATGAGGCAATTTTTTTTAAGTGGTATGTTTTATTTGATCTGAATTCTTTTTACTTTCTTGTTATATATTGTACATGATGTTTGAGTCGGCTTTTCGTCGCCGAGTATTTATCGGCTAACACATTTTATGTTATATATATATATATATATATATATGTGTGTAATTATATTGGGCTAAAATGTGATTGCTATTATCAGTGTACAGTAACTTCCCAAATCTGACGGCCACGACTCCAGTAAGTAGTTAGAGGCGCTTTAAAAAAAAGAAAAAAAAATTTTCAATTTCACATAATATTATGTGATAGAGACAAGTTAACGATATGGTGAAGGTAGTCAGTTGAATTCGCTCCAACAACCAAAGTTCACCGCGTGTGTGATGAGAACTGATGTCGCTTCCTTGTACATGTAATCATTTCATCATTACAGACAGCAGATGTCCACCGCTGGACTTGCGCTATTATTTCAATTAACAATACATGGCAGTACCTATAAATTAGCACTAATAAGCAAGTAATTGATCAATCAGCGTCCACTCCAACGGATAAATTGGTTTGTTCCTGCATCCGGGTCAGGATTAATGTAAATTAATTTATTACATAATTATAACTTGGACCGGAAATAGAGCATTAGTGAAATGGCATCAAACGATTCTCCGTAGATATAACTTGATATTAATTATTTTCGTATATATTTAAAGGATCATTGATCTGAAATAGATTTTGATGATTATTGCAAACATAACTTAAAGACAAAATGTTTATGATAATCAATTTTTATCATTAATTGTTTGTTTTCGTTATAAAATATACGATTTACTATTTTAAACATACTATCTTTAATTAATAGTTAACATACATAATAGGTTGTAGACGAATACGTTTACCTGGGACAATCAGTCCAGCTGGGTAAGTCCAACTTCCAGAAAGAGGTCAATCGATGAATCCAACTCGGGTGGGTAGCGTTCGGGACGCTACGCAGTATCTTTTCGTCTCCGATACCGCAGTGTCTGAAGACGAGAGTCTTCAACTGGTGCGTGTTGCCAGTGTTGACATACGGATCCGAGACGTGGCCCTTTACTGTCGGCCTTATAGAAAGGCTCAGTTACCCAAAAGGCTATGGAGAGGGCTGTGCTTGGAATTTTTCTGCGCGATCGAATCGGCAATGTGAAGATCCGCAGCAGAACTAAGGTCACTGACATATTGCTCTAAGGACTGACTGCCGATGGGGCAGTAAGGTCTTCGAGTGGTGGCCGCGTACCGGTAGACGTAGCGTTGGGAGGCCCTCTTCAAAGTGGACCGACGACCTGGTGAGAGTCGCAGGAAGTCGCTGGATGCGGGCAAAGCAGGATCGATCAATGTGGAGATGTTTGGGTGAGGCCTATGTCCAGCTGTGGACGTCTATCGGCTGATAATGATGATGACAATACAGCCGTTGTTAGATTTTTAAAACGGTAGAAATTTATGTTACGTTACGTTAAGTTACCGCATTGCAAATTGTTTCAGCTCGATTGCATAATTTGTGCACTTCAAATAATGAAACAACAAAAAAGAGTATTCGTTTAACACACGCTCCTTACTTCTAGCCTGACATATGCAGCAGGTGCTTCTCAAATTCCACCTGTATGTATTGGATCATAATACAAAGGGTTACTTAAGATATTTTAATATTCAGCAAATGTAAGTTGGCTCCATGCTATATAATGAGTGCGGTGCTTCTGCGGCCCGCTTAGTCTTTGCGCAGCGGCTGCAGGTTTACAGGGCGGAATCCCTCGGGAGCGTTTGGGCCCTGTAGGCAGGCAGATTACACCCGGTCTGAGCCCCAATACGCAATTCCATTCGTTGCAATAGGACTCTGCATTTTTATCGGCGCCACTATTCGATGCCTCTCGTATAGAATTGGGCGAGGATCGACCGCAGGATTTATGGACACTGCAGCCTTCATTGTGGAACCGATTTGTGGGGACTTATTTGCCTGAGACGAGCGTAAAGGTTCTTTGAAGATTAATAGGTATTCTACCAATACCAGCAGTCTGTTGTGAAAGGGCACTGCCTCCTGAAATACAGACTTGCGTCGTAGTTATTTTTTTAGGCTGCTAAGGGACCAGACGAGCGAGATGTTAATCTGATGGTAAGTGACACGCCTGCACATAACGACGTGGCGCTGGTTACAATGAGAAATACTGCACTACATTGCGTTTGTCGCCTTTAGTCATAAGATACTCGTATAATAACTTATTACCGCATTATGTATACATTACTGTATTCTGGTTTGTAGGGCGCTGTAGCTAGTGAAATTGCTGGGGTAACGAGAGTCGACATCTTAAGTCTCGGGCGACGATCGCAACGTGGTGCAGTATATATAACCGTAACTAGCGCTACGTTGTTATGGGCGGGCGTATCACTTATAATCAGGTGAACGTCCCGCTCGTTTCGTCGTGTGATTGTAAAAAAGAATGAAATGTTGAAAAGAACGTGATGAAAAGAGGAAATATATTTCTCAAAGTATTCTCAGCCGGTATGGAACGTAATATTTTACCAACGCCGACAGTGCGTCTGGACGCCCCCTAAGCAAGTTACCAGAACTGGATAGAAGTTAATCAACATTCATTTATTGTGTTATCATGACATCTGTCCGAAGGAACACTCAATTTACGGGAGTTCGCGGCGTGTGCCCCGGGCGTTACTTCACGGTATAGCTAATTCCACGGCAGGTTGGTTTAAAAACTTCCGCTGCGAGGAAGGGAAGGTAATCAGAAGTTGCGTCGGCGCCGCGGCCTCCTCGCCGCATTGTGCTTTCTTTAATCAACTTGTAACGAGCCGGAGCTAAGGCAGCGGCTGCACCCGCATCATCACCATCATCCTTCGAGATATAAAATTATATCCAATTTCACCACAAAACAAAAACAATTAATGATAGCAACCGTAGATCTTATTTCTTATTTTATTTTATTCTACGAGCGGTATGTTCACCTGATGGTAAGTGATACGTCTGACCTTAACAACACGACGCTAGTTCGGATGTTACACAATACACCACATAGTGCTTGTCGCTTTGGGACAATTAAATCTTGTTACCCCAGTAATTACACCAGCTACAGCGCCCGTCAATCCGCAACACAGTAATGTCTGGCGGCGGACAGGCACTGCGTTGATACCTACCTATCTAGGTACTACAGGACCGTCTGGTGCAATTCTACCCATGAATTTTACCACTTGTTTACTAGTTCTATGGGTCAATAATTGTCACTTTTATTGTTCCAAAAAATATAAATAATTGAAATTGTTTAGGATCCAGCTCGAGCTTGCTTCGAGCTCGAGCACAATGGAATGTGGAAGCTGCCTTACAAAATCGGTGAGTAACACGATGTAGGGCAGCGGGAGCGACTCGCGCGAATGTAATGAACAGTAAACGGGATTTATGTTTACCAATAAAAGTCGCCTAAACAGCACTCGGAATTACCCCCAAACAACACCGACATCTGATGAACTAAATTAACAGCTCGTTCATCATATCATCCTGAGGGGTTTCAGAATTGTTAAAAATACACTTAAATTTAGATGTAGCTCTGATAAAACCGCGGGGGTGTTTCGTTAACGCGAGTAAGACGGAACTGCTCCAGGAAATGAGCAGACAACTTGTTAAGCGCAGCGAGTACAATTACTACGAATGGCGGTGATCTACATTCGGCATTAGATCAAAAAGTTTGATATATCTGTTCGTTATTAAAATTTATCATTTCAAAGAACAGGTGTACCATTTGCAGCAGTGTCTTTTCACACCGTGTAAATATTACCACCGTGATCACCTGTCCTCGCGGATCCGGAAGCTGTGTGAAAACATTGCCGTGTTACGAATTGAATGCTTTATAACTGGTAGCTTATGAAATTAGTTTGGAGCCGCTACATCCTCACCTCGCAAATACTCCAATGTCTTATGGGATGTTAGGAAAGTATGACGGATAATAGGCTGCTGCAGTCGTCCCCAGTGTCCCATCCAAATGAAAGCATTCTTAGTTCGTAGTCTTTTAATAATCCATCGTGCGATACGGATTGTAGCATTCTGTCTCACCGACCTCGACTTCCTGACTGGCGCCGCTCTTCCTTTCTTTTCTTGGCCTGTTGTCAGAGCTGATTCCAAATTCCAAATTCAACTTCAGTCGTGGGGTGCGTTCGGAAATCGAACGTCGCCACAGTCACAGAACGAAAGTCTTTAACCAGGGCGTCATCTCCACCTTCACTTACGACGCAGAGACATGGCACCTGACCATCTGGCCGGTCCATCAATTCAAAGTAGCACGGCGAGCGATAGCGAGAACTATGCTTGGCATTTCTCTGAGAGACAAATCCGAAATGAAGAAATTCGACGGAGAACTAGAGTTGTCGACGTAGCTCTGAAAATCTGCAAGCTGAAGTGCCCGTGGGCCGGCCATGTCTGTCGTGTCAGTGACGGCCCATGGGGGATGAAAATCTTGGAGTGGAGGTCGTAGAAGTATAGGACGCCGTCTCTCCAGATAGACCAACGACATCATCAGAGCGGTCGGAAGTGGGTGGATGCGAAAAGTTGAGGATCGCATTTGGTGGAAGACATTGTGGAAGACCTATATCCGGCAGTGGATAAACAAAGGCTGATAATGACGTGTTAAAATATGTCAGCACCTCTCTATGGGCAGGTGTGACCTTTACTGTACCCCGTTGTTGAGAAAAATAGCATAAGAAAAGGGGTATTAGCTTAATCATTATGATGTAATTGTCTTCAGGAAACAACCACTCGGTGTGTTCGGAGTGCTATCAGGCTCTACGGGAGTATATAGTAAAATCTTTTCATAAAAAAAAGACTAGACAAAAGTAGCGGATGTTCCGCAGCGTCCGGTAGCGAGCGATCAAATTAAAACTAATAAAAATGCAAACGAAGCAAGTCGCGGGCGCAGCCGGAAACTCTTCCCTTAACTTTAATGAAAGGGGAAATCTTTTTTCTAAATCGTCCGTTTTAAATTTAAACTTTAAACCTTTCAACAGTGGCCGTGGTATGGTGGTGTATTCAGGCATGTGCACAAAGATTGCGGGCAGGGTATGCAAACCATATCTGATATCTCTGTGCTTATTTGTGCTTAAAAATAAACTTACCTATTGAGCAATAGTCAAGCGTAGTAGTAACCTGAGGGAATATTATTTAGATAGGTTTAGACGGCCAGGGTATGCAGTGCTCATTCGCTGGTATGGAGCCCACGCCATTGGGTACATTACCACTCACACCAGTAACTTTATACAATCTGTAAACTCCCTAAAACTCACTCTATCTCAATTGTTTTTCTAATAAATTGGATTGCAATCACTGTAACCACCGACCGTTTACTAATAAAGTCAATTCGCAACAGGTAACTCATCTGGAAAGAACTGACAACAATCTTATAACAGTTGTTGTTTATTGTGTTGTTATATATATATATATATATATATATATATATATATATATATATATATATATATATATAGTCTGTGTGAATGTTTATTGTACAGACAACTTTTTTAAATTTTCATTTATTAAATGTACAAAAAATGAGTACATTAAACGGTTACAACATATCTTAATTATTACTTAACAGTAGTATTAAGTTTTCTATATAAGGTATTAATATGGGAAAATGATTACAGGATCTTTAAAAATTTTTAGCATTCATCCCTTCCTTGTCGAAATTCTTCGCATTAGGATAAAGTTTTGACTGAGAGAGAGGACGGTAAGTGGCGAACGCGACGCAATATTGAAATCGAGAGCTGGTTGGCGAACCGAACATCATGGTGGAAGTTAAAGCCCACAGACTTCGCAGGATGGGCCACTTGTTAGGGATAGGAGATGATCTTGGAGTCAAAAAAGCGTTCCACGAAAGCACTATTGGGCGCCGACCTCTCGGTCAGCCCAGATGCCGCTGGAAGGATGCCGTGGAGCACTACTAACGCGAACTTCAAGCAGTAAACTGGCGAGAGGCAGTGGGAGACAGATAACGCTGGCGCTCTCTTGTGTCGGGGGCCAAGACTCACTCCAGGTCGCTGCGCCAGAGAAGTAAGGACAAACCTTTCTACTTCGTCTTTTATAATGATTATTCAACGAAGTGACGAGACCAGCCTGACGTTCACCTGATGTTAAGTAATACACCCACCCATAACAAAGTGGCTCGTTAGTGCATTATACACTGGACCACGTTGCCGTTTGTCGTTATCCCAGCAAGTTCATTGGCTACAGCACCCTCTAAAGCAGAACATAATAATTTTTGTATACTTTTCAAATAAGAGCTACGGTGGTACCTACGTGGACAATCTCCGGCACCAGAGATCTACTAGTAGTAAATCCGAACAGCGAAGGATCCAGGTATAACGCGAAAGTCTTTAAAAAAAAGCTGAATACATTACTTCTATACTATTGAATTTTACTGCCAAAGATTCCAACATTCTTTGCCATCGCGTGGGATCATATCTCGTGTAAAATACGAGTATATCTCGTTGTAGACATGGAGAGTTTATTTTTAGTCTGTATTATAGATTTTCTTTAATTATTATATACTTCTACAAGTAAGGATTCAGAATTTGTTAGAAAATGATTCAACAGCAGGTCATATTATCACGGTATATGCAAAGTCAAAACCTCGGTCGAATCCGTATATCACCGGGTGGAGGGCATAAAGTTAGGCTACGGTGAGACTTGTAAAGTATGACTAAGCTGCAGGGGCGCTCAGCTCGACTCTGTCCAATTTCACGGTTGAATGCCCGTTGCAACGCTGGAAATAATGCACCGGAGAGCGACCCGGCTCTGAAAAGCCCTGTACTCGCCGATATCCGGATTTCAGGCGCCAGTGCATGTAGGGGATGTAGCCGTGACGCTGAAAAACTTATAGATTAAGGGTAGATCATCATTACAAGCTAAACATAAAGTGGAACTAATATATTCAATATTAGATTTCTATTGGGAAGATGAGAGCCCCATTGGGAGGGTATCACTTGAGACGGTCGCGGGGACTACCCCGGCGTTTGCATTCTGACCTCAAGGGCGCGCACTAATGCGTCTGCGATTGCATTGCCATTGTGTGCCACTGCAAACGCTGCCACGAACTCTGCCGGGATCGCAGTGGGAAACTTTACCTGATAAGTTAAATAGTGTAGTTTAGATGCTTTAACAGATTTCATATCTCTATCTTATGCCGTACAAACATAATTCTTGAGTGAGTTATAAGTAATAGGAGATCATCATCATCATCATCATCATCATCATTTCAATCGATGGACATCCACTGCTGGACGTAGGTATCTTGTAATGTATTCCACAATGCACGCTCTTGCACTTTAATAAGAGATGAAGAGCAATATTTTTGTGATGGAATAGGAATATTTATTTAGTTACACAATACGTTGCGTATTTACGATATCGATGTATTTAAACTTTATTCAAGTTTTTAGAAATAAAGCGCTGAAAATTATGTTTACTTGGTTAACTTTTTCTTCCATTCATTATCATCAGCCGATAGAAGTCCACAGTTGGACATAAGACTTCTCCAAACATTCCCACACCGATCGGGTAGTTATTCATATGAGGCGATTCGAGCCGTTTCCAACCACGGTGTCCCAATGCGGGTTGGTTGGAGCCAAAGCCTCGTTTGTTGATTATCAGGGTGCAGCACGAACGGGTGAGGTTGGCTTTAATCCCGCAAGTTGTTGTGCGGGTATTTTTTGTTATATTTGAGTTCATCAACTTTAACTTTAACTTCATGAATATGCCATAACCTTCGAAATGCCGTTTACCTGTGTTGTGCTAATCTGTGTGTGATCATCATTGGAATACATATATTGACAACATTTGGTATAAATTGTAACACGCAATTTATGGTGTTTGTTTTGTTGTTAAAGTAACAACAATGTTAACTTGAACTTCGTTAAGAGATGACTGAATGAATCCAAAAATTATAGCTTAGATATCAGATCGGTTTATAAAATTGTTCACTGAAGTGTTCAATAATTTTTCCCGATCATCAGGTAACATCGCCGGGGGTACTGTCTGCCGGTGCGCGCGCGCCGCGCTCCGACAGTCCCGTGCACCAGTATCAGCGCGCGGATCCGTTCGCTGATCACTTTGACAATAACAATGTTATCAACAACTGAATTTTTAGAAAAAAATATTAATATGGTAATCTTTCTGCCAATAGTCATAGGTCTTTGTTGCTGGAGATCGTCTGTCTCTGCGAACAAACATCGGTTATCGTACCGGGGTTTGGAAGGCGCTGTAGCTAGTGTAATTACTGCGGTAACTACTTAATATCTCTGTGTGAAGACGCGACGCCAATAAAGTGCTGTGATAACCATCCCAACTAGAACATTTTTATGGGTATACAGTTAATCATGAGATGAACATCATACTCCTCTCATCACTCACCCGACGTGTAAAGTTAAGTCTTAAAAAATAAGTATAAAATAGAACATTTTTGGAATATTCTTCAACAGAATTATCAAAGAGGAAGAAATCATCTGAAGTGGAGTGTATCATTAACTTAACACGCTACTTAACAATAGTGGCGTGGCGTACATACTAGGAGTATGTGTAACTACGTATAATCTTGCTTAAGTACGTAACTTAAGGTGACATTAAATCACTGATGACTAATACGGCGTCTTAAAGTAATTTAGCGGCAGCTTTAACTTGACTCCTCGTCCCCTGAACGCGGGTAAATCTTGATTAAACACATGAAGTATCAGCTCGCTCGCGTGCCAATGCTATGCCACGGAAGCGTTTCTAACACGTTAATATGTTACTGACTAAATATTACAAAAAGTTAAGTTAAGAAACTAGTTACAATATTACTATACCTCTATTTTACTTGACCTATCGTAAAAGGCGACTAAGAATAGGAATAATTTCTGGACAGGGGTAGTGGCTTTCTTTAGAGCGTTATCCACCCAATTACCGTGGATAACTAGGGACTTCCGGAATACTATCCTAGATGTTGTAATAGTTAATGCAAAACATGTCATGGCTCTATACAAAGTTTTCTAGTTAATTATCTATCGAAGTTAACGCTAAGCTTTCAATTTATCTTTAGGTTCGTAGACTGCTGCCGTCATTCTAACCCACAGTATGTACTTGCGCGTCAAAGTATATGTCCTATGATTATGTCTATTGAGAATACTTGAGAATACAACACTGAATGCAGAAATAAAAAACAAACATTTACAATTAGCATGAAAATTGCAATTCTTGTTACTATTAGAAGTGGAATACATCGCGCTTTAAAAAAAATTTAAGCAGAAATATTTTCTCTCTGAAAACACGAAAAGTAATTGGACGGTTAAGAAAACGCTTCGCAAGGAATCATATTTTCGTGGCTGTTCAAATATTTTGGCAGAGGGCTCGGGGACGAGGCTGCTGGGTCCATGTCCACATGCGTCGGCAACGAATACATCCGCAACGTGTCAAGTGCCCGCGGGGCCCGTGGGCTGCAACACACCGGGCCGTGGCCGATGAAACGAGCATGAACGCAATGTACTGCTAAATGAACTAGTACGCTATCTTTATGAACAGGTTTTGTAGTTTATCAGCAGGAGGTCTTGCTGAAGCAAATACTAATTAACAAGATACGCAAAACTGTGTTTAAACAAGTTTGTCGCTGGCGGTATTTAGGAAACCTAAAGAGATATAAGATGGCATAGGTAAGGTGTAAGAAAACCTCCAAAATAAATAAAAAAAAAACACAGGAGACAGCTACACAATGCATTGTTTTATTCAATTAATCGAAGAGATGAGCAAAATGTTCAGCTGATAGTAAATGACACGCCTGCCCATAACGACGTGGCGTTACTTACGAGTGATATACATTGTACTGGATTGCGCTCGTTGGCTTATGGTATTACAATAAGTCTTGTTACCCCAGTAATTACACTAGCTACAGTGCCCTTCAAACCGGAATACGGAGATGTTTGCAGAGTACTGTTTGTCAGCTGCAATAGGAGCTGCGGTGGTTCCTAGACGGTCTCGACAATAGAGACCTACCAAGAGTATATTGATTTGTATACGCAGTCTCGGTGTGCCTGCGGCCTGATCTGAAGTGTAGCGCATACCCTGGCTGCTGCTCGACTGGTGGCGCAGGCTGCTGCAGGTGGGTGCGGCGCGTAATTGGTCGGAAGGTCGAGGGGCCGCGAGTGGCCAGCGAGTGCACATCGTTAATGTTGCCAACGTGGCCCGGATAACAATATTGGATATGTACCGTTCAGTACACAGTTGCCCGGTTTGTACATATGTATGATTTATAATATATATTAAATTATACAAGAAGCTCTACTGCCAGTGTACTCCGCAATTTCATCTCTACATATCTGGGAACCAAGCATCGCCATATTTATGTTTAAAGTACAAAACTTTAGTGAATATGTGTTATCATAAGCTATGATAAGGGAAGAGTTGGTGCACTGGCTACGTTTAGTGTGCAGGTTGGTGAGTACAGTTCAGTCGTAAACCTCAAGTTAAAATAAAATCTTTCCAAATAAATTTTTTTATCATTTTATAAGTGAAGGAGTGACGAGGTTGTCCCACCCCGTCTTCTAGATATTCACCTGATAAATATATAATCTCTCTTCTAGGTTGATACGCAGTGGAGTAATTGTATAGTGTGATGTGTATTTCCTGGGGTCTATCCGGTGTATAGTGATGTTTCAGTTTTCGATTGCAAATTTTGTAAACTATTCGGAAACAAGTTAGTTATGTAAAGAGGTGGTGCAGCGGGCGCAGCGGGTGCAGCGGGTGCAGCAGGCGCCGCTCGCCGCCGAGTTTCGACAACTTGGAGATCACTCGGAAGGTCCGTAACTTGTGCTCTACAATTAATTTTACGGCTTCATCGCTTTGCATAATGTTGCATGTTGCTCTCGATTTGAATTTAGGAAACGGAAGCGATTCCAATGCATCTTGAGGAGTGAAGAGATTTCGTGACATAATTAAATTAATGTAATTTGTAAAATATTATATTTTAATAGTGATAGGTCTCCGTCGCCGGAGATCGTCTAGATCAGAGTTCCCCAAACTTTTTTGTGTCGTAGACCCCTTGCCATGTTTTTCCGTGTTGGGTAGACCCCCTTACTTACCTGATACTGATTTCCTGTAAATTTCTAACTGTAGTGAAGTTTAGTGTTAAAAACTTAAAGTAAAAACGCATGTTAATTTATACATTTATTAATTGAATTTAAATTAAAACTACTCAAAATAAAATTTTGTATCTGTTATGTAAAATATACGTAACATTAAATAAACTATAAATAAAATAACATAAGCAATAAGTCAATATTTTTAGTGCGAAGGATGAACCTGATGCTTTAATGATAAATTATCAACATTTGCGTCAATTTTGTAAGGGTTAATCTTAAATCTCCTCGGCTAATGATGTCCAGTCTGTTTCTTTTTTTCGTTAGGAGATTGGTAACAGCGCTGAACCCCCTTTCCATTAGGTATGACGATGGAAAGGAAATTAAAAATTTCTTCGCTATATTCCATAATACGGGATAAGTAACGGGTATGTTGTTTTGCAGATAATGTATATGTTTTGATATTATAAGATAGTATGATGTAAGTAAATAAGTACTATCAGTGTATGTGTTGAGATCCACTATCGTGGACCCCCATTTTCATTTCATGGACCCCCAAATTTTTTTTCGCTGACGTAGACCCGTTGCAGGTTGTCATAGACCCCTAGGGGTCGATATAGACCACTTTGGGAATCACTGGTCTAGATAGGTACCACCGCAGCGACTATTTCTGCCGCCAAATAGTACTGTGCAAACATTATTATGTTCCGGTTTGAAAGGCGCTGTAGTTAGTATAATTACTGAGGTAACGAGACTCGACATGTCGTGTCTCAGGCGACGAGCGCATGTGGTGCAGTGCATACCATCTTAACTAGCGCTACTGTTATGGTCGTGTGTATCACTTACCATCAGGTGAACGTGCCGCACGTCTTGTCGCTCGATTACATAAAAGAAAGTAATTAAAAAACCCTTTATAATATTGTATGTTTTTAAATTTTGTCATTCATCTTTATGTATGCTTATTTATCTGTACTATCTATTACCTGTTAGGTTTGCAGGGTGTAACACCCCTCTAAAATACACCTCTTTGGGACAGGAATTTTGTAAAATCCATTCATAGCTGACCTGTAAACGGCCGACGCGATATCTTTACCAATTGTTGAGTGCTTGCGCATATAGTTTCAGAAATCTCGCGATGAGTCGAGGATCTGCATGTATCATATATATATGTATAGATAGATATCTGTACATTTCGTAAACATGTGTTTCTTTCTTCAACCCTAAGTAAGCATGGAACATGTTTTCTCAAAACTGACTTCTTGTAACCTTATTCGGTTCAGTCGTTTAAAGGATAGGTTTTTATACACCATTATATATATGCGTCCTATTTGGTATACGCCTTTTTTTAGGATCATGGTTAAAAGATGCTGAAATTTGCGAACTAATTAACTGGATTGCTCGTCGCTGGTTACTATGCAACGCGAGGAGTAGTACTTGTGTTTTATATTTTGAACATAAGCTAATAGTCATTGCAAAAGCGAAAGAGCAGTGCCTCCTTTGTCCCAGAAGAGGCTGAACGACAACACGCTGCTGGCCCGAGGTTATACGCGCTCTAAAATTTTAGAGCAGTTATATTTTTTAAGCAGTCGTCTTGAAGTACTTTTGCGTATTTTTTTCCAACTTGAAATTATACCCGGCATTGATATTCATAAGAACAACTGTAAATGTTCCGCGATAAATTTCCCGAAGTATTTCAATAAAACCTTTCTTAATCTAAAACTCGGCCCGCCCGAGTCAACATAACGAAACCGAACGCGTACTTTTGTATTAGGTGAAAAAAAAATTGTAGGCAAACCGATATAAAATTAAGTCAACAAGCCTCGGCGAAAATTATTCATAGAGGACCTTCCGAGGTGCGAAAGGGAACAGGGCAGGGAAGAATGAAAGGCAAGAGCAGGGGTAAGAGTCTTCATGAATTGGAAATGTAATTTCAGCCTTTATATATATGAGGGAGCAATTGTTTTCGCGTAAGTGTTGATACCGATTCCGCTGGTGCACGCTCACCGGGGTAAGTGCTTCCTGCTTAGGCGACTGTTAACGCGACGGTATCTCCTGCGTTTGATATTTTAACCCAAATGGGTTTATTATCGTATTTACGGCAGGGTGTTACTTCGGAAATGGATATTTTTCCATGATTACACTCGTCGATATCTTTTGTTAACAAAAAATAAATATTCTACACACACATTCGAACTTAATAAGTTTAATAGTGGTACATTTCCTTTGTCGGAGGGCTACTATTTCTACATTCAAGCAGTCATCATCATCATCATCAGTAGATTGATGTTCACAAGTGGACATAGGCCTTACCCAAAGATCTCCATATCGAAACGTCCCGCGTTGCTCGCATCCAGTGGATACCCGTGATTCTCACCAGATCGTCGGTCCAACTTGTGGAAGGCCTACTAACACTACGTCTACCGGTAGGCGAGCGAAACTCGAGGAACTTACTGCCCCATCGGCCGTCGGTCCTTGGAGCAATGTGCCCTGCCCACTGCCACAAATCTAGCAATATTTTGAGCTATGTCGGTGACCTTAGTTCTTCTCCGGATATCCAGCAGAATGAGCCAAGCAATAGTTTGAAAGAATGAATGTTACGGGACGTTACATTTTATGTCGAGTATTTGTAGTCGTATGTATTCCTGGTTTGCTACTATACGCTACTGCACGAGCCGCACGAGCAGCGGACGCAATGAACAAGCTCCCGCTACATTTTTTCATTTAATTGAATGAGGGCGTTTAAGTCGCGTCGCTTTCCGAAAACCCTCGTTTGTTCATACGACAACATTCCATTTCTAAGCTCCATCCATTGCAATTTCTACCCTCTTCAATTTCATCCCCGTGACATAAAAACATTGACACTAGCAAATAAACAGAGGAATTACCTGAAATAGAGACGGCCCTAAGTGCATCTCGCAAGCGCAATCCCATTTCGTAGTACGGCCACGTGAGACAATCAGGCGCGAGGAGCGGGCGCCGCGCGGCCACTCGCACCGCGCGACCCGGCACCGACACGACGCCGGCGCGACAACGACACGACCGCGGCGTCGTAATCTTGTAAGACTATTAGATGCGGATCTTTTGCCAGATGCGGCATATTTTGTATCACTACGTTTCGGTTTGAAACGTTTTAAAAATTACTTAAGTAACAGCTTACATCTCGTGATCCAAGATAGCAACGGCGCAGTGTATACCATTCTAACAAGCGCCACGTTGCTATCGGCTTTTTACCCATATTGAAGCTTTTTTAAGTAAATAAAAACTTTGTTTGTTAAACCTTAATGTGAAAGGCGTTGAGGCGAGGTAATGTTATTTGAACATGTTCACCGGCGTAGCGTCCGCTTTGTACTCGTAACGAGCAGCGTCATCAGGGTACCGTCCTGCTCGCGGACAGGTCGTGGTGTGAATATGTCGTCGGCTGTAAAGCGCGCGCGCCCGGCCGCCGGGGCGGGTCGGGGTGGTGCGGCGTGGTGCGGCGTGGTGCGGTGTGGTGCGGTGTGGTGCGGCGTGGTGCGGCGTGGTGCGGGCCGGGCCGGGTCGGGGCGATGTCGTCTCGTAAAACACACGCTTTACCGAGTTATTATACGGCGACGTTTTGTCGCAACGAGCTCGCCGACGCGTCGAATCTAAATTGCTGTGAATTTTATGACAACTATTTAGCAACTAGTGTCGTCGGGGCGCGCCCGCTCACGTTATACGACCCTAGTTTTTTTTCTTTTAGTATTATTGTGTCTAGGTATGGTTATTTTATAATAAAAAAATACATAGCTATTTCTTAAAACCTATTAGGTCTTATTAAATTATTCTTAGTCTGCGGCTGTCTACAAATGGAATTAGGTCTCTCAAAGAAAGCTACTTATCACGACCTTCGACTATGCGCATTCAACTGCCGACAGCTACTGCGCTCTTACTTATACACAACTTTAAAAGTTAAGTGTTTAACTTTTAAAGGAACTAAATGGAGTAATTGATTTCAATTTGTCCAATAAATACTTAACACAGGTGCATTATTATGTTTGTATGCGCGTTTTACAATGATTCAATTACCAATGAACATGTTACCGTAATAATTACAAGTTTATTGGTCCAACACAAATACTCCCCCGTTCACATAGAAACAGTATCAGGTACTACAGTTTCATATAAAGCAGCGCAATGATATGTAGATTTTACAAGAAAGGAGAATATATTTCTTCCTGCGGATGTTCCTTTAAACGTCTTGCGTAACATTTCTAAAATTCACGATGTATTTTGTTGAATGTCTTTCGGGAGATATTCCCGCAGCATAAAAGTTACGCTCGCCGAGAAGAATGCAGTGCGGGGTGCAGTGCGGTAGCTACAGGTAGAGGCGGAGGCGGATATCGTTAAACCGACGATCTGCTCCATTCTTCGCCGCCTCGGCCTCTGGAGACGGACGGGCTGTCGCCGATAGATAAAGCGCGCCGGAGGAGTCGCCGCTGCACTGGCATGCAAATAAAACGGGAACCAATCCGTTGCAGAGAAGATTCTATTTCTTTTAAAATACCCAACATTTATCTATATAATAAATGAAATTTATACAAACATTCTTAGGAAATTAAGTAGTAGAGACGAACTAAATCACATTGAGTTTTGTACCAGTTAACCTTAGAAATATAGCAAAAATACATATCTAGGACACATGTTGAAATGTATGAAAATAATACCTGGTTTTAGTTAAAATCATCCGATCGTATTAGATTAAATGACAGCGGTTTAAATAGTTTTCCACTTTTACTAAATTCACAATTAGTCACCAGATCGTAACTTAATCATGGATATACTTTAACTACGTTATTACTATATATATTTTTGTATAAATTGACGGATAACTTAAAATGATCTGCCTATAATGTTGACAGGCAGTGTAATGATCCAGAATGTGTGCGCTTCATTCCAGGTAATTCTGTTTTTAATTAAAGTTCAAGTTGGCGTGAAAAAAGCTCGCCGGATGCAAATGAACGCCCCGCAGGAAAAACTACGGCAGCCGTGTCCTCAAGTTAAATATCTATCAGGATATGGACAGAGAACCTAATCTGGTTTCACGATTGGATGGCGCCTGCTCAGGGCAGGGATCAGATTTACTGCGATAGTTCCTACCTTATCGGTTTATTTACGTCGCGGGGGCGGCGCCGGGTTCCGTAAGGTTTCAAAATAGGCTTTAGTTTTTGGACTACTATAAATTACAATAAAGGTTTTTTGTATTATTTTTCGACCTTCACTTTGGTATTTTCTCCCGACTATTTATTGAGGTGTTCGTGTATGTGCTTTTCTAAAAAAGAAGTTTAATTTTAGTATTGGTTTAGAGTTAAAAGGTTTGCTCAGAGTAACACTGTGTTCACCGCTCTAGGGCATAAGCCGCAAGCTGCACCGCTCAATTAACTGTTACACAGTAATATTTGCTCATTATCTCTTGGCGTTAGGAACAGGCATTGTACTTACATCTACTTAGATGTAAATAGATTATTATGTCCATGTACTAACTGATGATGAGCTTCAACACTCGAGAATCTCTATTATTATAGCTGACCAATAATTAGTGCACTAGAACGTAAGCTACTTCAATTCCCTTCAAAGTCCAAGTTTTCTCTTTAACATGTGAACACGTAAACTGTAGTGAATACTGTGAGTGAGTGAAGTGAATGAGTGAGTGAAGTGAATCACTTAATGAATGTCAGAATCTAGTGCACATTAGCGAAAGAAATTGGAATTGCGCAAAATAGACGAAAGGAACTAACCGGGCTACATGTATGCATAAAAATCCTCCTCCTCGAATCGTATTCCTCATGTATGAGGTTCGTGACTACCTCCACACATCGTTCTTGTCGTCATGATGTTTCGCCATCTCATCGTATCTCCCGCTACTCGGAGAGCATCGTAAACTGCGGAAGTACTGTACGAGTATGTACATGCTTATAGACCAACAATACTCGCAAACCAACGCGTTTTCTATCCACAGATGATTGTCATTCATGTAGCTATTGTTTATTAATATATATTCTTTTATTAAGATATCTTTGTTTATTAATACTTCTTTGCCTATTGATATATCTCTAGTATCGTTTTGAAATCGTTACAATTAATCTCCATAAAAATAGTACATGACGCAAAAATATGAGTGCGGATATATGTTTATTCAACTAAGCGATGAAACGCGTGGGACGTTCACCGGAAGTTAAGTGATACGCCTGCTTATAACAACGTAGCGCTAGTTAGGATGACATACACAGCACTATTTTGTACTCGTGGCCTGGGACTTAAGATATTGAGTTTCGTTACCGCAGTAATTACACTAGCCACAATGCGTTTGAAACCGGAGCACAGTAATGTTTGGCTGAAGAGACAGGAGCTGCGGTGGTACCTACCCAGACGGTCTCCGGTATCAGATACCTACCAGCAGTAAATCTTTATTGAAAGTAAGACAGTTATTTATATTGATATAAAAATAGATAAGGTTGATACATAACGACAGGGTAAGTTCTGTTCGGTTAGTTTAAACAATACACCACATTTTAGATATTAAATAAACTTAATCAGGGATCAGACAAATTTAGAATTTAACAGAGGTATTTGCACTAATTCCCGGAACCGAAGACGGGGTGCGAGGCGCCGCAGGGGTGGCGCGTCTTTTGATTAGAAGCAGCCGCTGTTTGCTCGCGCTGCGAGCCTGATTGTCAGCCAACACGCAGCCGCACCGCACGCCCAACGAGCACAACAACAACAACAACAACAACAGCAACAGCAACAACGAATATTGTGCTTTTGACAATAAATTAAAAAGACAATAAAACTGGTTGGTGATTGGTGGTAGATTTCTGTCGCCGGAGACCGTCTAGGTGTGTACCACTGTAGCATCTATTGCAGCCGACAAACAGTACTGTGCCAACATTATTGTGTTCCGGTTTAAAAGGCGCTGTTGTAGCTAGTAAAATTATTGGGGTATAAAGACCTGACATCATGTCTCAAAGCAACGAGTACAATATGGTGCTGTCTGTACCGTACTAACTGGCGCCACCTTGTTATGGGGGGGCGTATTATTTACCATGAGGTGAACGGCCCGCTAGTCTCGTTGTTTCGTAGAATGTTAATAATAAAAAAAAACTATTTATGAAATAACAGGATTTCGACGTTTTCCTTAGATAATAAACGGAGGAGAATTTTTTTACATTTTCGGTGTAGAAATCGAAGAAAAAGGAATTATCTTGATAATCTTCACAAACTCATACATTTCATTCTCTGGGTATATTCACACAGTGTCTAATTTTTAATTTAAGAAAGCGAAGGGTAGCGAGGGGGTCACCTTATGGATAGTAAGAATTACTACCCATAATAATGTGTCGCCAGTGCCGCTTGTTACGTTTAGACAAGAGGTTAAGTTATCACCCTAATAAATTTACTAGTTGCAGCGCCCTTGAAACCGGAAGACAGTACTGTTTGTCAGCTGCAACAGTCACTGCGTTGGTACCTTGACGGCCTCCAGCAGAGACCTACCACCATTTAGTTCACATACATAACTATAGTGATCATTACGATCGTAAATTCTAGGGGAGGTTCTCTAGGTATTAATTATAACATTAATTTCATAGCAAATTTCATGAATTTTTTAGATGGGGTCATAATTTTCCCATTTCTTGTGCAATTCCACGTTTTTACTTATATTATCTGTCGATCCATAAGTGTACTATATATTGTACGGTAACTGGTGGTAGGTAGGTCTCTGTTGTCAGAGACCGCCTAGGTAAGTACCACCGCAGCCCCTAAAGCAGCCGACAAACAGTACTGTGTGAACATTACTGTGTTCTGGATTGAAGGGAGCTGTAGCTAGTGTCATCTTAATTCTCAGACGACGAGCGCAATGTGGTGCAGTGAAACCATCGTAACTACCGCCACGTTATTATGGGCAGCCGTATCAATTACCATCGCGCTCGTCGAGTCGCTTCGTTGTATAAAAAACGCGGTTCGCGACCTTCGTTAATGCGACGAGGAACCCCAAACCACTAATCGAACGTACGCACTTTGATGTTTCCGCGCAAACGTTTACTTACGCTTATTAAGCTCGGCTGCGATTCATTTGGATATACATTCAGTTTAAAGGCGGGTGGTGAAGGGTTGAACTTATTGCATTGAGCTTCTGTTTCAGTGCGCGACTCCAATGAACGCTAAAGAACTGTAAATTACTTAATTTATTAAAAAAAAAACGTTTTTTTAAAGCTGTATTAATAAACAGAATGTATACAATTACTTATCCACAGTTTTTTACCCTGATAAAGGCTGATATAAGCTTTTGAAGTTCTAGCTACAAAGCAAATATTTTGATAAGGGTGTAAGGAGTTTCGCACTACAACTGACGGGACCCAAGCGAACCTCACCTGTTTGTGCTGCACCCTGCTAATCAACAAACGAGGCTCTGGCTCTCACCAACTCGCATTGGGCCAGCGTGATGGGAAATGACTCAAATCCCCCATGTGAACCTTTACATACGACAGCCCCTGCCCAGCAATAGTGGATGCCATGCTGACTGTATGTTTTTCATTCATTGTGGAGGCCTATGTCCAGCTGTGGACGTCTATCGGCTGCTCACGAGGATGATGATAATTATAATATTAACAAACATGACTTTCACATGTTTATTATTATGGTCTGCTCAATAGCTAGTGTATAAACTTTACAGTGTCACGATCTATCGCTTGTTATGGGGGAAGTTATTACTTGTTAGACAAATCCTGAATAGAGACTATAAATATATATGTGGACATTGACTTTAAAGCTTTTAGCTTTGACCAGCTTGCAGCTATTTAAATATAAACCAACTTAATTGTTTATATATCTACATATACCTGAGAAATGTTAAAGCGTTAAAACGATATTAATGGAAAAGTAACAAACGCTAAAAATAAAACTGATGTGCTTCGGAAACTCGTTGTGAAAACTTCAGCTTCCCGTTCAGTGCATAAAGAGAAATTACAGCGGCAGTAAGGATACATTCGCGCAGAATGGAGGCCGCTCCGCAGGCTACCTGGCTAAACCTAGGTCCAATCCGTTGCCTATGGTGTTACCCTGTAATCAGCCATTCCTATGCAAATACGCTCCCGAACCAACTACGGCTTTATATAAAGGTGCTTACTCCTGTTAACGTTGCCGGCTTCCGTACTGTTGAGGCCTAGTTGCTGTCAAATTTAAATTTCTATAAACAAATATAATTTTCCACGGTTTTTATATTGAAGATTGAAGTAAAACTACCACCGGAACCCTAACCTCCTAAATCTCTTTCTATTTAATATTTTTATTTGTGCTAGGTGAGGGTTTAGGTCAATAGTCAAACGAGTGGCGAGATCGAACCTGCGGCTCTAGCATTCACTGGGCACGGGGGATTCTCCGAGTACCTTTACAGGTTTAAACTCAAGGAGAGTCCCTCGTGTCTCTGTGACCCAATGGTGGACCATACCGTGGAGCACTTGGTCACTTCCTGTCCCGTGTATGGCAGGAGACGAATGGAATTGGAAGTGGAGCTGAACAGGCAGCTCACCAAGGAAGCCATTGCCTCTCTGATAAGTGAAAACGAGAGTCGCCAAAAATTCCTGAGCTTCTGCAAAGTCATAATAGCCGATATAATAAATAGAAATAGTAAATAAGTAAATAAGTGAATAATTAAATAAATAAATTAATTAAAAATAGGCTAATGAAAAAAAAAAGTGTAAACCAAAGAAATAGATAGTAATAATTTAAAGTAAAAAACAAAGAATCCAAAAGAGGAAGTTGTAAAGTCGAAAATGAAAATAGTAAAAAGAAGAAGAAGAAACAGAGGCAGAAGAAAGAAAACAAAATATGAAAAGGAATGATTGTTTCAGGAAAATACGGCGGCAGTCTTCACGAGCGGGAGGTATGGAAGAAGGAATTAGGATGGAGTATGATTGAGAACAAAAGTATGAAAGATAAGTATGGGAAGTAAGATAAGAGAGAACGAAAGATGAGTGTGTAGAAAACAAGGAATGTAAAAAATTATTATTAGATGTGTTAAGTGATATGAATGAATAGGCCCTGACCCAAACTACGCAGGGGAATGCAAAAAAAAAAAACCTGCGGCTCTAATTGTACCCTGGACTTTACGGACAGGCGCAGATTACTTCTAATGCACCAGCGAGAAATAAATAGTTGATCATTAAATAGTGTACGTGATACATAAACCTAGTATTTTACATAGCCACCGCCACCGCCACCGCGAAGCTATAGAAAGCTATCATGTATTCATTTCAGATTAGTTAAAGATTTAAGAAACAGTAAACAACTGTTTCCTAGTAAGAAGAGTTCGAGGTTCAATGTTATTTATAAATTTAATTATTCATGTGTTTTATTGTAGCTAATAAAATTACTGAGATAACGATACTTAACACCTTATACCCCAAGGAGACGAGCGCAATGTGTTGTGTGCATTATCCTATCCAGCGCCACGTTGTTACGGGTAGGCGTAGAACTTACCATCAGGTGAAATTTTCACTTATAGGAAAAAACTGCTTACCAAATCTCAATTTAAGACAAAATCAACTAATAATAATCCTGTACTCTGATCTGGTGCGATTTGTGCTTTCCTCTTGCGTGAGATTACTCTGCTAATATTAATGACAGCATCTGAAAGGTTTATTTTATTAAAAGAAAAACATTTTAATGAAATGAAAAAATCTGACAGAATAGAATGTAAAAGAAAGTCGAATGTGTTATCCTTAACGAACGTAGTCCTCATCGTCAGCGTTGGGAACAAGGTCCGCTATAGGGGTAAGTGAATTTTCCCTTTATGCAGCCACTTGAGTTCGCTGCGGAAGGTTTTATCCTTTGATTACAGTTTGGTGGAGTTCTGAAGAAACCCGATGAGTCCCCGCGCGCGGCCGTTAGATGAGAATTGTTTCGGAAACTTTCCTTTTGGCGTTCCGGAACCGGATCCGCGGATGCGATTCCCCGCCGCCCCGCCGCCGCACCGCTCCCGGTGGCGCTTAACGTTTCCACTTTCAGGATTTTACTCTTCGATACAATCTCCTCTACGATGTTTGACAATCGCTTTGTTTTTCCGCCAGCCGAGTAAATAGTTTCAGCAAATATTTCCTTTGGCGCTGCAAAACTTGTAAGTAATAAAGCGCAGACGTCGAATAAAACTTTTTTCATGACGTTCACATGCTGGTCAATTTTTCAGCTCGTGTATAGCGTTGTGAGGAGATAAAGATATAATATGTTTAGAAAACTAGTAATGTTCTAATACATGTTCTAATATTGCTCAGCCATCAGGGAGACGAGCGAGTGGCCTTTGTTCATCATAATTCTGTATTTAACTAACGCCGTGTTGCATATTTTGACAGATGAAAAAGTTAAACAACACAATTGCAACACTAAAACTTAAGTGCCAGTCGAGTTACGACAATGCAAACAATAACAGGCTACCGCCAGAAAGAAGCACGGCGATTTTCAAATTATGTATTTAATTGTGAACACGACAACGAGAAACATACAAAGAGCAAGGTATGTATAAAAATACACAGATAAAGTAAAATAGTAACTAATAACAGAAAGTGCAAGTGTGTTAATTATGACATAAGAAAGAAAAAGTAATTTTTTACTTTTGTCGACACAACACTCGGTGGCAATAGATACGGTAGACACTGCAAAGAGCTCAATTCCAACGGCGTCCAGTTCTGCCAAAGTTTCGATCTGGTGTCGAGTCCCATCAGGAGCCAGGATTTGGATGACGCCATCTCGAGTCCAGCACTTGCTAATGCTGTGTTTTTTTCTGGCCTCCATAAACACGTTAGAGCGACTGCGCGTGAGGAGCGTGTGCCTTTGAGCTTAGTTTTGGAGTACCACACCTTGTCACGAAACGAAGTATCACGAAATATTACCACTATTGGCTTGGAGGCTTTGTCCGATTTCCGTCCGAGACGATGGCAGTTTCGCTAAAATCAGACAGTTGTAACTTGGAGGTTATAACTGCAGTGACTGTGGTACCCGAGTTTTCCCGGAGTTCTACTGGGCATGCAATAGGACAATTTGTCTTCGGCGCCTCATTTCGGGGCGAACTAGTTCTCTAGTCAGAAGATTAATCTGCGTATGGACAGTTGTAAGTGCAGAGAGCATGAAATTTTTGAATGTCTTAAACTCTGCCGCTAAAGAAGATGTGGTAGTGGTAGCAGGGGTACATTTCTGTAACTCGCGCTTGAACTCCTCCATTTGTGTGGTAAAGTTTAAAGACAAGTCCTTAAGTGATTCCTGTAGTGCCTCCATAGTTCTTGTGAGTAATAAAAAAGTTAGTAAATAAAAGTTCGAAACTGTATTACGAAGTAATCACTGGTTGATGGGTTCACTTCACATTTACAGATTGTACATAAAAATCAATTGTAACTAATATTAAACATTGAAACTGTTGGAGCAATATAAACATTGAAACTGTTGGAGCAATATAAACATTGAAACTGTTGGAGCAATATAAACATTGAAACTGTTGGAGCAATATAAACATTGAAACTATTGGAGCAATATAAACATTGAAACTGTTGGAGCAATATAAACATTGAAACTGTTGGAGCAATATAAACATTGAAACTGTTGGAGCAATATAAACATTGAAACTGTTGGAGCAATATAAACATTGAAACTGTTGGAGCAATAAAAACATTGAAACTGTTGGAGCAATATAAACATTGAAACTGTTGGAGCAATATAAACATTGAAACTGTTGGAGCAATATAAACATTGAAACTGTTGGAGCAATATAAACATTGAAACTGTTGGAGCAATATAAAACACGTCTTATTTCACCTCTACCTCGCGTAACACAATCAATCCTGATGGCACTACTCTGTTGAAAAAATCCATCTGGATTGCCAAAATAGCAAAAAATACTGTATACTATTTTGTAGGGCTTTTTAGGTAGTAAAATTCCTAGAATAATGAGACTTAGCATCTTATATCTACTGAAGATGAGCACAACGCAGATGAACGTATTGCTCGTCTCATTGCTTTGCGGAATAAAAAAAAGCGAATGTGTACTTATTAAACAGCGTTGTACTACAAAGAGCGGCAGTGCCTCGGCAGGCTCGTCACGTCGGTAGCGGCCCGCTACCCGCCGTGACAGCTGAACACGTTGCGCGAAACAGCAGCGCCGGTGCCAAGCCGCTTCATTAGGAATAACGTGTCTCTTGCCGGGGCCTGTCCTCGCCGTCGTCACGTGGCTGGCAGATTTTTGAAGCGCTGATTCTGGGTAAACGCTAATTTGGCGGAGTCAGTCAGTCTATTGTTTACAATGGCGGCGAGCTAAATAAAGGTACTTATTTACAGCTTATTTTTTGTATTTATAATATACAATAAATCATAACAACGAGCAGAATATATCTGAGGTTAGATTTGACCTAGCTTCAAAATTTCTGCAAAAATCCGTTATTAGATTTTGATAGGATTAAATTATCATTATACCGGAAATACTTACATTGTCATAAATGTTACTCTTTGGTACTTGCAAATTGTTTTTTAAAAATAGATAAATACGACTAAAACAATCTTTGGGGGAAGCCTATATTCAGCAGCGGACGTCTATCGGCTGATGATGATGATGAAAACAATATTCATAACATCAGATTTCTTAGGATAACATTAATTTGTTACACTTTTAACAAAATTTTCTCCAAGCAAAAGTACCAGTGTGAAGTTAATCCGCTTCCTAAAATAAAGAGAGTCCGATTCAGTTCGATATATTTTATTGACAAGTGAGAACATTAGGAAGCTTTGATAATATAACAAATAACATAAACAAACAAAACAGTACAACGTCTGTCCGGTTCGACATTTACAATTGGATTATCAGATTGATAATTCGTTCAAAGTTAAATCAACTGGGGCACGAGGAACGGCCGTAACTGTTACAACAAACAGTGACCGTTTTATGTTACTGTGCTATACACAAACATTACATACGTTTACCTTTCTTTGTCCGCCCAATTGTCAAGTCGTGGAAGGGCGTTTCATGCTTCGGTTATTGGAAGGGTACACCCTGACCGGTGCAGTCCCACGCGCGGACAGCCGGCGACTTGTCGCTCACGGACATAGATCAGAGAAGTGATTAGAAAATAAGATTGTGCCTAATTTCACAATAATTACTGATGATCACTTAATTAATGACAAGTAGGTGCTACATTCGAAAGTCATTTCTCAATTTTCCTTTTTTTCAAAGCCACAATAACAGCAGAACGTTCACCTGAAAACCATAACAATGTGGCGCTAGTTACAATGACATACCTCCTACTCATCTCAGATACTTATGCTATTAATCTTATTTAATAATTAATATTATATATTTTTTTCGATGTATGATGTATGTAAAGATCTTTGCCTAGATTGCTTATATTCTTATTAGTTTACATATGTTATCACTATTTACTTCTACGCTTACTTCTTGCTCTAAATCAAATCTGTCCCTCTTGTATGTAGACCATTTTATATAATCAAGTGTATTATGTTTTTTAAATAATCAGGCGTCGCAAATGGAAGTGGACTGGCCATAATCCACGAAGAGATCCCAATCATTTCTGTTGCACCAGACAGATGTGGCGCCGCACAGTATCAGACGAGGTGAAGAAGAACGGGAACACGTGGAATGAGATTAAGGGTGTAACCCAAGACCGAACGCGATGGAGAGTCACTGTGGATGCCCATCTTGGGGTCATACGATGTTAATAAAAAATTAAATGATGTATTCTGATTTTTAAGGGTTACTGGCACCGACCGGATTATCTTCGCATTTAACCCTCTTTAAATCTTTAAGAATGTTTAACCACTTCACCACGTGATGTACGTCACTTTGATACACAGGATGTTCGTTAGCTCAGTAAGTTTATCATATTATAGAGTCCTTCCATTCGGAATGTTGATACATTTCTGGTTAGCCGCGTAAATGGACGCTGTAGTGGTACCTTGCCGATTTCCGTGCTACAGAGTTCTTCTACGAGTTAAAATAATAAGTAAAAAGCTGGTGAGGGTCGATCGGTTTAATCTATGAGTTAGGGCCCATCGGTCATTGTATTTGCATTGGAAATTCATAATAATGTGATTACGGGGAGGGTCGACGGCGTTTGATTGGCGCGGCGCTGGTCGCTGTGTTTGCGCCGCCGCCGGTCAAACGCGCCCTATTGATTTTTGTTATTAAACAATAGAGTTTAGTTAGCGCGGGCCCACACTGATTTTTGACGGCACCCTGACCGGCCTGATTCGATTTACTACTGATATGCTGTACTCTCTCGCACAAACACGAATATATTGAATAAAAAAACATTCTCATCAATAGAGAAGACGGGACGGGACACAAGTATAAGCGAGAGGTAAGAAACACATTTTACTCGCTAGACCAAAATACAAAGAAAAGGTCATGAAAAAAATGAAAGATGCTGTTATTACACTTGATTAGTATCTGGTATAAAATTCATACGATATTAGGTGATGATGAGGCCTGGGTGTTAAGGCGTGCCAATCTGCAATACCCTGGTGTTTACAGGCGGCTAAAGTGTCCAAGGTACGTGGAAAGCGGCTAGACATTATTTATGGATGTTCAATGTATGATGTCTATGCTTAATAAGAACAATAATGAGATTAATTTCATCCTCAGGTAACCATTGATACCATTCTGGTGTCCGCATTACCTGATCAGTTAAGTAATCATATTTAACTGATCAGCTTATATAAAGATTCACTGGATCAATGCGCCATACCCAAAGCCAACTCTTATAACAAAAAAATTACTTAATCATCAATAATATATTTGAACACTTTTTTTTATTTTATATTGTTAAAAACTTATTTCTGCACAATGTATGCATTAAAGTTTGTGTTTTCAAATAAGTTTGCTAGAAATGATAAAACAAATAATATATTTATTCTCCACGCCCTCTTCGAAAGAGAGCCGGAGTTACCGTTCGTTTGTTGTCTCAAAGACAAAGCGGCTTTCGTTGTCTTAACCTCAAACGATAAATCCATTGGTGTCCAGTGCAGCTTATACGGCACCCCGTAGCTCCGAGCCGAACCAGCTGGAACCGAACAACCGGCCGCGAACCTACAACAGTCTTTCCCACAATGCGAATAGAGACCTTCGAGCTGCACAAACACCGTTGTTAAAGAAAACAAGTTAATTTAGACGCGTGCGCTGGTAACTTGAACTCTACGCCCCGAGAACAAGTTCCGCGGGATATGAATACGTTAGAATTATAAATGTCATGGTTCCGATGGAGGTTACGTTTTGTTTTCCTCTACCCCATGTCGGATTTGGTGGAAATCGTTTAAGGATATCGGAATGTATCCAACGAACGCTGCAGGATATCGCAGGACCTGCTGGGGCTAATCAAGTCTAATTGTTATAAAGTCGAGTATTTAAATTTTGATTACCTTACGGGAGAACCAGCAGAACTCTTTCGTGCATCTTTCTTCATCATTGCCTGATTTTGTTTTGTCATATTAATTTCTAAATAACAATAAATATGATCGAACGCCATAAACGTTAACTTAAGGGTGGTTTCACACAAATGATGCCCAACGTCCTGTCACATTCGGCATGCGGCGTTACCTATGTGTGACCGAAAGTGGGGTGCACGTCCAACTAATTAAAGGATTGTACGGCCCATAAACCAGTGCTGACCACGGTGGGCATAAATACGAGTTCAAGCGCTGGACTAATGTGATTGTATTTCGTTGAGATTTATTATTTGGGAGGGTGATAAGTTTAAATGTTTCGTGCAACGCATTTCACGCCGGCAGGCTACAATTAAAACAATGGAGTACTGTATATTTTTCCATTATTCTTTAAATTGTTTACCCTTAAGAGACGCTCTGTACAGGAGGAGCTGGTGGAAATAGATCATCCATTTCAAACGCAACCCTGACATTGACCGCGTCTGACTATAGTGTCTTGATATCGTGATGTTTTTCAAAAAGAGATACCTTATACAATATTTTTTTAATTTTACTAAGCAATTGGTGAGTGAGGAACTGAAAATAGTGTTTCGTGATTAAAAGTGATTGCATAGATACTGTATACCACCGCAAATAAACGGTGCAGTGTAAACATACTGGCTATACGTTAAAATCAATTTTTAATCAGCGGCTGGTGATTACGGCGGCGCGTTAGCTGCGTATAATTTTTTAACATTAAAATATTTTTACGTTTCGCGTGATTTATGCTTACTTCCAGGCGGCTGGGCAAACATCCGGTCGGAGCGGAACTGCCTACCCATATTAAATATTAATTTCAATCATTTGTATGCGCGCTGCACCGAGCCGTGCGGTGTCCGCCGATGAGTTTCCCGGGGCCATCCTTCATTACCTTCTCTGTTAATGTATGCATATATATATATATACACACATATACATGTGTATATACATATATATATATATATATATATATATATATATATATAGTTATTTAGTAGGCCCTCATAACAAATTTCCGCCTAACAACTGGGGAAGCAAGAAGAGGCTGGAAACCACCGCTCACCGTAGTTGCTCTTCCGGTCAGCATTAGCTAAGCCGTCTCCTTTAGCAAATAGTCCATAAATAAAAATTTATATGTAGTATTATACTAATGTAAGGTAATAAATGTTTTTTTTATTTATTTTTTTAGAGCTTACCTCTCTCTGTGTCTAATTCGTTATAAGAGTTTAGAGCTACCCTCGCAGACATAACGAAGCTTATTAGATAAAAGCTGCATTATTTAACCACATCTGTTAACATTTACGGTAAAGTTATAACTTAACAAACAATACACATCGCATATAACTTGGAGCGCTGGCTTGCTTTCCGCCCGGCGCTGTAAGTCAAGGCGAAGAGTAACGGCTGCATCCGGTGACTGGGGGTATAATTACTAAACAGGGGTGTCCGCTCACTTGTACTTTCATTGTTCGTGTGTATCCACTGCTTTATTAACCTCCGATGCAAAAAAGTTATAAATTTTAACTCATGAATCTGTGTGTTTGTGTCTGTTTGTTACTTCGCAGCTCCGGTACGAGTGAACCGATTTAGCTATAGATATTACAGTTTGGAGGCTGATTCAATCAAATGTGGTCTTAGATATAGACTACATCCTAACTCTTCGCAGACATTGTCGGTGTGTAAAAGAAAGGTTCTGATCTTTACAATATATATAATACATGTTGGTAAAACAGATAAATGTATTGAAGTGGGTATGTGCTAATTTATGTCCCCACGCTGGGGCACAGGCCTACCCTCAATATGAGAGCGATGGGCCACAGTCACCACGCGGGCCCAATGCGGATTGGTGACTCCACACGCACCTTACAATAAATTCTAATTGATGTGCTGGTATCCTCGCGATGTTCTCCTTCGCCGTTTGTATTGGGCTGTTGTTACCAAAGTTCACAAATGCACATAACTTAATTAAGACATCGGTGCATGCTGAGATCCGAACCCGCGACCTTCGGAACGAAGGCCGCACGCTGTAGCCATTAGGCCGGCGAACTACATATGGGGTATATGTTCATAATTTTAAGGGTGTATTTGCACGAAACTACTATTTTTCCAATTAGATAATCAGTACGACGTGTCTAATTAGGAAGTGGAAACAGGTCGGGGAATCTTCAGCAACACGTGCCTGTAACTGCCGCGAACTGTTTGATTTAAAGGAGCAACGATTGTGTTTACGAGGTACCTCCACCCCTCCGCACCTACCCCGTGCAGCACCCCACCACGCCGGAGCTAATGCTATTAGGCTGTTAGTTAACTGGAGACAAACTAACAGGTGTTCTCTGAAGTGATTAAAACTTTACGGATGTTTGACTTGAAATAGAGGATCTTTTACGCGAAAAGGATAAAATAAGTAGATATTAATTATCATAAAATCGCAATTAACATGTAACTAAAATATCTTTATTAAATAAGATAAGATAGGAAATATCGTGACAAATTGGTGGGAGCTAAAGTTTAAGGTTGTTTTAGTGTGTACTTCTTCTTTTCCTCACTATCACTCTTGATAGAGTGGTCGTGGTCATTACTTGAGATGTTGGTCCCCAGCTTAACAATACGTCGCCATTCCTAGTGCTTATAAATAGTATTTAGTAAGACTTTTATGACAACTATTATTGAGACATATGGTATCAAGGGCTCTCCTCAAAGCATCCGTCGATCTGCAGATGGGAAACCGCTTCAGGACAACCGAGAGGTCTTTAATAAAACCCAGCATCCTTTTAATAATAAAGCATAACTATATAGACAGTATTTATTTAGTTAAGTTATATCAATAGGACATTGCAACTTGGACAGATAATGGGAATCGAATAACTTAGTAACAAATTGAATTGTGGACCTCGTAATTTTCATCGGTTAAATGTTTAAGAGCTTAAAATAAAAGCACGAACAATTTTAACAAGTCAAGTTGTGAATAAACTATATGGTTTGTTTAAACTTTTCATTAATCATTATCGTCATCATCATCATCATTATCGACCTTTGTTTATCCACTGCCGAGTATAGGCCTTCCCCAATGTCTTCCACGAAAAGCGATCATCAGCTTCTCGTTCTTCCTACAATACCCGCCTGTACTTCCCCCACATCTCCGTATCCCTAACAATAACTTACAGTCGCTAACCCGCATCCCCAGCGTAGTAACTTGTGGGCAACACTCTCCAATTGACAGGAAACAAAAACTGTTCATTTAGAGTACATGAAATAATTTTTCCATGAAATTTAATGATGAAATAAGAAATCATGGCGGTGATCATCATCTTAACTAGCACCATATTTGTTTTAGGTAGATATATCATACCATCATCTTCTCATCTCGTTTGTCTGTTTAATAGTAAAAGTCCATTATATAAGTGTATATAACGCGGCGACGCCATTAAAAAGCCGCTGAAACAATTCCTGAAGGCGCCGAGTAATGAACTTGTATTTAACAAATAACCGAAGCAAGAGGAAGTAATACTTCGTGAAATATTCCAATGAAATATGTATTAAATCTGTGGCCGGCGGGATTAAGCTGCTCAGGGGAAGATCGGATATTAATGGTGCCTGTTCCGCACCCACGGCGATGCAGCACCAAAGCTTGTACATTCACATTTATACATAACTTTCTTATACAACGCGACTGAACGTACTGTCAAAAGCAATCTTCCCACCCCATCATTGCATTCGAGGAAAAGGTTTCCAGCAACAGACATCTACCTCAAATCCACACCAAATTTATACTGATGGTAATGGCGTAACTTCTTATATTAATATACTTATGGTTTTAAGCATAAGCCACGTAGTAATTTTATGTGAATTTTATTAGGAAGGTATTCCAGGCTCTGGAGTAGTCTTTGTCTCGAAAATAGTGAGTAAAAGGGGATGAAAGTTTGTATGAGGAAACGATGATTTATCAAGATAAAGAAATATACTAATTTTTTTTTATTGTATAGACTAGCGCTTGACTACAATTCCACCTGATAGTAAGCGGCGATGTAATCTTCGGATGGTAAAGCGCCTAGCCTAGAAGTAGCCTATTCACGCTTCTCTTAAAAATTATCACATCATACCTCGATGGAAACACTGATGCCGGCAGATTTTTCCAATCCTTCGCTGTTCGCATTAAAAAGGCGAAACGAGATGCTTAGTCCTAATGCGTGAGATCTCGACAACGTAGGGATGAGCGCCTGCGTGTCTGTACGTCATAGGAGGAGGATAGAGAGGATAGGAAGTAGGAGGTCCGTACGTAGAAGGGCGATGGTGCAATCTAATGAAATAGTTACTGGGCACACCCCCCGAAATGCAATCGGTAAAATACCGATCGGACCTGCGCTTTATACAGCGCTAGAAGCCGCTCCGGTGTGAAGTACCGTCGTACTTCGGCAAGCAGTCCAAGCTCCTTGCAGTGATTTGTCGCAAATTGTCAAAACTACATGTGTCGCCGCTTGGTGTTGTAAGTAGTTGTGAATCAACATGAGAGTTGATGAATCTGTCATAAATGATTTTGTGAAACTAGCTCGTAACTCGCGTTCTTCTCGCTTGCACTGGAGCTGCAGTCTAAAGCCTAGGTGTGCGGGAAGCAAAGAATTTAATCTACAATGAAAGAAGTCGGCGTCTCTTTGTGCGTGTCACCCCACCCTTACCCCGCCCCCGGCCGGGTCCTCCCGCGATCGGGGGCTCCCACTTCGGAAATCATACTGAAGGATTTTTTTATTGATGCGGTATTCCCGCAAAGCTGTAGGTACGTACTCGTATATATATATACATATATATATATATATATATATATATGAGCACGGCACTACACGGCACGGGGCGATGTGGACTGGGAAATAAGATTTTTTAATTCCCAACGGAAACGAGAGCAGTTAAAAGTATTTGAATTTATCAAAAAGGATATATTATTATAAGTAATTAAAGTATATCTAAATAAATATAAGTATATATATATAGTACGTTTATAAAAAACCCTTAATATCATTCGATGAAACTAAACGTTTTATAGGGATAGTATCAGAAACTGGCCAATGGTCTCTAAAGTCAATAGGACATGAAAACATATGGATATAGGCGTGAACTTATGTCTAATATTTTGACTATACTTTAAAAGTTCCCGCACAACAACTTACGGGATCCAAGCCAACCTCACATGCTTGTGGTGTACCCAACTAATCAACAAACGAGCCTCTGGCTCCCACCAACCCGCATTGTGCCAGCGTGGTGGGAAATTGCTGAAGTCGTCATAGTCCCACTCCGATCTTGTAAGAATTGGGGGGAGGCCTATGACTAACAGTGGACGTCTATCGGCTGGTGATGATGACGATGATGAATGGAGAAATCTGATGGAAGAGTTAAGTATAGTTGCGTAACCTGTACATCACCGTAGCTCACTTGACATATTAAAGATATAAAATTTCCTTCATAAAATTAAAAAGTACACACTCTGATAAATATTGGTTTATCCCTGACATAAAATTAAAAGAAGAGGTTCAAACGGTAGTGGAGTTAAACTTTTGCAGCATTAACATGAGATTGTCGTATCCATCGGTTTCTTTTTCTACACTCGAGCAGCTTTCCCTTACAATTCAATATGATCCCTTTTGTTGCCGGTTTTCGCTTTAATAAGTGCCGCGGAACCCAATCCGAGGTTCAATAATATTGTCACCTCGGCTCTCAGTGGCTGCGGCACCAGTTCGCCGGGTGTTTGCCTCTCCCACCTCATGAAATAGCTTTGAATACGTTCCCATTTCCAAATCGGGAACTGTACCGCGGAATAATCGGTTTATCTGACGATTTAATCGCAAAGTACATCTATTCATTGAACTATGCGATGCGGCTGGCGACTGGCGTTGTCGTTGTTGTGAAGTTGATGGATCACATAGGTGAAATAATGTGGTGCTAGTGTGATAACTGTTGTTGCACTTATCAGCTTGAGGTGGTTTACCATATTGTTATATACTCGTAGCTAACTACAGCGGCCCTCGCAGCCGGAGGATAAGAAGTTGTTCGTTTGAAACTAAAGTTCATTTCTACGGTTTAATTATAGATGCGATTACAATTAATTGGAGCTTTAATGTTTTGTTTTAATTAAAATCTTTTAAAACCGGAAATCTGTTATAATTCAATTTGATCCAAATTTCGTTGCCCCAATCTTAGAATATTATGAACACAAATTGAGAAAATTTGATGCGGAAACATCGACTTGGAGCAGTTTAATTAAAGCCATTGCATAACGAAGGCTACAATCAGATACTTCGCAGTCGCAGTCTACAGACGTAGAGCATCAAGAGTCAAGAGGAAAGGGATTTACAAATCTTTCATTAACTGTCTTTTCATACATTTCTTATAATTTATCCAAGTTTTCTCCATCAACAAACGAAGGAGAAGAAGAGTACTAACCCGCATTGGGCTCGCGTGGTGACTATGGCCCATCGCCCTCATATTGAGGGTACGAGTAGGTCTGTGCCCCAACAGTGGGGACGTAAAATGGCAGTTGATGATGATGATGAATGAATAATGAAATAAAAATACATTTATGTAGAACAGGTCTACTAAACATCTAATGCTGCAGATCCTAATGGAGGCCTTAACATATATCTTATAGTCTGATCCAAGGTGTCTGGTTCGATTACAAGTTCGTTTGTGCTACTTTAGTTGGTAGTAGAGTTTTTTTAGTATCTTTGCCTGCTATTATAGTAAAAAGTAAAGTTGATGCCTGAAGCTGCCAACCTGGCCCTGCTTCGTCTACTAACATGAGAGAGTGTTTTAAGCAAAGAATCTTTCAAACACCACTGAAACAACCAACATCAGTTTTGCCATTCCATTTCATGGGGTAAGAATTTCTGTAATAACCCTGCTAATAACATAATTGTGAGGTAAGGTGGCAGCTATTTGTGGTACCATCAAGGAAATCGTTTAGTGTTGCTAGGGCCACATTAATTCGCTTTGGGGCAGATTGACTGGGGACGCGTCGCATGAGATATTGTAGCATTAATCTGAGCGATTGCCTGCCGGACGTCACACGCGCCCGTCGCTGCAGGTGGTGGTCACCGGGTGTATGGGTGGAAACGGTGAATGTAATTTAAAATAATATTTATACATACACTACACTTATTATAGACATACTCACATATAAATAAAGAATATCATCATTGTCAGCCTACAGATGTCCACTGCTGGACATAGTACTTCTCCAAAAATATCGACGTCGATGGATCCTGCGCTACTCGCATCTAGCTGCTTCCCGCAACCTACACCAGATCGTCGGGCTATCTAGTGCGTATCCTGCCAACACTACGTCTTCCGGTATGCGGTCGCCATTCGAGGACCTTAATGCCCCATCGGCTGTCAATTCTTCGAGAGATGTTTCCGGCCCATTGCCAAATAAAGCGTTTAATACGAGTATATAGAAACGTAAGGAAATAATTGTCTAAAGTTGGCTTATCTTTGAAACCATTCAATCGGTAATAAGACTTATCTAGTATCAACATCATCAACATTAGCCGATAGAAGTCCACTGCTGAACACAGTTCTCCTCATAAATCGACGTGTTCATTGAGAGGAATTGGGCCTTAGCCCACCACGCTGGCCCAGTGCGGTTTGGTGTGTGGTCAGAGCCCCGTCCGTGATTCAGCAGGGTGCACCGCGTGCAGGTGAGGTTGACGAGGGATCCGTAAGGCGTTGGGCGGAACTGCATATATGATGTACGTACTGTTTCAGTGCTGGACAGATCTTTTTTATGTAATGTTCCATCGTCAAGAAAGAGACGTAGTCTTATAAATCATTTATTGGTTATTTATTTAATAATCAGTTAAGATGTACATGACCTATAGATAATAGTTTGGTCCTGAACTAAATGCTTCGAATGGGCTAATTGCTTTTAGTCTCGCCGGCATATTCCTAATCAAGTTATTAATGAAATCTCGAGGGGTTGCTCTCGGTTATTCCTACACATTATACATATTTGGTTAAACTAAACGCTTATCGTACTTTCCGTTCGTCGCGTTGCTAAATATTTATAAACAAAAAGTGTCGCACACTGTTCATAAATATTTCATTCGTTCGTATGAATCCTTACAGCTGCAGTGCATTGGAGCAGGCGGACGATATCCTCTTTAATGATTGAAGAGTCGATGGCTGGCGCCGGGCGGGCGGCGGGCGGGCGGCAGGCGGGCGCTGGGCGGCCGCTGGGCGATTCTCCCACATGGTTTATAAATGCAGATGCGATTGGCTTTAATCTATAGCGGCGTACGGACAGACGCGCGTTACAATATTAATTATTCATCGGGTCGAGCGTATAAAGCAATTTCACGGTTCTTTGCGCGCGGATCGCAGCGGGCGCGCCGCCGCTTATACAGGGGACGCGCGGGCAGCCGCACATAGGGGGAGTGGGCACACGGTACAGCGGGGAGGAGGAGAAGCAGTTACCGCTACTGCAGTTTTGAGGTTAGAACTTTTACAAAGTATTAAAAATATCCAACATTCAACTTGTATGTCCTTTTGCGTAATAAGGCTATGTATCGTTGGTCGTAGATTGTGCTTACAGTAGCCGCTCTGTCGTACCGCAAGAGTCTATCTGATCACTGCTGACTGTGATTGCATTTCCAATTATAACTGGTTTTCAGAAGACGAAATGATCGATTCACAGAGCTGTTAGTAGAGCAGGGAAAGGTACGAGGCAAAGCATCACGCTTGCCCAATGCGGGTTAGTGGTAGCCAGAGCCCCGTTAGTTGTTTAGCAGGGTGCACCACACGCAGGTGCGATTGGCTTGGATCCCATGACTTACTGTACGGAACCCTTTACACCCCATACGTGTTATGCTCTTTAACCTGACAAAAATCAGGTACGGCACACCCTGTGTAGCAGCTAAACGCGATCGTAAGCCGAAACCGCGCGATCAAATTTGCCGCGTCGGCGCGCCTCCTAACTGCCGCTCGCTAATGGAATATTATTGTACATTAATGTATGCAAGTGCATTATTACGCATTCACGGGTGTACTGTTTTCAGATCTACAGCATCACTTAATTTTGACGAGGCTTAGGCTTAGGTTTCATATCTGATGGTAAGTGAAACGTCTGCCCATAACGATGTGTTCCTGTTAAGGATATTCATGCAATACCATACTGCCACACGAGGGGTGTAAGGGATCCCGCACATCAATTCACCTGCTCGTGGTGCATCCTGTTAATCAACAAACGAGGCCCTGGGCACCGCCAACCGGCATTGGGCTAGGTTGTAGGAAAATAGCCCAAATCGCCACATAAGAATCTCCACAAACGATGGATAACTGCTGAATGGGGGCAGTCAAGGACCGATCGATGTGGAGATCTTTGGGGGAGGCCTATGTTCAGCAGTGAACGTCTATCGGCTGATGATAATGATTATAATGACACTGCCAAATAAAATATTTGCTCATTACTCTCCCTTTTTTTTAATCGACAAAGCTACCATTTCACTATGATCTTAGCTAATGTTAAGTGATGGTGCAGTGTGTGGTGGTAAGGCGTTTTATCCTATCCTATCTATCCACTCTTTTCTTAAAGACACAGACGTTGCTTCCTTCGTTTGATCGAAGAGCTGAACCTCTTTATTTGCAAGCTGGGGATGTCCACAACATAAGGGTGGTGAGTCGCCATGTGTCTACTTGACAAGTTAAGTAGTTATTTAAATTGGAACTCAAATTTGACGGACTCAATTTTTGGCGGTAGAACCAGGTTAGTGACAGTTATATCAGAGACCAGCAACGTATTGCTAAGAGATGAAGAAAGGCATTGTAATAAAGAAAATTGACAAAACATGGGATATATCTTAAGTGATGTTGATATGTCCAAGAACAGTAAACAAAGTATTAAAGCAGGAAAGTTACATATCAAAGAACCTAGCATCTGCCATTTCCTTTATTCAAATTCACCAACTTCTAGATTCAACCATGAAGTGGTCGTACTTATAGATGTTGCTAAATCCAAGTATAATTACTACATCAGAAAAATATAGATGATTAGGGAAAACACATCACAAATCGTTTTACCAACATCACAAAAATATCAATTCGTCTTATTTGACAAATTATTAGAAGGTAAAACAAGATATGGGATAATAGAGCGTGTTGGTGAGTGAAGACGAAACCTGATAATAAGGGTTTTCATTAAAATCATTAATATTCAAATTTAATAGCCACCCTGTAAATATTTTGTTTATATATCTGAAACTTGCTTAATCAAATCAAAGCGGACACGTTTGTAAGAGGAACGCTTAAATCGCTGTAAGTTTTTGGAAATAAAGTGTTCCTTATCACTTCTGAGTGACGATGAATATTCAGGGGCGTCACCGGCGAGTAATGTTTAAAATCGTTAATCGACAGACGGGATTTTCTTGAACAAACAGCGGGGATAGAAAGTGTCTTCATTAACATTTATATTAATTGAATATATTGTCGTCTAAATTGCAAATACTCGGTACACACCGCGGGGGTGGCTTCGCGCGGGCGTCGCTGCGAACGGGATTATTGAAATATCTACAAGTGCATAGGAAATCTAATCGTGTTTCTAATCAACGATAATAAAATCTGTATTAGCAAGTAATCGAAGCAGAAATGAGGAGATCAGTAGCAGGACTATGTCACCGGTGGCCCTAAGGATTGATAGGCTTAAGCGATATATCGGTTGACAATGATAAGTCTATTTGTAAAAATGAGATGGTTTCATCCAAACACTTTAATTATAATACCTTAATCTACGACATGAAATCATTCAAGTATGATTACTACAACTTTCGAACTACTTTATTCTGTAGCACTATACCTGATTGTTAAATCAGCAAATGGGATATTATCTCCGTCTACCTTTTAAAATATCATTACTCTTACTCAACCTAAAGCCTTCAAACATGATAACGTAGGCTCCGTAATTTTTCCGCTCGAAGTGGTTTTATTTAATTACTTGGCGGGGGCTCCCGGGGGGAGCCGGTTTTGATGCTTCATAGGAATTAATTCTCCGGTGCGAAGTACATTTTGGATGTGTTGTGATACCAATGAACATCGGGCAATACTAACTAAACACCAAAAGACTCTCCACTGGCTGAACTGCTTTACATTATCTTAATAGGAGTGTAATCACACCATGTATGACTTAAGTTTATTCTTAACTCTGTTTAACATATAAATTGACGGTTTCTTGGCAAAATTAATACATTTGCCTTTTTCATGGGCATAAGATAATATATATATATATATATTGTATATGATCTCCTGACAAAATATATTTCTATTATCAATATGTTCGTGCATTGTTTTATGTAATAAACTGTTCCCCGGCCGCATCGCTGCCTTAATATATAATTAGACTTGAAATTTGTCCCAAATGTTCCTTGTGAACAACCGCAATCGCAAACGCAAATGACTTTCTATACCTACCGTTGCTATAGCAACCGCATAAATAACACCAAATGAAAACGTTTATAAAAATCGCTTAGAAATAAAATTATGAAGGATCTATAAAACGTACAAAAATAAATAGCCTATCCATGTACAAGTCATTTTGCGTCGAATGCTCTTGTTCTCATGTCCGATACGTTCACTAGTTTTCAAGTGATTGGGGAACAAAAAAAAACCATTTTTATTATATATATATAAAGATTTTTTATTACCCTGCCGATCCAACATTTTGCTCGATTTGCTTTTGTTCCCTCTGACAGTGTTACGGCGCAGTTGTTACCGTTGTCTATACAACGCGGCCGTATTATGTCTACAGCTTCGCTTACGCCAGTAAAACGTACCCTTCGGTGGGAAAGGGCTGGTGTGGGCGCTGTTATGGAAATTTAATTATTTTACGGTCTAGACAATAAAACACTAGATTTGGTAGGAGGAGCGCCGTTTGTAATTTATGGCGCTTTCACTCGCCGTTTAATTCTTCGCGGGCGCGTCGCTGCGGTAAACATTTCAGTTATACGACTTTTTAATTTATTCATATTGTTATGGTCTTACTGAATTAACTTCTGCTGTATAGTAAACACAATAAATGCTAATTTTATCTCTGAGAGTGGAAGTTTGATGACGTTGTCTTCTCCACGGCTAACTGGTAGCCCGACGTCATGATCAACATTATAACTTTTCGGTTGTAAATTCAAAGCAGTGCTTAAATGGACTTCTCTCTGTAAACGTATTGACTGAAACTATTAGTGGTAGAAACATCCCCTAAAGAATACACTTTTAATGTTTCTAATAAAATGTTGCAATCATCATCATCAGTCGGTATCCACTGCTGGATATAGGCCTTCCACATCGATCGAGTAGGGATTTATATAAGGTGATTTGGGCCGTTATTCACCACGCTGGCCCAATGAGAATTGGTGGGAGCCAGCGCTTCGTTTGTTGATTAGCGGGGTGCACCACGAGCAGGTGAGCTTGGCTTGGGTTCCGTAAATTGTTGTGCGGGACCCGTTCCACGCAATGTAATGAGATCTCCATAATTAAAGATTATAATGTGGAAGAGAGTGTCAAGTTAAATAATGTGTTAGATTATATAAAACCTTCGAGTTTCACATTGGTGCAGTACGTTAACAACTTAAACAGTTACTTGAAGATGAATTTGTCGTAAATCTTTGATAATCGAATGGTTTGCTAATATCTATTAGTATGATTACAAAAGTGGAACCCAGTGGTAACAGTTAACTGGCATTGTTTGCGTATGGTGCCGCTGCACCTTATGCTCCCGACAGTTAGTGCACGGCTGAAGCCGCAGTTATATCTTGCGGTTACCTTCCAACCGTTAACTGTAAGATCTCGTACGTCTGTTGCAAACTCGCTATTTGTATATATCGCATAGGTTCCGTGAAATATTCACGTACATTTACTAGCGCCGCGGGTAAGCATTATTCCGGTCCGAAGGGCGCCGTAACTGCTGGAAATTATTCTCAAACGAATCTCGTATGTAAGTAAATATGACGAGCTCTATGTGATATTTTTCTGTCGTTCCCCACTTAAACTTGTCTTAAAAGGATTTTTCTCAATCTAAATTACTATAACATGGACAATTTTTTTTAAGAATTATAATATACTCATTAACATTAATACTCTTAATTAAGTGAAAGCTGGTGTCGATGAGATGAAACTTATCAGGATATTATAACTACAAGTTAAAATTATGTAGTGAGTCTAACTCAACATTAAACTTTTGACGTGATGAATGAATGTTACTCATTAAGAATCCTTGTATGTGTCCAGGATTATGTGTAAAAGTTTAAATCCAAATTAAAATGTGCCGCAGCTGTGCCCGTTTCATGATCTCCCTTCCGACCACACAAGCAGCATGTATTAAGTCGACTAATTAACGAAATCACGAGCGGACGAAACCATCGAATGGAGCCGGAACAACTTTCAGTTGGTCGCCGGATTGTGAGCTAACTTCGGGACTCGATTGTAAGGTATCCCGCCGCAGAAATGCATTGGGGTCGATGCTGCTGCACTACGGCGAACGGATGTAGTAAATGAGAATTTTCTATTTACCCACAGTATTTTGTGGTATTAAATCAGGAATCTTGGTTTTTATGGAGAAAAAGAGTATAGTACGATTGTTCTTTGGAAATCGTCGAGGCAAATATTAGGTCCTTACATATGAAATTAGCGTTTTGTCGTATTGACCACTTTGATCTGAAGTATCTGCTCTTTGGTTAACAATTCCAAATTCAAATTTATAAATTCATTTAGCTGGTACATTTGAGTTTTGAAAACAGTCATTCATTTGTTTTTTTCTCATTATTTTTCTCATTGGCGTCGCTCATTAGCGTACAATGGAAATCATTAAATATCGGTATATTTACAAGTACGAGTTCTACCGTGGCACCAGTACCAGTGCTGCAGGAACAGCTCAATGGACTAATGATGTGTACGGCGCCGGTGTCGCAAAAGAAAGCACGGTACGTTTTTGGTTTCAACTTTTTCGTACTGGAAATTTAGACCTTCAGAACCAACCCCGTGGACGGCCGGAGACCAAATTGGAAAATGAACAATTAAAGGTTATCGTGGAAACGGATCCATCACAAAGTACTTCAGAGATAGCTGCAGGCTTCGGGGTAAGTGACAAAACTGTATTAATCCGCTTGAAGCAAATTGGGAAAGTAAAAAACTTGAACGATGGGTACCTCATGCATTGAGTGAATCGAACTTGCGAACACGCGTCGGCTGCTGCTGCTGTGTTACTTTGCTCAGCCGACACAATGATGAAGGGATATTAAATTGAATCATTACTTGTGATGAAAAGTGGATACTGTACGATAATCGGAAGCATTCGTCCCAATGGCTGAACCCTGGAGACCCAGCCGAATCCTGCCCTAAACGAAAATTGACTCAGAAAAAGTTACCTGTGAGTGTTTCGTGGACCAGCGCCGGTGTCGTTCACTGCAGCTTACTAAAGTCTCTCCAAACGATTACGGCAGATATCTATTGTCAGCAACTGCAGACCTGCTGCATGAAGGAAGAACTAGCTGCTAAACAACCGAGATTGGTCAATCGCTCTAGGCCACTGCTGCTTCACGACAACGCAACACCACCGCCACCACCACACACTGCACAACAAACAACCACTAAGTTAGATGAGCTACAATTGGAATGTCTACGATATCCACCGTACTCCTTGGACCTTGCCCCAACAGATTATCATATATTCCGGAATTTGGACAACTTCTTACAAGGAAAAAAATTCAACTCGGATGCGGCAGTCCAAACCGCCTTCAAAGAGGCTATTGATTCTCGCCCCCATGGTTTTTTAATAAAGGGATCAATGAACTACCTATGAGATGACAAAAGTACATAGATAACAACGCGGTGCATACTTTGATTAATTAAATACATTTTACAAAAAAAAAATACTTTATATACATCCCGTACCAAACGCCTATTTCATATGTAAGGACCTAATATTACTGCAGCTCCTATATCAGCCGCCAAACAGTACTGTGCAAATATTACTGTGTTTTGGTGTGAAGGGTGCTATAGCTGATGAAATTACTGAGAGACTCCACATCTTATGTCTCACGTCATGTCGTCGTCAATGCGGTACAGTGTATAACATGCTTAGTAGCGCCACGTTGTTATGGGCAGGCGTATGACTTACCACCAGTGTCCCGCTCGTCTTGTCGCCTCGTAGAATATAAAAAAACGATTTTGCTATATCTGTAGTTCTTAATGTTTCCGCCCTTAGTATTTAGAAAGTCTAGACTTTCATTCATTTCTATGAACACATTAAATGTGAATAATTTTAATAATATACTCTTAACATAATTCAAAGGTGCGTGGATTTAATTTCCATTGAGATTAAGTTTTTATAAAAGGAAACGGATATTCTATAAACAATAGGTATACTACCCCTATGAGAAGGAGTAGTATGAAAAGATTTTGATAAATATAGTTTAACTAAACTAAATATTTTGTTGCAATATTCTGGTAAGCTTAACCGCATCCAGCAGTCCACACCGTGCGTAGCAGCTTCCATTCGGAGTTAGCTTATTAATTTGGAATTCAATTAAGCAGTTTACAGCTGTTGTGATCGCCATGATGAACAGTTTTAGGCATTAACGATATTTGTTCAACCAGCATCAATGGTCTCATGTTTCGCATGTGCAGCTTTAAGCTTTAAACTGATAAAGCCAGACACTTAACATATGGGTTATACTCTAAATTCTAAGTTTAAATGTTTATATAAGTGTACTCACCTGCTCGTGGTGCACTCTGCTAGTCAACAAACTAGGCTCTGGCTCCCACCAACCCGTATTGGGCCAACGTGGTGGGAAATGGCCCAAATCGCCTCAAATGAACCCCTAAATAATACAGCACCTACTGCTCCGCGGTACCGCAGGCAATGCTGACTGTATGTGAAGATCTTTGGGGGAGGCCTATACCCAGCAGTGGACGTCTATCAGCTAATGATGAATATAAGCAATGATTTCTTCTAATATTTTTTCTTTTGTTTTCTTTTCTTACGTAAAAGATATTAATTTTGCTTCTTTTGTTTTAGAGTCAGAAATTTTCTCCCTCTTCTCTTCATCTTATCAGCCAGAGAGCGCTTACAGCTAGACTTAGGCCTTGCTCGAGGATGTCTATACTGATCGATCCTGCTTTGTCCGTATCCAACGGATTCCCATGACACTCATCAGATCGTCGGTCCACCTAGGAGGGGGGCCTGAAGGACCATGCTACGCCATCGGCCAGCACTCCTTCGAGCGATGTGTCCTGCTCATTGCCAGTAAAGAACACAAATATTTATGCACTAAACATTTTAGGTTAGTTTATGGTTTCATCGAAGAAAGTGCATTCTCGCTTATTACCTTTTTTCCCATGCTCATAGTTTAATTTTCATTAAGTACTACGTAAACAATTGATATATCTTTATTTATGGTAACAGTGAATCAGAAATGCATTAGAGATTAACACAGCATCAATGGAACAGCAGTTGTTTGCTGTAAATGATATGTTTTATTAAAAGTAAGCGGCTTACCGGGAGCGGCACGCGCCGGCGCGGGTCCCGGCCGCCCCGGGGTCAAATAAATGCAGTGTCAGATGATAATGATAATCCGTCGCGTGCAACGCGCCGCCGCCGGCTCCCACGGGGTTTATCCACGCGTGGGCGGCGGCCGGGCTGCTGGGCGGGCGGATTGCAAACGGCTGGCCCCTACCGCGGTTTATACACTCTCCATACTTTTATACTATATATAGTGGTGGTAGGCCTCCGTTGCCGAAGACTGTCTAGGTATCACCACCACTGCAGCGCCTATCGCGGCCGGCAAACATTACTGTGTTCCGGTTTGAAGGGCGCTGAAGTTAGTGAAATTATTGGGGTAACGAGATTTAACATATTATTTCTCAAATTGATTAGCAAAATGTGGAGGTTTGTATAACACCCTAACAAGCGCCACGTTGTCGTGGCAAGGGTATCACTTATCATTAGGTGAACGTCTCACTCGTCTTGGCGCTTTGTTGAAAAAACAAAAAATCCTTCACACGTAGACATTTATTGTCAAATTATTAGACATTGTCAAATACCTATTAGTTTAGCTTTCGCTTTGTAAGAGAGATCCATTTTACGTTTCCGGATATTTTTCTTTCCGGATATCGTTCTTGTTTCCCTTAAGAATGTTTTTTAGAGTAATGTTTGCAGAAATCATAAAATTTTTAATTAATTGTCGTTTTTAACAAAATCTATGCGATGTCAGCAATATAAATATCAACTGTGTACAGTTAAGAAGGGGTGCGAAATGACATGTGTCAGTCTCCCCTGATTGGGGGGTCTGGGCGACCCCGCACCAGACCCCGCAATTAGGTGCCGAATAAGCTGATTTTGAGCCGATTTAACAAGTATACACCCCTGCAACATAGGCTCATTTGATTTTCTGATTTCGCGCCTAGTTTCTTTCATGTGTCTGTTTGAACGGAACCCTGATTCGAGATTCGTTTTTACTTACACCACCAACGTTTAGAAGAATCTGGCAACACACAATAGGTTCACCTTAGAGAACACCACGTTTTTGTTCATGTTCCTTAGTTTTTTTTATTTTACTCATTATTTATAGATATTAATAATAAAATCTTCACATATAATAGGCAATCAGATAAATTACATTATTGGTAATCAGAGGTTCAGGAACGCCATTAAGAACGCAGTCACATACCCAGGAGCAGATATCAACTCGGATCATAATTCAGTTGTTGTAACTATTCAATGTAAATTAAAGCGCCTACAGGTTAAAAAGAAAGTATCCATAGGTACAAGAAAGATAAAAGAACATAAATTTAGAGCTGCAGTTTCAAATTCAATAAACCTATGGGCGGAGCAACAGTTAGATGAGCCACTGTCACCTCTGCAAATGTGGTCGAGTTTAAAATAGAAAGTAGGCGAAGTTTGTCAAACCTTGCTCGCGCCAAATCTGCCAGCGAAGAAAGAGCAATGGATGACTGATGAAATTCTAGATCTGATGGAAGAACGCAAAACAAAAAAAATTAAAAATCCGAGTAAATATGAGGAGTTGGACATGCTAATAAACAAAGTTTCAACTAGCACAAAGAAGTTAAAGAGTTAGCGAGTCTCAATAGAAAGCCTAATTTAAGCATTTTGTGCGATGACTGGCGAAATTCTCCTTGATCTGGTTAGTAAGAAACGTGTATGGAGTGACTACATAGTGCAGATGTTTGCAGATTCTTCTAGAAGTATCAGTGGCATAGGCACGGACGATACTGGCCCTCCTATATTACCTGCTGAAGTGAAACATGCATTAAGATCTATCAACACAGTTAAAGCACTTGGTCCGGATGCCGTGCCTATTGAAGCTCTAAAACTTATGGAAGACAGATATGTCGATGTACTAAAACGTCTCTTTAACCGGATTTATGATTCAGGTAATCTGCCCGATGACTGGGTCAGACCTACCTTTATTACCTTACCAAAAAAGGCAAAAGCCAAAAAGTGTTCAGAGTACCGTATGATTAGTCTGATGAGCCACGTACTCAAGGTTTTCTTGGCTATAATCCATAACAGGATACGTGCACAATGCGATGAGCAATTGGGAGAGAGTCAATTTGGTTTCCGGTCAGGTATGGGAACTCGAGAGGCATTGTTTGCTCTTAGTGTTTTAGTGCAAAAATGTCGGAATATGCAGACTGATATTATACTTAAAAAGCATATGATCGCGTCAAACACGACATTCTATTCCAGCTCTTGATCGACGTTGGTCTGGATGGCAAAGATATCAGAATCATTAGGCAATATGTACTAGAACCAAAGAGCTACGATCCGAATCCAGGACACAATAACCAATCTTTTGGAAATACGTCGTGGAGTCAGGCAGGGCTGTATTCTGTCTTCCTTGTTATTCAATTTGTACTGAGGCAATAATATCAGATGCGTTAGAGGAATCTGAAGCTGGTATCAAAGTAAACGTCAAAGTCGTAAATAATTTAAGATATGCTGATGATACTGTATTGATAGCCTCATCAGAACAAGACCTTCAGACATTATTAGACAAGGTCCATGAGTGCAGTTCGTGAGCAGAGTTGAGTATGAAAGTATCCAAAATCAAATTTCTAGTTGTTGCAAAGAACCACCAAAATGTATGTCCCAGAATTACTGCTGCGGGTTCAACTATTGAGCGGGTGACGAAGTATAAATACCTTGGTGCATGGGTCGATGAAGAATGAGATAGCGAACAAGAAGGCACAAGAAGAAGAAGAAGAATAGTTGTGAATTGATAAATATAGTTTAAATGACCATCAGTTGGAGCGACCATTGATATAGCATTTCTGATGAGAGTGGCCGAAGATAAAGATGATTTAATATCGTTTATATTTATTAAAAACGTTATCTAAAGAAACTTTTGCTGTGTATGCGCTGTGAACATTTACAGAAGGGTACTTGAGCATGCAAGTGGGTCATTTGAATTATGTCCAGGCGAATATTGTGTCCTCTCACGATGGCTAGCTCCGGAAACCAGTTGCCGTCGGCGCAACTTGAGCTTAGACAACATTCAAGTACGCACTGTGTACACTTTGATGTTAAAATAAGTTGCAATGTAAAACCGAGTACTATTAGACCTTACCTAATTAAAGACAACGCAACTCTGTCCAGGGTTCAGTCATCACACATCGCTCATTACTATGTAATTAATAGTCTAGTATTTTTTTTTATCTACATCGTCTGCACACTACTACACTGCAGTTACGGCGGTAGTACTTACTAAGATTGATGATAGTATTATTTCTCCAAAGCTTATGTTGTGATCAGCTATTAAACTAATTAAAATTTTTTATTAAATGTTATAACTTACTTCTTTTTAAGGTGCTTCTTCGACTAGCGGAAGTTGGTGGTCAATTCACCATATTTTGTCCGGTTTCTTGCGGAACAATTGGGTGGCACTCGCGATCTCCGTCCATTTCCTGATGTTACGCAGCCACGATTTCCTCCGACGCCCAGCACTCCTTTTATACGCCACTTTGGCCATCAAGAGCAGTTGAAGCAGTTCGTACCTATCGTGCCTAAGCACATGGCGGAAATATAATACTTTCCTCATTTTGACGGTTTGCAAAAGTTTGCGTTTTTAATTTAACCCGTCGGAGGACCTCCTCATTCGATACTTTCTGACTTACTACTTAATTCGAAGCTTGGGTAAATTTATAATGGATAAAAAAAGGAAATTATGTTTAATATGTATTGATAAAGATAAATAATTTCCACGGCAGTTAGAGCGAAGTGTTTAATCGTTATATAAGTGACGGTTTCTCGTAGCAAGTGTCGCAAGTGTAATGTGTTTTTGAAACGCGAAAGAGTTGTAAATAAGGCCAACTTAACCGGTCGATGTAAGGTCACGAATTTCATTAGCAGTATTAAAAGGGCTGCCCCGGGGGAACCTGGGGACCCTTCCCATTGTACTGCGGGTGTTCGTGGCTTCCCGCGCCCTGCGCTCCGGATTCTGACGTCTAAATATAAAAGAATTATGTGACATTCACTGTTTAACATTGTTGACTTATTGTGCGTCCAGATTGAATTTAAATTGACTTTCTTATTTCCTTACAAAATTTAACTTAATTCAATTCAAGCTAGGATATTTCTGCCGAGTTTTTTTGTTCCGTTATCAATACTTGCTCCTTTCGTGTTATAAATGTTACCAACAGGTACCATGTACACATCGAGAGTTAGTAGTAGTAGACGAGCTACGTATATGTAGGGGCACTATATGGGGCCAGTGAAGATATAATCTATATATATATATATAGAAGATATCCAGAGATTCATTGAATGATCACGAGATCTCCGAATCTATTAGACGTCAATATTCAAAATATATTAGAAATATTTATATTATAAAGAATTTATAAAATTCTTTACTCAAAAGGAGTTGCGGGGTAGTTACGGACAGCAAAACGGGCGGGGAAGAGCTAGTTAAATATAATCGTTATTTTCTCAAAGATCTCAGAATATTATTGCAGGAGTTTGCATTAAACCACATACTATTCGCTTGCACAATCACTCTAATAGAAAACAAAAGGCTGAGATGGTTAAATTGTTTGATGATTAGTGGCGCTATTGATGAGGAGTAAAGTTCACCACATTGTGCTTACCGCTTTAAGATAACCGAAAGTTAGGTTATGTAGTAGTGTTAGCCCTGTAGTCTCGGGCTAGTAAGAATAGGACTAACATAAGCCCTGTTTGTTGTAGGCGGCGACTAAAAGAGTCTAAGAGTTTCACGGGCCCTTTTTACTCTACCAGCGAACCTGCATGGGATAGCATAAGGCTCAGCGATGATGCCTAGGAGGTTTTTGGGCCTTCCACAGAGACTTATTAACACAAAGTGTAGAGGGGCACCGGTGCGTTCTTTAACAGATACTGGGATCTTTCTGAATGCACTGATGCAGACCACTGAGGGGGCTTTAGTGAGTAAGAATCTCACATAACCCTGACTTACCTTCAGAAGTAGGATTAGGAAGTAAGAAGTAGGATTTGAAGATTTCCACCCGGGATTAAAAAAAAGGTTGTGTAGTAGTGCAGTAGAGTGAGGCTGCAATGGAACGACCATGCAGATGTGATACGATTAAGAGGCGAGGGTTCATCTAGTTATTATGTAAACATAAGTGTATACTGTCCTGTGTATATTAAGTCGGCTGTGTACGTCGGTAAGGGTCGCGGGTGCAATTAAAGTGTGCCCCGCCGTCGCACAGATTGCGTTAGCGCGCCGCAAAGCTCAGACGCGTCTGCGTTCGCGCGCGCTGCTGCCTCTAATTTAATCTGTGGTCGAATATGCACGACGATTTATAACATAGTCCCTTTTCAAATGATCACGGGGCACGGGGATTCTTAGAGTACCAGCATAGGTTTAAACTTAAGGAGAGTCCCTCGTACTTTTGCGACCCAACGGTGCACATCATCACCTCCTGTCCCTTATATGGAAGGCAAAGGGAGGATTGTGAGATTGAGCTTGGAAGACAGGTCAGCGAGGAAGTGGTTGCCTCTCTGATGAGTGAAGACGCGAGTCGTCACAGGCTATTAGAATGTATAGCAGATATAACCGATACGATAAGAAGAAAGAAAACAAAACAGTAATTAATCTTACGATAAGATAAGGAAATAAAGTGTCAATTAGAAATGATATAGACATTAGAGGTAGATAGAACTTGTTTTAAATAAATAAAGAAGGAAAAGAAGAAAACGGAAAACTATAAAAATAAGGAATGTTTTCATTATTTTCAGGTACTTTTAGTAAACTTGTATAAGTATAAGGCTGTCTTCACTTGAAAGAGGTTCGTATGAAGAAATTGGGATGTAGTATGAAAGGAGAAGAGAAGTGGGTAAGAAGAGCGGAGTGTGACAGATATAAAATAATGAAAGATAAGTATGAGTAAATAGAAAAATGCTGAAAATGTAATATGACGGTAAATGATTGAAGTAAAAAAGGCTCTGACCCAAAACACGCAGGAAGAATTTATATTAAAAAAAAAACATAGTCTTTTTAACGAACTCTCAAAAATCTTATTCGTCTTTTCTTTTGTGACAATCCAAAGTATTTGGAAGTAGGATTGAAATAATTTTGTTCAGCCCCTTGAAGGCATCCGTTTTTGTAGTTCCTTTCAAAGCTTTACAATTTTTATGTCATCATCATCATCAGCCTACAAACGTCCACTGCTGCACGTACACATCCCTCAAAGATCTTCAAGTTTGTATGGGTCCATATGACGGGTTCTGGGCTATTTCACACCACCTTCACCCAATGCGGATTGGCGTGAGCCAAAGCCTCGTCTGTTGATTAGCAGAGTGCACCACGAGCAGGTGAGGTTGGCTTGGGTCCCGTGACTAGTTATGCGTATATGATATACTTTATTAATATACTTTTATTTTCACTAAATAAAATATAGATTGAGGTATAAAATATTATTCCTAATAATATTATGGCTGACGGCAGGCATTTATAATTTGATACTGGAAGAGAAAGGAGATTATCTCGTAGAAACGATGTCTGAATCGAGAAAACAATTGGATGAGCAAAACAAAAGAGATGGATCATTAAACGTCAAGGGAACAAATAAAGAGCAATTCAATATCGCTTAAGTTATGACACATTAACAACATTGCTATTTATAACTTGTTTTCTTATAAGGCAATTAAAGAAAGATTTATTTACTCCAATGCGCTGGTCTGACCTGAGCTGTAACGCATTCGGTTCCACAGTCTACGATGCTCTCCGAATAGCCAGAGATAGGACGAGATGGCGAAAGAACACGAAAATAAGAGTGATGGGTGGAGGTAGTCACGACCCTCAGACATGAGGAATACGATTTGAGGAGGAGGATATTAATGCAGAAATTTGTTCAAATCCACTGGTACACCATAATTGGTTGAGATGATGACGATGATGGAAACTTGATAGATATTATGCATCTAGTTTTCACTGGTATGAATTAAGCACTCAAGCTTATGGAGAAAAGACGTGGGATGGTTCTGCTGTCTTTGGAAGACGTTTCTCTCTTAGTCGACGAACATTTAAGTCATTGACTCGCGACCTGCGCCAATTTAATACAAATTGTATTAAAGAGGCAATTGAGTGTAACTAAGGCTCCAAAGTTTTCACTAGAGTTTCTGCTGTTGGGCAGAGCCTGGTGACTAAGTTGAAGACTGGGGATAGTAGAATAATTATCTCCCGCCCTGAGCTTCTGGCTGAGATAGAAGACTTCTACAGACAACTTTATACGACATTACAAGCTCCTGTCAACAATCAGGTCACCGATATAAGAGCCAAATTAACCCGACAAAATGCCGAAGATAACATAGTCATGGCTGAGACCCTGGAAGACCTTGACAAAATGATCAATGACCTTTGTAAAGCATCTCAAAGCGTGGGCCTTAATGTCAAAATGAAGAAGACAAAAATTGTGTCAAATGGCTATATTGTACCCAGGCCAGTTATGATTGCAGACTCTACACTGGAGGTTGTTGATGAATATATTTACTTGGGACAAATAGTTCAGTTGCTTGCTAAGTCAAACTTGTAGAATGAGGTCAATCGAGGACTCTAACTCGGCTGGGCAGAGTTCGGAAGTGTCTTCAGACACTGCGGTAGTTGGGACTTTGGGTCTTTAATTCGTGCGTGTTGCCGATGATGATTTGTGGCACCGAGACGTAGCCGCTTACAGCGGGCCTGGTGAAGAGGCTCCAAGTCGCACAGAGAGCAATGATAAGGGATATGCTCGGGGTTTACCTGCGTGATCAAATTAGAAATGAGGAGATCCGTAGAAGAACCAAGGTCACCGACATAGTCCAAAAGATTGCTAACCTCAAGTGGCAATGGGCAGGACACATCGCTAGAAGTACTGACAGCAAATGAGGCACTAAGGTCCTCGAATGGCGAGCGCATACCGGTAGACGTAGTGGTGGCAGGCCCCCCACCAGGTGGTCCGACGATCTGATGAAGGTTGCAGGAAGCAGCTGGATGTGGGCAGCGCAAGATCGATCGATGTGGAGATCTTTGGGGAAGCCTATGTCCAGCAATGGACGTCTGTTGGCTGATAATAATGAATGATGATATCAATTACTGAAGAAAAATTATTTGACTGATGGAACTTTTTCAAAAATATACACAGGAGTAGATTTGGATCTAGTAATTTATCTGGGATCAATGTATCGGGAGGCTGGGCGCTGATTGACAGCTTCGTTAAAACTAATATCGGATTAGTCTTATATCTCAAATGGAATCTCGTCACAGCGGGGAGTAGCATAATGTTTATTTGAACTGCTTCACTTTATCAATGGTTTTGGAAGGGTGAGGCTCACGAGACAGCAGGGGTGGCGGCGGCAGCTATCGGTGACGGAGCTAGTTATTTATTAATATCTTTTTTTTTTTAATTAAACAATCGTGCAAACGTTGACGGTAGGTAGTTATTATCTTTAACAGTCAACACCTTATAATACCTTAGAGCTTATAATTACTGCCAGTCAGTAATATACAGATGTGACAGCACAGTTGGTTAGATGATCGAATATGGTATATCTTTTGGAGGGACTGTTCGATCTTAGGTGAAGAATTCCTCGTGAGGTAACCGATATGTACCGACAACATTTCCGTGGACATGTAAACTCCATTATCCTTGATCAGCGTGGTGAAAGATGAAAAGTTTCGTTCGCTTTTTTGTCCTTGTGAGAAGAGACGCCTGGGTCCAAAAGTGACAACAGTAAGAAGTTAGTTATTTAAAGTAAAGCAAAATCGATGCTCTGTTCCGGTTTAAAGGGTTCTGTAGTTAGTGAAATATCGTGTCTAAGGAGACGAACTATTAAATGTCTCCAAACGGTGAGCTCTGTTTATATCCTGAGTAGAGCCTCAACGGCTACTCTCCTATCATTAAAGGGACATCCGTTTGGTGCGGTCGCATAGGGTAATTACACTTTGTGTCAATTTTCCATGCGTTGGTGCACTTCCCGTTCTTTTAGGAGATGACAAAAAAATTGAAAAAGAATTTGGCCGGTGCACACGAATGGGTCCTAACAATGGCCAATTTGACACTTTAAGTGAGCGAAAGGTTAAAAAAAAGGGAGCACAATTAGCACTCTCACATTGAATTGAGTGACCATAAAGCATGTGTTTGACTGGATTATCCAGATAAAAGTGTTCAACCAAAATTTATGTGATATGAGGTATGTTACCAATCAATTACAAATCTAGCGGGTATCAAGGCTTTAATAACAAGTTTTTTTTTTTATTCAACGAAGCAACAAGATGAGCTGGACGTACACCTGATGGTAAGTGCACCGCTCATAACGTGGCGTTTGTTAGATTTATATATACTGCACCATATTGAGCTCGTCGCCTTGAGACGTAAAATGTTGAGTCTCTTTACCCTAATAATTTCTCTACCTACAGTGCCCTTCAAACCGGAACACAGTAATGTTTAGCGGCAAAAGTAGGCGCTGCGGTAGTACTTAACTGGACGACATGCGGCAACGGTGATCACTAGAGAGTGCATACATCACCGTGTTCCGGTTTAAAGGGCACTGTAGCTAGTGAAATTACTGGGGTACCGAGACTTAACATCTTAGGTCTCAGGCGACGAGCTCAATGTGGTGCAGTATATATCATCCAGAGAAGCGCCACGTTATAGGCAAGTGTATCACTTACCGTCATGTGACCGTCCCGCTCGTCTCATCACTTAATTGAATTAAAAAAAAAACACCTTTCCATCATAATGGAAAACGGTAACGTTGGCACTCTTGGCGGCAAAACCTACCATGGATATGGTTACTCTATGCAATGCTGTGCACCGGAAACAAGTATTTAAATTTCCATTAGGCATCAGGATCCTGTTCGAAGTTGTCAACTGGAGCTCTCGATTGTTCGCGGCCGAAATTTCTATTCGGCCACAATAGATCCACTCTGCGCTTTTCGCGCCAACTGGCCCTCGATGTAATTTTTTTTTATTATTGAACCAAATGAATATTTGTCTACACGTGGAAAAGGGTGATTATGACATTAATTATGATAAAGATAATTAAATTCTTTACTTTAAATTATTCAAGCTGCTGTAATTATTCTTTGAATGGGAGGCGTATTGGAATGTCTCCATCGTTTAATGTCCTGGCTGCATCATTCAAGACAGAGACAGCAGTTTTTTCTTTGACACTTTACTGGTATACTGCGCTCGCCAACGGAAAAGGTTCCTGTTTGACCTTGGCTAAAATATTGATGATGGTCACCTAATCAATTGAGGTAAGACCGTAATCTTGCTAAATATCCTCAGTGGCAGGGATACCATCTTACAACGTCGTTGAGTATTTTATCTATTAGACGACGCGACGAGACAAGCGAGACGATCACCTGATCGTAAGTGATATTCTGTCCATAACAAGGTGTGGCTGGTTAGAATGATACACACAGCAGCTAATTGTGATCGTCGCCTTGAAAAAAGATGTTAAATCTGCTACTCCAGTAATTTCACTAGCTACAGCGCCCTTTAAACCAGATCATTGTAATGTTCGCACAGTACTGTCTGTCGGCTGCAATAGGCGCTGCGCTGGTACCTACCTAGACGGTCTGTAGCAACAGAGACATAACACTAGTTACAATACATTATAATATATAATGTATTGTAAAATTGAGATGCTATAATATTCTCAAAATAAATATGTTGGTTTATTACTCGCATAACTATATAATATCGTTAGCTAAATGCATTGTTTGCACAGGAAACGGAGCGATTTTTTTTTATTTAACGTATTTTGGACAAAGTGACAGTAGTTACATGGCCTATTAATTCTGACGGTCGCCTGTGCACCCGGGCCCCGGCGGCCGCGGAACAAATGCTACGTCACGTGTCAAATTAGTAACGGCCGGGTTCGCCGGTTTTGCTTTTTAAATTTCGAACGCCGCATGATTGGCGCGCGGCGCGGCGCCACGCTGCCAGCGAACGCGGACGCGAGCGCGAACGGCCAATAGGAAACAGCAAAAAGCTGTTTCGATTTTTGAATTAATTTATTTGTTTATTGATTTGTGAGGATGTAGACATTGTTTTGACTGTACCATAAACAAAACTGCTTTAAGCCGATCACAATTGTCTGTCTTCGGTAAGATCTTAATTCTTGATATTTTTTTCAAACAATATTTCTAGGAAAAAAAGAATCAACACGTGTGTGTCTGATTACTACTTTAAAATTAATTTCTTTAAACCAAATTATCAATGAGAAGGTTTTTTATCATTATGTAGTAATTTTTTAAAGAAACTATTTTTTATTACAACCAAAATAAATTACAAGGTTAGTAATAGTCAGTATCATTGTGTGCGTTACACAGAATTCTATTTCACCAAAAAACACCAAAAAATTTTCTCTTAAGTCCCTTTACCTGTGATACTACCATCCTTTTTAAATTTTAAGTTGGATTTTTGAATTGTTTCCAATCAAAAAGTGTATTCCTTGAAAGTCACTAATTTACCAGTCGCGTCTTCCGTGTTAACGAGCTGACACTAAGCTCACGTCTGGAGGGGTCCTTCGGCTTGTCGTAGTTAAAAAATAACTGTTGAGGTTGCATGCAAATTTATTTCTTCGCAAAAAATAAACGCGCAAGTTTGCGCCCGCCATTGCGGTGCACGCAAAATGGAAAACTTCGCCTGCTCCAGCAACATCGCGATATGTATTTATTTGTCAAAGACCAACCCTCAGAGTGGACGATTGTTCGTTTCAGCCCTTTTATTTTTACAATGCAATAAGTATTAATTGAATAATAGCTCAATTTTTATAAGACAATGCATAGATTTATATACCTCACGTTCTAGATAAATATATTTGTACGGTTTATATAAATAATGATCCTAATAAGTTATTAATGAAACGGCAGGGAAAATAGTGTAAGTTACTTATAATACGTTACGTCTTGATAAAAAAGTTAAAGTCGTATTTAAAGTTTTGAGACTGTTATACTATTCTTCTATTTATGTCAGTTTTATCAGCGATTCATCTTAATACCCTAAACATTTTTAAGGATGACTTTTCACATGTGGTACATTTAAAAATACATTAACTAAGCAGGACTATAACGGACCTACCGTCTTACAAAGACGGCGTTGAAAATCCAGGCAAGGCAATGCTTGCCCCGTATCCTTGTCAATTCTTGAACTGATCTCACGGCGATGTTCATGCCCAAACAGTACTTAAGCGGTCGTACCAGTAACCAATATTTGGTATTAAGCAACTTATTGACTAGAGCTGTTGAATGTGTAAGTTAGTCTATGCCGGCTATTCATGACTTTTAAAAACGTGAGGAGTTTGTAGGTGAGCCGGCAGCGGCGGGTCGATGTGATTTAATTTCATGAGTGGCCTGGCCTTCCCGCAGCGGTGATTCGTAACAGCCAAACTTTGACACAAGTTTGATGAGGTTCCAGACCAATTACTGTGACCATGAAACTTCACGCTCGTTCGTTTCGCATGCTCTGCATTAGACGCGTGCATTTCTTATCCGCAAGTTTCTTTTCAAAGTTATGGCATAGCAATCCACCCCCCCGGCGTAAATAGCCTTTCAAGTATTCCATTATGGATGATGGTATTTTTGCGACTTTATCAAATCATATTTTATATGTATATCAATGTTATAGATATAATATTTGTAGCTAATTTGAAAACGTGGTATTATACGATACGATATACTAATTAGTATTTCATCTAAAGTTGGATCTAATAAAGAAACTAGGTTTATTTTAAAAAAATCATCGACTCAAAGAATATCATAAAATTTACTTCAGAATTTATTTTTTAAAAACCAATCCCTCCACCAGTTCTTTGATATAATTGAATCAGCGTCTCCGAGCTTCTATCTTGTTTCTATTTAGAAAGTATCAAATCTAAATAGACATTACATTCACGTGATCTACAGATTGTGTTGGCCGATCAAATAATCTTGAGAATGTTAGTCAAACGGATAAAGATTTTTTATCTATAGATCTAAGAGATTTCCGTCTATATAAAAACTTTAAATTTGATGGGAATATTCCTTTTTCCGAGTATAGGCCAGCTAAGGACCGATATTATGAAATGTTACCCCTGAAAGAGGTAGGGGGATGTTACAGTCAGCAAAGCGAGCGGTGACCGGCTAGTTATATTATAATTTATTTATTGGGAATAGTCGCAGCTGTTTCTTTTTTACATAATAAATACACTAAAGTCGAATCTGTTGTTTATGACAGATGCTACAGATAGGCACGCCATCGTCATCGCTGGTTATTGGCATGGACCTTTTTATAATGGACTGGTACGAGTAGTTATATACAAAATGTAGCGAGCTGTTTGTAATGGGTGTTGGATGCAACACCAGCCGGGTCGACGCATCAAGTGGGTAACAAGTAGCGATCGGTGTGACCGTCCCCCAGGTAGCCAATTAGCCGTCCCTCTACCCACCCCGCCGCCGCCGCCGCCGCCGCCGCCGCTTCGACCCCCACACCCCGCCGTCGCGTGCCTAACGAGATGTCAAACTTTTTGCAAGTCCGCCCCTTTGTTTGTTGTCGGAGCCGATAGAGTGGCAGTGGCAGTGGCACTTTTTGGCTATTTCGATTTTTATTAAAATACTGCAACTTTTTTTTTGGTATTGCTGCAGTCAAAAAATAAATATCAACCATTTCTTTTGCAGAGAGATTTTTTCTGATAGTGTTTGTTTGTGGTACAGTCGGTGAAAGGAAAATAGCTTCTCTGCAGATATGGAAACATTTTATTACCTCATCTAAAGGAAATAAAGTAGCCAAAATTTGTTCATACTATCATCATCATTAGTCGATACACGTCAACTTCTGGATATAGGCTTCCCGAAAAGATTTCTACATACAGTCAGCGTGGCCTCCAGTACCGCTGGCCACTACGGGCTGTCGTATGTAGCGGTTCATATAAGAGGACTTGGACCATTTCCCACCACGCTGGCCCAATGTCGATTGGCCTGCTCACACTATATAAATATAGTATTCAATCATTATTTTATCCTATTCGTGTTCATCGCCAAACGGAGACCTCCAATAAGAGCTAGTTAAGAACATACTGTTATCGTTAAGGGGTAACAAGAGAAAATTTCTATTTTTTTGTTATGCCATACCGAATTTTTGATAAATACAATGAGTGTAGTAAGTGTCAAGTACAAAAGACAAATGCTTCGCCAAGAGTCGGTAGAAAGTTATCGGCGGGGCAGCCGGGTGTGACAAATCGAATTGTATGAAATATAAGGAGGTCGGAGCTGAATGCGATATTCAAACAAGCGGCGGGCCAACGAACCGTGCTGCGGTCATCTGTGTGTAACGAATTGTTCACAGGACCCGGACCCGGACCCGGACCCCGGACGGACTGAGACCGTCTCCGAGTTTTTGTTAAGAGCCTCGTTACCGGGGCGGATTACTTTTGGATCTTCGTTACATGCAGATTTAACAACAGTAATACGTTTTAAGTTCTAAGTGATCAGCAGAAGAGTTCAATTTAAGATAAGCGATAATTTTTATGTTCTACATATAGTATATATACTAGATGTAATACTAAAGAGGTATTAGACAAGTACACGACTTTATGTCCACAGTTACAATAACGGATATGCAATGAATCTGCTGGTGGTAGGTCTCTGTTGCCGAACACTAGGTTGGTACTACGGGGGTGCCTATTTCTGCCGTCAAATAGTAGCGTGTAAATATTACTGTGTTCTGGTTTGAAGGGGGTTGTAGCTAGAGTAGTTACTCAGTAAGGAGAGTCAACATCTTATTTCTCAGGCGAAGAGCGTAATGTGGTGCTGAGTTTTAAGAATCGTCACATTGTTATGGGCAGGCGTATCGCTTACCACCAGCTGAACGTCCCGTTTGTACCATCGCTTAGTATAATAAAAAAAAAGAATTAAATTTCATACAAAAATGTAACATTTAGATAACGTGGTAGGTACCTAAAGGACTTACCCTTAATAAGTGTGCAATTTGTGGAGGACTTTCGATTTTTATGATATTAAGTAATGCTATGGATGCAAATTCTGAGTATCCATGTAGTTTTACTTAATCCACTGGCGCAGCGACCTAAAGAAGGTATTAGTAGTCCATGTAGTTTTTTGTCTCTCTCGAATTGTTTGTGTTCCCCTGCGTGGGAGACGAGTCAGAATATCCCCACCGCTATACTTCCTTTGGTAAAAAGGCAACTAAATAAGGAAAATTCCAGAGAAAGGTTAGCATAATGTTTCTGTTATCATTACTAGAATACCCTGTCAGTGGGTTCATCTGTCCGATGAGTACGGGTTCGCGCCCCCAAGGACCACAGCTGTTACTATTCTTCCCCCAACAATATTCCATATAGTAACATCATACATCACCCGCTATTCTCGCGTATTTTGCAACATTCCTCTCAAAAGTCCGCATTCCCTTCACATCTCCCTACCTTATAGTCGCCAACCCGGATGTTTAGCGTGGTGACTTACGGGCACTACCCCCCAATGGTCCGAATGGTAGTCCTCTATCCTCTAGGCATCAGCGTTGAGGAAGAAGAGACGGATCGTCAACGCGCGTCCGGCCCGTAAGGAACTGGACGTGCGCGAATATCTGGACGCGGAGGAGGCCTACCGACTGCAGGCGAGGCGTGCTCAGACCGAAAGCTGGAAACGGTTCTGCGAAAGGCAGGACCGTTAGAGTATGTACGACGAAGACAGGAGGAATACATTGGAGGAGGCCTATATCCAGCAGTTCAAAAACAAAGGCTGATAATGATGATTTCATGTTGATATCACATTTTATTCCTTCTTGGCATAGTTTGTAAAAGTAATCAAAAGATATTAACTGGCTTTGTGTGCTGGTGGTACGCAAGTGTGATTCTCCGTATGTGGAGCCGTGTGCACACGTACGTTCCTTGGTAAATGAATGTTGGAGCAACACTGGGTGGCGCGTGTGATGTCCTTGCTGTAGCAGGCGGGCGACGGGGCGGCGCTGTGTAATCACCAAAGTTAGCACCGACACAATCGACGCGCCGCGCCGCGCCGTGCCGCGGGACTTAATATGTATTTACATACGCCCCGAGGCCTCCGCGATGACGAACTACCCAGACATGTTAGTTTCTATGTGAATTTTCAATTTGGTTATGCTTTACATATACACATACACAATGGTTCCGTATTCATCAGTCAATTCATTAAGTTCTACTTCTGAAGAGGATTTTCATCAATAACCACTCTTTCAATCATCTTTTTAATTCACATGTGTTTTTGTTGGTTACCAAATGTACGTAGATTAAATTTGGGGGGTATCATCATCATTTCAACCGATGGACCTCCACTGCTGGACATAGGTCTTTTATAAAGTGTTCCACAAACCACGGTTTTGCGCTGTTTGAATACATTTGCACACAGCGTTTTTTTTTACGTCCTCTGTCCACCGAGTGGGGGGTCCATATATTTGGGTTATAGTCTCCACAGATCTTAGGTCTGTTAAACTCTCAAAGTAATGTTTACAGTATGCTAGCTATAACGACAATCTCGAAGAGTTATCATAAATTTTAATAGCTAACAATTTAACTTAACATTTTATAACAATAAAAAATGTTAGTTAAGTTAGTTGTTACAGAAAAGTAAAGTTACAGAACTCGTACGACTATTTAATCAACTCTTTGCTCTGGTGGGTGAAGTTCGAGTTAAAAATATTATATCCATTATCAGCCAATACACGTCAACTGCTGTACATGGGCCTCACACAAAAATCCATACGTTTGTAGGAGTTCATATGGCTGGATTTGGGCCATTTCCCACTACGTTGGCCCAATGCGGGTTGGTGAGAACCAGAGACTCGTTCGTTGATTAGCAGGCTGCACCACGAGCACGTGAGGTTGGTTTAATTTCTGTGAATTGTTGTGCGGGACCCATACTGAATAAATATTATATAATTCAAAGAAAACAATTTAACAAAAATTTATTATATTATATACATTTCTGTAAAAATTACGATAACAGTAAATTTTTCTGCGAAATGCTAATAGAAGGTATTTCATTTGCGCAGGTTATTATTGTTGCAGCGGCTTGTTTTTGTTTCCGGCTCAACCCTTTATGAATTCAAAGAGCGCACAAGCGGCGCCGGGTGAAAATTAATAACGTTTTAATTTGCCAATTGGCGGCGCCGGCGGCGCGCTCCCCTCCCTGCCCTCCTCTATGTAGAAAAACATTGTTTGCTTCTTCAGTTTGCTTAGCGCTTACCTTATTAAGCTGCTGAATCATTGATACAGCTACAGTTTTATAGTTTACTGTTTAAAAACCTTATTTTTAATCCTAATTTATACGGCACACTGCAGACGGATACGGAAAAATATTTACCAACGACACGGATAGTATCAAAACCAGGTCAAGTTCAGTGTAAATTTAATGTTGAGTTTAAAAGTTAAAAGTTAAAGTATTAACGTTTAGACTGCCTTTTAATCATTTCGTGTTTGTAGTGGCGTAAGATGTCAAAATATCATTGGAGATCATGCGAAGTTCAAGTTCCAAATAATCATTGATATGATAGTAGATTCTTACTGCTTACGTTCTGTCGGCCCCTACAGAATTTGCTGAGATATCTCTTAAGTATAAAAAGGTGTAATAAAACCGGATTAAAACAAGCAAAAGGTATTAAAGTTACAGCGAAGTGGAAAGTTAGAGGCGTATCACAATAAGGGTAATTCTTTAAGTTTGCCTGAAGACGGGGATCGCGAGCGCTCCCGTGTTCGGAAATAAATTCAGCGCGAACTTTAGGCGCAAATACGGTATTATGTTAATTTGCTTGCTACTTCAGCATTCAAATCCGATCTGCGAGTGTCTGAGAAGCGGACCCTCAGGTTCGACGAGTTTTACGCTACTTAAGAGGAGCGAAATGTCTGCCGCACCGACTGCTGCTCCCCGAGTGGCCCAAAATTATACGGCTGCACTCCGCACACGGCAGCCGGCGCGGGAGCCGGAGCCTGCGCTCGCACCACCCTCGCCCCACGCACTCCGCCCCGCGCCAGGGATTTATGTCGCTGATAGGACCTGATCTCGGCGCTTTATTTAATTTACAGGCTCTAAAGTATTTTAATTACACGGATTCGTGCTACAACACGAAACGGCGATAGACACTTCGTAAAGGAGCGCACGCGCCTTGCGACTCGAGGTCCCTACCTCAGAGGCCGAAAGCGCTGATGACTATATAGGTAGCTCGTATTTCTGTCGCTGACCTTCAGAAGTAGATGACACTTTAAGAAGAAGAAGGAGGAGAAGCTTCTCGTGATTTGTGACTGATGTCGCAGACCATTTAAATAGTAATTACTCAACGCCAGTTTCTTCCGCCAACCAGTAGTGGGCAAAATTTGTGTCACAGTTCGTAGTGGGCTATAGGTAGTAAAATTATTGATTAATGTCTTACGTCTGTGTTCCTAAAGTTTCCATCTACTGCGTTTTAGCTTTCGTTGAAGAAAACCATCATCAGGAAAACATCGTTCTCGAATCACAACAGCTTTTTCTAATAGTTAGATAGCAATTATTCAAATCCAAATTACTGAAGACTTTCTTCACTTTGAATTCTCTGTAACAATATTATTGTGAACAATTCTTTTTTTTGTCCACATTTTTGTCCCTTTATCTCCATGAAATGTGTTTGCAAAGAACCCTTGGACATTAACCCTAAAATACATTTGCTCCTTTTTAAAACCATTAATTTTTTTGCAAGCTTAACCCTGACACAATACATTAGTTTTGATTGCAGTCGATTTGAACGAACGACTTTTTATTACTATAGAAATAGTTGGGAAAAAAAATCCAATCGGTGTCCCACAATTGACCTATGCGAAAGGGTAGCTACTCGCTTGGGGTGGGTTTGAATGCGAGCCGGCCGCGTCCGGTTGTCACACGCCGCCGGACGCACCGGAAGGGTGGCGCGAATTAGCTTTGTTCCGTCGACGTCACTTCTTTGTATCGCACCACACAATTTGCGATGATGTTTTCATTACAATTTTTTTTATATTCACTCTTTTATAATTGTGGAGTACATTAATGCGTATTGTCTTGATATTATACATCTACTCGATTTTTTTTAATTTAACTTTAACTTTCATCTGAAGTATATGAACATCTTTGAAGTACTTTTAAGTCGTTATTGTATGATGAGGTGTAGTAATCATTACATATAAAAAATAATGAAATTTATGACTTTTCCGGGGCATTACAACCATTGCATTTGTATATTATGGTTAAGATAGGCCTTAAGCTATAGTACATACCCAGTTTCCAGGCTTACTCGGGACTACTAATGCCAGTGTTAGTGTTTGCAAATATTCTCGCCTACATCCTCCGAAGCTGTGTCTCGAAGCGACAATCGCAATATGGGCGATAATACATAAAAAACATTATAGCCAGGTATTATATGTTATTATATTCACACCATAAACTTGTCGTATAGGAAACCACTATATATATATATTGCTCCAGAAGTAAGTTGTCACTAACAGGTTCCAGCGGATGGCGTCGCCTAACTTTCCTTATCGCCGTCGACTATTTCCTTGAAATAAAAAGGCTCAGTTATCAATTCTTTATATCGCCGGACGAGTTCCCATAACGATGGCAATAGGAGACCCGACGCCCTCGCCCGCGCCCCCGTCCGCGCCCCCGCCCTCGCCCGCGCTCGCCAGCCTCTCACGGTCGGTGTAATTAATGAGATGTAGCGGATTTAAAAAAGAAGTGGCTTTAAATATTTGATTGAATTTGTTTATGTGCTGTACTGTGCCAACGTTAATGCTGGTTACAGCATTGTATGTGGCCACCGGCTGTCTTCTAGAAGTCTCTTATAAAATGGCATCGTCAGTAGAGCCAATAATCTGGTTTTTGTATGTCCTCATGTGTTATGCACTAAAATGTACATATTACGCGCGAGAGAATCCTCATACCGATCGGTTTAAGTTATTTCTTCGATTATTAAAATTAGTTAAGTCAGTTAAATAAGTTTGGGTTTCGTTAAACATTGCAACCACAACAATGTCCGCGAAGACAATAGCCTATTATACCTGCGAGGTGTCGGTAGTGGACGCTTCGTGATATGCCCATGACGATGCAGCGCTAAATATGATGATGACACAGAACTACATTGCACTTTTTGAGTTAAGACATAACATGTTGAGCCTCATTTCCACAATAATTTCACTAGCCACAGCGCCATTCAAACCGGAAGACAGTAATATTTGCATAATGCTGTTTGGCGGCAGAAATAGGATCTCCTATTCGTTAATAGAGATTTACCACCAGTAAACGTGATGAAGTTAACGTGTTGAGCTGAATTCAAATTTACTATGACATCCAGATCAGGTGGTGTGTGAGGTCGGTGAAGTGTCGGTATATTTGCGAAGCGCTCGCCCCCGCAACTCGGGGCGGCTGGCGGGCGTTAAGACGGTCATTTAGCCGTAATAATCGTCCGGCGCGGGGTGGGACGGGACAGGACGGGACAGGACGGGACGGGACGGGACGGGACAAGCGGGACGCACGGGCCCCGTTCTTTATTATACGTGTTCACGTGTAATTGGAAACGCTGCTTGAAAAAGATGAGAGGGAGCGGTCGTATCCTTTATCTCCCGCCCGATAGCCGCCAGGATTTTTTGTTGCCACCGCTCACGATATTGGCAGATTGTTTCCTTGTTATTTGGCGCACGGATTTTGTTTCTTTTTTTCCATTCAACGGGAGAACTCCTTTCATCTTAGACGATATATCTATTGAAACTATTATCGCCGTTAAACCGTAAACCATAGGAAAAATACATTTGTTTTTTCTTTATCTAATGAAGTAAGTGATACGCCCGCCCGTTACAACGTGGCTAGAATGGTATTCACAGCACTACGTTGCGCTCGTCGTCTTGACACATAATCTTTTCTTTTTGGGATCATGTACATGGTCCTTCGAGTCGGATTTTTGGCATCTTGGACAGTTAACAGTACATGTGTAGATCCACGCACCTTGGGTGCTTATTTGGACAAATCGCGCTACGTCGAGCGTTACAGAAGGCGCTGAAGCGCTAGCATGGACTTGATCCGTACGTCAACTGACAGTGACATCAGTCACAGTTCGGGCAGCAGTTAGTGTGAAGAGGCCGCACTAACCAACACCAGGCAGTACAACTGGAACAGCGGGGGCAGCACCTCGTCATCCGCCATTTTACGACGGGAAGTGTCAGTGTAAAGTCAAAGTGTGAGTGTTCTGGTTACGGTTACTATGTTCGAAACAAATTGTGGTCAGTACTCTGCATATAGTTTAGTAGTGGACAATTTGAACCTTATTTCTTAGAAGAACTTTACTTAGTTAATTTAAATTAGATTAGTACCAAGTTAAGGTATTAAGGTTGTTTCTAGTAATTAGATTGTGTAGTTATCTCAAAGGTTTGGAAATTCATTAGGATTTAGGAAAAGCACCTTCAGGCTACAGAGTGCGACGTTACAACTGAAAGCAATTCCATTATGTCTGCCAGCAATCAAAGTTGGGGCTGACTCCGCAATCTTCACATGGAAGATTTCCTATAGATTCGATTAAAATCTTGCCTTGCACTTCTGGATTATTTGAACGGGACGCGATCGCTTTAATTTAGTTCAGCTCGAGGTATGTAAGTTAAAGCTGCTTGACGGAGACTTGTATTGGAAATGAAATTATTTGTTTACCGGTATGGTGTGGGGTAGCATGAGATGGGGAAGGGACTGAAGGAAATGGACTTTAATTGATCGCTCCCGAGTAACATTAATGACATCGAGTTAGCAATGATGACAAGGTAATGGCTGGTGGTGTTCTTACACATTGACGGCGTTATCTACGGGAAGGTCTAAGCACCTATTGGATGTGAACCCAAGTTATTAAAGCGACCGATGCCTCAACCAGATGAATAGGATGGCTATGCTGCATGAAATATATAATTACATACTATTTGCTAAGAATTAATATAAAGTGCTGGTTGTAGATTACTGCATCCTTTGGGTTGTTAATCACTTGATTTGTAATGCAGACGTGTCAGCTTCTGTTTCGGAACCACGAGAATGGTTAAGTTTAGAAGGTAGCCATCAAGCTAGGTAGCTAGTAGTAGGTACTACTCATAGGACTGCCCCAAAACTATTGGATATAGATCACGACACAGTCATCTTTGTATAATATTTGACGGCAAAGATAGTAGGAATAATAGCGTAATGAAAGAGTGGATATGTATGTTGTCTGTTATGGGTGTATAGAAGGACTTCATTTAGATAAATCATATTTTTTATTAATTACGGATGTACAAACAAGTTATATGAAATGTGCAAATTAATTACTATGATTGGTCGAGACAAAAAAAACACACCGTCCGGCTCGAACGAGCTGGAGCTAAACAGAAATCGATGACTTTCAATCGAATCGCGAAGCTTAATTAAATTTTAATTCACTCTCCGACTGATCAGCTCGTTTTGATTCTGTTGTAGCGCTTTAATTTTGCTTAAAACATGAACAAATTTAACTTTAAACAAGTGCTACTTTGGAATTTATTGCCCGGCGCCGATGGTAATTGTATTTGCTGACAATGTCGCAAAATATATATTAACTTTGAAGTATAAAAGCTGCTTGAAAGTGAAAAGTTTCAATACTTACTATTGCTATTATGTATCACTTACCATGCGAGAGTCACTGAACTCAAACAGCATAAACCTATGACTTGTGGAATACTTTAGAATATACCATGTCCATCAGTGGAGATCTATTGGTGGAGATGATAAAGATAAGCATTTACCATCAGGTAAAAATCCTGCACATCTTGTAGTTTAGTTCAAAGGATTTATTTACTTATTAAAATTTCGAATGACAAGTTTAATATACATGTATCAGAAAATTCACTAAAGAGTAATATTTTAAAACAACCCTCTTGACATATCCAAGTAAGACTACTCTTAATGGAGACACCTTACAAAAATGTTTTAAATGTTAACGCTATAATCTTGCAAAAGCCGTTTTTGCCAATGTAATATATTCTGTTTCCAGCTAGCTTAGTATTATAGTAGGCATTGTGTAAACTGGCCTAGCGAACGGCTAAAGGGAAGGGATTAAATGTCGCATAATCAAAACCCCATCCGGCGGCGCGGGGCCGCTGCAGCAAGTATCTTAAATTATTGATGCAAGGATATACATCTGATGAGTTTGCTATTGACTGAGATACAAATGATCGAGTTCTAACCTTATATACTTCCTAATATACAGGATAAGTCCAACAGTGAAGGTTCATGTAAAAACAGGTTAACAATAAATAGTTAAAGCAATATAGAAGAGTTTTGTAAAGCGTTGTTTATTATGAAATTATATTAACCTTTAAAGGTGAACAGCTCTTTAAGTTATTTTTATATTAGGCATTTTAAAGTACAATAAAAATTAAGCACTGTTTTTCACGAAAGCTCTTTTGAATTTGAATTAAATAGTTGGTAACACTTGTTTTGCATTATCTAAGTAAATTTCTTTATGACGACTGACTTCATGTTTTGTGACCCAATCCTCGCAGAACGGGGTCCTTTGCTTGATTTAAGGACACGGTAGGACTATGAACGATGAATTGGATTTTTAAATCTATCTAGACTATCATTGCCAAGTCGTCGAGCTATGTTCCGGCTGTTAAACTATGAGAGCTAGAGTTTTAGCAGCGCGGTTCACTATTTTCGGTTTAAAAATGATAATTATTATCTTGTGTTATTGAGATCTAGTTTTAGAATGTAGACAATAAAAAATATGCCAGTTACTCTGGTTCAGTAAATGTAAATATGAATAGATAAATAAATAATAACAATAACATTGAGCCGCGCGTGGGGCGCGCCCGCAGCGCCGCTTCGTTTGATTCGGCTGCAGATTATAATTGCTGCTATTGGTCGCTTTTTGAATAGCGCGCCACGTGAGCAGCTAAGTGCGGTGAGGGCTGGCACGAGGGAGCCCTGCTGGTGGGTTTTTCTGACTCAAACCTGTAGTATGCAAACACTACATTTTTCCATGTTATACTTAATATCAAAGTTCACTATATAGAAATTTATATTATACGAATTCGCCTTCTACTCATGGATGAGCATAACATTCTATACGTCCTATCACTTCGTGGAAAAATCATTCCGTTTGCTTAAAATATGAACACTTATTTGAATTACAAATAATAACTGGCAGAACTTAAAAACAGGTTCACTAAGTTTACCTTCTACGAGAGTACCTATAATAGAACCGTATTTGTCGCTATATGACAAAACATCAGATAATATAAATGCGCCCGCGTCAGCCCTGTCGCGCCCACGTGATTAACATTTGCAACACGTAACACTCGTACCGCTTAACGGTGTTGTGATTGAGTTGTTAATTTTCAGGCGTTGAAAGATTTTTTGAATCGGCAATCAGGAATTAGCGCCCGACGATCGGCGCGTCTGCGGTCCCGTTCAATGTTACAATGACTGTTAAAAAGCGGTTCACGTTAACTTTTAAACTATTCACCAAAAGCAGTTAAACGTTCATTAAAAATTATGTATATAAAGGGTGCTTTACTTAGTACGCTAAAGTTATAAAAAGATAAGAGGAAATTAGATATGAATTATGCTAGCATAAAAGTATTATACTAGGTAAAGTAACCAAGTAAGTAAATTTTAACTAGAACTAAATCGTTCTAGTTAAAATTTCACTGAATGTAAACATCTTCAGGAAATTCATTATTTGTTTTTAAATAAGTAAATAAACATAAATATTTAATTCAACAATAGACATTACAGTAATCATGGTATCTTTTCTATAATAAATGAGTTAAAATAGTTATTGACTGGCGTTCCTTAGTAGGCCTATGTTCAGCTGTGGTCTGCCGCGTTCTGATGATGATGATGACGTATTATAGATTAGTAAGTTTTTATATAGCTTTTTTTTATCTACAATTACATGTGAATAGGTTGTGCTACGACCAGTACCGGGCTGTCGGCGAAACCAAACAAAATACGTAGCACCTGATTGCGTACCACCGTAGCCCCTTTAGCGGCGTAGCGCTGTAGCAGCGTAGCGCCGCAGCGACGCGTTTCATATTCAATGTTTGCGGCCGCTAACTAGTTGACACGGCGTCGTCTGTCTGACGGATTCATTACCGAGTTTTGGGGATCCAATCGCACGGGACTAATTGCTCATTTGTTTTCCGAAACCAGTCGTCTTGGAAACTACTCCTTACATCGTCTCCTCGTGCAACGGAAACTCGAAGGATTAATACCACGAAGTACACTCCGGCTAAGATGGACCTATCAAGTACAAGAGGAATAACGACTAACAGGCGGAGTTAGCACGATGTGATAACCATGACATTGCAGATAAGAGTGAAGCCACCAAGATGAATAAGAGGAAGAATACTATAGGTACAATTGTTATATACTTTACTTATTTTAATATAATATTTTTCGAAACATCCGACAACAATCGTCTCGTTAACAAACACTTCCTTTAGCTCCAAGAGACCTAACTGGAACATAGTTTGATGATATCGATGTTTCTAGCCATCTTCACTGACCAGGCCAGCACGAGTACAAATTGAAGGAATGCAATGGATAACATATTTGAAAATTTATGCGTTATATAGAAAAATAAGAGAAGTGTTTTATAAATAGATTGCGATTTACGTAACAACAGTCGTGTCTGCAAACGGTTATTGCGAATGAAAATATAAGTGGACGTGAACAGCATACCTCCGCGGTCTACTTCCGGCGCGTTATCCGACCGAAGTACTTTCCCCAAGTGGTTGAGTTTGAAGACAAACAGGCAACTATGCAGACGCCGCTGGCGGTATCCATTTAATTAATAGCGGTTCAGTCAGCCGGGAGCCTAACCCGCCGCCTACTATTGTAATTCATTGCGATTCGGCCAATTTTAATGTATCTCTTGTCAACTGAGTGCATGCATAGTTACACTGTTACGCTTTATTAAGTACATACTCTCACTCACTTTCAACTTCATTTTCTTTGTAAATAACTAATTGGAAAAAATATAACACTCAGCTTTTTCAATAATAAAAAAATGATAATACTTAGTCTAAATGATTTAAATATTTATTGACCGAACCTGATACTTTTAACCTTAAATTTATATCAACGTTTTCCACTCTATAAACTAAGATTCTAAAATAAAAAAAATACTTGCGAAATAATTTCTAGTAAAAATAAATTTCTTTAGGTCTAGCTGGGACGACCCGGCGCGGTCGTCTGTAAGTCGCTGTGAACAGGATCTACTACCGCTATAGTTGTAAATATTGTTGTAGGAACTGACCGAATTTACGTCGAAACACTTTGTCTGCCCTTCGTCATGTTTATTTGAATAAAAATTCGTCAGTGAATTAAATATTGTTTATAATATTATGTGAGATTGTATTGTTTAAAGTCGTAAGGGACTCAATAACGTTTGTATTAACTAATTAATATAATATACTTAATTAATGAAAATTTTAAGCTAATTGTTTGTGTATATTTGAATCTATTCTGTTTATCCCAGATAAATATATGTATATACAATCACATCCATTTACTTTGTAAAACATCCTTTTGGGCAATAGTACTACCAGTTGCTATATATACTAATAAAATTTGTTTCATATTCGTCTTCTGACATTTGTTTAAGTTCCTGTATAAAATCTATAATATAAACGGTTGTATTGAAAACTATTATAAGAATAGGAAATATTTCTATATAAATAAAATAGGAATAGGAAATATATCTCGTTTGTATATTAAGTTACGTGTTGATACTTATGAAGCTTTGTTGTTTTGGTCTTGTAAATAAATCATGTGTGCTTAAAACAGTATCCATAAATTCTTTTAAAATTCACTTACAATCGTATGAGAAAATTAAGATTAGTATGTTCAGCTAACTCCTCGGTCATAGGAATCTAAGTGGTTTCTACTTCATGATAGTCAGAATTTTACAGTTAATAGATTTTTAAAAACCCCAGAGCCACGTTGCAGTCTGGTTTCCTTTCACGTATTGAATGATTAAACAAATTAATAGCACTACATTTGTTTATAAATATAGTCATCAGATTTGGTTGTTTAGTGTTCTAGTGTCAGGTGAGAGGAGGACGGCGGAATAACAACGAGCGCCTGTCCACAGCGGCGTCGCGACGGCAAAGTTGTGGTGACGGCAAACGCTACATACTCGTACCAAATAACATTTCTTCATCTTCTTAAAGTGCCTCACCAACTAGTGAAGGTTGTCGATCAGCCTGGTACAGTCCTTTCTGTCTCCGGTTCGGCGGAACAATTCGGACGCCTCAGATATACAACACACAAAACAAACACTACAAATAACACTGACACGTTTTAATTCCTATAAAACCAACTAACGACAATCGTATAAAACGAATATATCTTCGAGTTGCGATAGTCCAGCATTAGTAAATATATATAATTACTCGTGTAACTTAATTACTATTACAATTTCTAATATTATAAGCAATATCACAATTATTGCGCTACATATTGCCCAATGGCAAAGTTTCCATATAACTCGTTATATCGTACACAGGCAGGCAGTTCGGGTGGAGTTGGTGCGGCAGTTGAAGTGGGTTTCATTAAAACTGTAGATTCGTATCGGCATCTCCGACGATTGAGGCTCTATATTCTGTTGTTGGACGACGAAGGAAATTAATATGAATAAACCAATTAAAAATTACATTACTAATCAATACCTTAATTAACACATCAGACAAATGATTAGATGTTGAAGTAGAGATATAGACTATTGTAGTAGAAGATATTGCCTGTTTAGACTTTACACATGTCAGACAGAAAGGCGACATCGGTAGCTTCCTATGGGAAATTTAGTATTCCAGACCGTAGTAGTCGCAGCCTGTTGCGAATACTAATCTGTAATTATTTCAGCAATCGACTAACGCAATTATGTAAGAAAAATGTTCAACGTATCATACTCCTCACTGATGACACATGACAGTCATCTTATGCTTCATTGACTCTATACATATCGAAAATTAAAGAGGTACTGGTAGATTAGTCTGCCGTTAATAAAATTTTATAATAGCAATGTACTCCGTCATCAGCGATATGATCTTATGCGGCTGATCAAAATGGGTACAGTTTCTGGAAAACGAAAGGTGGGAACAAGGGAAAAGTTATGGTTGAAGATTATCAGAGAATAGACTGGCATATCTGGTGCGTCCGAATTATTCCGCCGAACTGGAAACAGAAAGGACTGTGTCACGCTGATCGCGAACCTTCACTAGTTGGAGAGGCAATTTAAGAAGAAGAATAGTAGTAATACGTAAAATCCTAAATTTAAAAAACTCTTTATGGAAAAACTGTATCTAAAGAGCAAGACTACAAGACAGCTATTCGAGGGAATGGGTTGGTAACGAGAACGAGATTCAAACAACTTGTCAGATTTCCTCAAAAATAGCTAAGAACTCTTTAAGACTAAGACGCATATGATAAAAGAACTACCTGTAATAGCCATTGAAAAGCGGCTGGAAAGCTGGTGGTGTCTCTGTTGCCGGAGACCGTATACATAAGTACAACCGCAGCGCTTATTTTTGCCGCCAAACAGTGCTGTGCAAATATTACAGTGTTCCGGTTTGAAAGGCGCTGTAGCTAGTGCAAGTGCAGGAGAAACGAGACTTATCATCTTATGTCTCAGGGCGACGAGCGCAATGGGGTGCAGTGTATACCATTCTAACTGACGCCACGTTGTAATATTACTATCAGATAAACATCCCGTTCGTATCGTCGCTTAATGAATTGAAAAAATGGCAAAGTTACATAGAATACAACATAACCACTTTAGCTACCCCTTAAGCTCTTCTCTTTTACTATGTAACAACCTCTTCATTCCACTTTCTAATTTCTGAATGGATTCATCCAAAACGTTTGTTTACTTTGGACCGAATTATATAAATAATGTACTACACTGCCTCCAATAAACACACAACTATAGCGCAGCAGGGGGTGAAGGGTGCAGCAATACATAGCTCCGATGAGATAGAGCGGCACAGCCGTCGGAACTGTCACCGGTGCACGAGCGAGTGCACACGGGTACAGACAAGAAAAAAATTGCAACGATTATAAATTCAACGAGTTTAACTTGTCAAGTCATGTTAAAGTACAATGTTGTCTCTTCATAAAGTTCAAGCTAAGAAGCTTTTGTCAAACCTTATTTTTATTACCAATGGCAGAAATATCCTCCAGGAATTGTAGACGTAGTGCTGAAAGGCTTTCCGCAGAGGAAACCGACAATTTGGTCAATGTCTTGGGAAAAAGTTGGATGTGGGCGATGCAGGACCGATCATCGTGGAGATCATTGGAAATGGCCTACGTTTAGCGGTGGCCGTCTATTGGTTGGTGATCATAATGAAGTTTTACTTCTACTTCTCTTTCGACTAGCCTCGCCCACAAACTGGAGGATTATCAGCTGCGATAATATGGACACCATATTCGGAGATATCACTGGTGGTAGTGTCTCTGTTGCTACAGACCGTCTAGGTAGGGACCAGCGCAGCGCCTGTTGCAGCCGACACACAGTACTGTGCGGACATTACTGTGATCCGGTTTGAAGGACCGATAGCTATCACTGGTGGTAGTGTCTCTGTTGCTACAGACCGTCTAGGTAGGGACCAGCGCAGCGCCTGTTGCAGCCGACACACAGTACTGTGCGGACATTACTGTGATCCGGTTTGAAGGACCGATAGCTATCACTGGTGGTAGTGTCTCTGTTGCTACAGACCGTCTAGGTAGGGACCAGCGCAGCGCCTGTTGCAGCCGACACACAGTACTGTGCGGACATTACTGTGATCCGGTTTGAAGGACCGATAGCTATTACTGGTGGTAGTGTCTCTGTTGCCGGAGACCGTCTAGGTAGGTACCACCGCAGCGCCTCTTGCAGCCGACAGACAGTACTGTGATCCGGTTTAAAGGGCACTGTAGCTAGTTAAATTACTGGAGTAACATCCCGCGAGTCTCGTTGCTTGGTAGTATAAAAAAAACACTTGATTGCATATGCAATAGAAGGCTTGACCTGAGCACTCCTGGAAAATAGCGAATGGAAAACCGAAACTTCGATGGTTATTTATGTCTTGTCATTAATAAACGCAAGAGTTACTGTACTGTGTACAGAACAGAGCGAAGAGGAAGAAGAAAAATAAGTAAGTAGACTCTGTCACACTCATGCTAAGAAGACCATGCCTAAAAAGCTTTAGCTAGAACTAGTACCTAAAAAGTTTTAGCTAGATCAGTACCTAAAAAGCTTCAGCTTTGATCAGTACTTAAAAAGCTTCAGCTAGGAGCAGTAACTAAATAGCTTTAGCTAGGACCAGTACCTAAAAATCTCCACCTGAGACCAGTACCAGAACATCGACCATAGTGCTTGACGTTTCTGCCGACGCTACCCAGTCACACGTGCGGCACAAACGAGCAGGCCCTATAATGAATGGCCGTCGCCTGCCACCATATTTCAGAGAATTAACAAATGACCTGCTGTCGGTTCGGGCGCGCTGCACGATTTTTCTGCCCACCGTACCTAGCGGGCTGATGTAGGTGCGGTCGGCGGCGCTCCTGCCCCGGCGGCGCGCGCCGCTGAGGCTGCAGTGTAAACGCTGTCAGGTTCTATTTGCAGATGGTTAATTCCGTGATACGGAATCCTAAATCCTAACTGGGGCCGACAACAATACCGCTGCTGGTGGGTATGTCGCGGTTATGGTAAGGTTATGAAAGGCGCTAAGTTACTTAAACATTATAACTACTTCATAAACTATAAACTTACAAATTTATTGGTTTTTTGTTAAAAAAAAAATTTAAACGTACAACTCGCTATCCATTTGTAAAAGGTATGAATTTCACACGTTTTGAAGACTATGTCCAGCAGTGGACATCCATCTGTTGAGAAACTGATGATGATGAGTGTCTATTATTATTTTGTCATATGTAAAATCTACATCAGCTGATTTTTGTTACTTTTCTTTTAATATTTGAGATGGAGGCTTTAGTATCATGGCTTCTTAGTAAAAACGGAAGTAAAATTATATAAGCTATATATTTTAGGATCACGGAGCACTCGTAAAGCTAAATTCTTGATATGGACATGCTGTTAATTGCTGCACTGTGTAATTCGGAAATAAACTAAGAGGTGGCCGGGTACACGGATGCAAGTGTCGTGCTGCGACCGGCCTGCTCTCGGATCGAAATGCTGAACGGGAACTGTGCGGAACCCGTCCGTTTCCGCTCCGCTGTCCTTTTAACACTTGACATGAAGGTTGTCATAACAGAAAATGCAGATTTGTTGCATGGTTTATTTTGGATGCTGGAAATAGAAGTCGATTTGGTTGCAGAATTCATTAACTACAACGATGGATTACTTATGATGGCATTATCGTTAACATATATAGAGAAACAGAAAATAAAATCCAAATCTGTTGCAACACGACATATTCTACCTCCAGCATATGTCAGAAAAATCTATTCGATTTCTAATCAATATTTTTCATATGACCTATAACACTAATTATAGTTAAATAACGAACCTCTTGGTATATGATAAAATTGAGTTTCTCTTACTGGTACTATTTTCAAAGATTTTGTGATAGTTTATAAAATTTTGCTAATTTGTTTTTTTTATTTGGCCTATGTACAGCAGGGGACGTCTATCAGCTGGTGATGATGATGATGATAAATTTAACGAAATAAACACGAGCTCACGAGAAAACATAAATTAATACTTTCAATATATGGAGAATGATTTATAATGGTATTTTCTAAAACGTCAGTCACATGTATACTTACATAACAGTATTATCATCAGCCGTTAGAAGCCTAAGCGTAGGCACTAGGTTTCTTATTTAGGTCTCTAATGCAATTATTTCTGCGCTGCCCGTAACCAGCGAATTCCTGCGATATTCACCAGATCGTCGGTCTAACTTGTAGCGCCTCATCAGACATCAGTCCTTCGAGAAATGTGTCTTACCAGTTAAGACTTGTAATCTTCAAGGCTTTATCGGTAGCATTACTTCTTCCCCGGAACTCCTTATTTCAGATATGTTAGAGCAGAGATATCGCGAGCATGGCCCTCTCCATTGCCCTTTGGGTAAGTTGACTGGATCAGAAAAATATATTTCTTTTGAAGTCGCAAGTGTTACAGTAGTAATGAAGATGGAGAGCAGTACGTCACATGTAACAAACCAATGCAACATGATATAACATAAGATTAATAGCCGTGTGGAGTGCAGTAGCCGAGTTATATTAGATCTGTGCGATGCAATAAGTAGGGATGCTGGGGGCGATCTCGGCGTTCATCTGCATATTTAAGCAGCCCGCAGTCAGAACTAACGGCTTGATAATTGCTTGTGATTGTTATTGTGGAGGCGATCCGAATATTGTAAAATCTAAATTGCAATGCATACAGAGTGGCGGCGGTGAATAAATTCCGGGGGATCGCCGCTACCCCCGCGGGGGATAAACAGCTTTGCAGCCACTAAATGGTTATATTCTGGCGCTGCTGGGCCGCCGCTGAATGTTTATGAGACGACATGAATAAATTTATCGCACTCTACAAATGAAACTTTCAAACACGAATTATTTGCAACCTTTTTTAACCCTCCCAACATGGAGACAATTGTTAAAAGTTTACCACATACCCTCTCATCTTGTAAGTCTGGTTGCATTGTCGGAACTCTCCGATGGATGCAATGATTTTTATTGATGTACATTCGTTTCTTAAACAGCTAATTTCTTCACATATCTGTCTAATGTATATTTTTTTATTTAATTAAGCGACGAGCCGAGCGGGACGTTCACCTGATGGTAAGTGATACGCCCGCCTATTACAGTCTCGCGCTAGTTAGGATGTTATTTATCGCACCACATTGCTCTCGTCGTCTGAGACAAGGTGTTGAGTCCCGTGATCCCAGTAATTACACTAGTTACAGCGCACTGTAACGTTTGCACAGTACTGTCTGTCGGCTACAATAGGCGCTGCGGTGGTACCTACCTAGTTGGTCTCCGGCAACAGAGACCTACCACCAGAAAAATAATATAGTATAATTTGTTTACCGTCAGTGTCATCCCTGTTAATTTATTACCACTCTCTTCTTTTCTAGTTTATTTTAAGACACGTTCATATAATTTTCTTCAAAGAACCACCAAGTTATGGAATGAGCTCTCTGCCTAGGTGTTCGCAAGGAGCTGTAGAATGGAGTCATTGTAAAATGATGCAATACGAATCCTTCGGGATCGGTAACGGCGGCAACCGTCTGCCTCCTTGTCAGCTTCATGGTATAAATATAGAGCCACAAATACCTTTATTCTCTTCTTAAACTATGTCAATAATTTCTATTTGCAGAATGTATGTTTACTTGTAGGACAGTATTTAACGTAGTAAGTTTACTGGACGTAACTTGATCCAATCTGACCTTCGTCACGTTTGCGGCTACAGCTCGGAACCGCTCATCTTTGGTGACGGATACATAAAAATCTTTTATAACGGTTTATATTTGTACTGAAAAAGTGGAACATTTTCGTCGTCGTTTACCTATTTCAGATAGTCGCCGGAGGTGGAGCTTAGGCGGGCTGTTCCCTTGCTTATCCGACAGGTGAGCGGGCAGCCCATGGGAATTAATTAGTTCCGAGAGACCGGAGTGAAAAGCCCTCGAACTCTGAATGGATCCGTCGGATGATTTTACTATATACACTGTAGCAAGTTTCCCAGTAAACGTTATTTATTAAGTAGATTTGATTATTACTATATTTACTATTGCATTCTTATCTAAAAGGCATTCTAGTATATTATGAAGCTAATAAGATGTATCGCGTTTATCTAATTATTTATTATCCCGATCTATAAAGTGCTTTACAAAGTCTATGGCCAACAACTGAGCTTTCTACTGCAAACAATTACAATAAGTAAAAAATCTATTAAGCCAATAAAGCTGCCGCTTCAGACCTCTCGTAACCTGCTGCTGGAGAGCACAAGTCCGACTCCAGTAAAACCTTTAGCAAATGATAACAATCATAACGGAGACACACGCGCAATCAGTTTAACTTGATTTGCGTTATTAACTGGAGGGGGCCGCGGACAGCGCTCAATTAGCCCCCCGTTATACAAATTCCGTACTGAATAATACGCGGTAATTGGCAGTACGCTGCGTAATTTGCGATTTATTACCCAACCCTCTCTATTAGGGGCGTGTCGCCGTCCGCCGCGTGCGACGCCCGCGTGGTCGTGTGGTGGTCGTGTGGTGGTCGCGTGGACGGCTTAGTTAGCTGTCATTGTACTTTTGTGCTTTGCTTTAGTCGATTGAAGAGTTATAACTCTTTTGTTAACCTGTAATGTTAACTCGTACGAGTATTAATTGCGAGTACATTACTGCGTTCAGGCTTGGAGAACACTATAAATAGTAATGTTACTGCGGAAACGAGACCTAACATTTTGTATCTTAAAGTGAAGAACGATGTGATGCAGTATATATCATTTTAACCAGCGCCAGATAGCTTTGACAGGTGTCAAATTAACTGCTTAAAAAAAGTAAAGCGATTGATTAAGTTTTCTAATTTACGCTTAAATCTACTAAATTCTTCAAAAAGAAAGACATGTTTGATTTAGAACAGAGATAGGCTTTTTAACTTGTGTTATTATACCACCACTGGCTGTTGTTGTAATACAAAGTTCATCTGACAATATAGACTAAAAGATATAAAGATCGATCGTTCTGTTTGTCATCCGGTGAAAGATTCCGTAATATCGTTGTTCCGGTATAATAAAAACTACAAATCCTCGATTAGTTAACTAAAGGATAATTTTATTTAATTTCTTTACTGCAGCAACGGTCTACTCCTACTCAGCTTGGCCACGAGCGCGGAGAGGAAGCGACTAAGCAGTAAGTAAGAGCGGGGCCATCAATAGGAGTACACATTTAGTTTTTCAGGCGCACCGTCCTCATGTAAATGTAGCGGCCGCGCTTTCACTTATACTGAAGCGATAAATGGAGTTGTAAATTATTTGCGAGCTTAAAAGCTTTTCAAAAGGAAACTCCGCATTAAAAGTTTTTGTACAAATTGATAGCGTTCACTTCAGCCGCACTGCCTGTTCGATTCAGTTTACTTCTCAAGTCCACAGAGACTTTCACTTAAAGTTAATGTTTCATTTTAATTAACCTTCCATTCGAAAAGGAGAATATTATAAGTTTAACGCATGTATCCGACGTTGAAAAGATATGTTTTAATATGAAAATATTGTTCCCTAATGTTCTTAGTTATTATATAAAAACATTTAATCAACCCATTTAAGCTGTTAAAAGCTTTATGTACATACTTCTGATATAAGCTACCTTTAATTTATTTTATTTTAATGCTTATAAATTGTTGAAGCTGTTTTTGAATCATACATTTCATATATTTAGGATAACGAGGCCTGTAGCTAGTGAAGGGTGTTATTTTCATATTTGGGTTATATACAAAGGAGATATTTTTAACATTTTCCAAAGCTAATTCTAGAAAGCAAGATCCCAGGAAAAAGATAATTCTGAAGACAATAAAGTGATTCCTTAACGAGAGTGTTGTAAATATTATACAATAAAAAGAGTAGCACAGGATCGGAAACGCTTCCGTCAAATGACTGCTCAACTTCATTTTGAACTTGGCACTCGATGATGATGATCGAGCATGAAAGTCTTCTAAATTCATATTACCTATGAAATGACAAAAGAGAAGAAATGAGAATTGAATACAACAGATTAATTAGGATGCACATACAGTTGGCATGTAGCTACCAGCAGCGAGGGATCCGAAAAGTTCCCAGCGAGCTTCCGTAGCGAACTTTAGCCGTTATGGAACCCACTTTGTTTCGCGACGCACTGGAGATGTGCGCTGTTTCCGGTTCCAAATATATATCATTGAAGTTTATGCAGATGCATATTTATTGCTTCTATGACAAATTTTCTTAATATTACAAGTAAGAACTGCATTAGCTTACACCGCTTGGTGGTATTTTTTAGCAATAGTTTTAACCTGCGATAAAACCGTAAACAATTGAACTGAAACTAAGACCTGAATCCTACACATTTGACTTACCCGTGGGATTGAAGTTAAATTTAAACTAACGTCTTTGAAATTTTTTTTTAAACGGTAGAACCGATTTACAAATATATATTCTTCAACAAACAATAGAAAAAAAAATCTAAACTTCTTGTGAGGCCTTTTTAGTGGCGTACATATAATTGAACAAATTGGCTCAGATTTCAGAACTACCTTCATTGCCTCAAGTTAAAAGTAAGCGTTAGACTTAATTACAAAACTTTTTCCCCATATCCTGTAGATGGGAGTTTTAATATATTTCCCTGTCATATTATTGTATACTTTTCTTTGTTTAATCCTCACCTATCATTCTCATAGTGAAATTTACTTAATCCTTGTTATTTATTAAGCTCTTTATATATCTTTGCATTCAACTTCATCACATCCATTTAGTACTTAGTCACACCCAGTGTCGGTACCGGTAGTCTTGGATAATGCAAGGTGGTGCTGGACCGTGCTACACCGCGCGTCTCTGCATACTTATCTCCATAGCGCGTAAGTAAAGTGTGCGAGTGCAGAGGTGCCGCCGGAGCCCCGGGCCGAGCCCGAGCCGGAGCTCGAGCCCCAGCCCCAACCCGAGCCCCGGCCGGGCCGCTTTGACGGGTGAATCAAATAAGTCGTCGTCGGAGAGAATAGTAATAAAATTGAATTGCGCGCCTGCCCAGATGTAGCTAAGGATTTATCGCGGTGTAAGCCCCGGCCCGCACCGGGTACACAAACACACACATATATATACATATATTAAATTATAATCATACCAGTTATTAACAAGATAAGGATAATTTATTGTATTATTATATAAGTCTTCGACACCTGGAGCCCTTGGTTCCTGAACTGGGATTTCAACCTGTATCTCAGGAATCAGCGCTTTCTCCCAATTTCATCGTAACATCGGTCAGCGGTGTTAAACACTAATATAAAAAAAATAAAGAAAGTGTTAGGAAGATCTAGGTATAATTGATCAAATTTATTCGATCTCCGCACGTAAGAGGATTTATAGTGTTTCTAGACAACCTTCAATGACTCGTTTTTGGGAAATCCTATGTGCAGCCGTATGATGATGATAATGAATTTTTTGTTAATAACAATGTAACTTAAATCATAAAGAGTACGTTCATAAACTGTATCAAATGACCAATAGTTATTATTCAATTAATGAACGATCAAAGTTAACGTTAACTGGTTTATGTTAAAAGTAAAGATACGTGCAATGAGCGTGTATTGGTAGCATCACAGACAACTTGTCCAATGTCGTTACCCTGGTCATTTACTTGCTACATCGTCAAAACTAAAACACAGTAAAGTTTGCGCACTACTCTTTGTTCGTTGATTATATGGAGATGCTGCTGTGGAGCATTCCGACAGCAATACTAGTCTTTACAATCGTTCTATAAGGTACTTAGTAATCTTTTCAATAAGTAGTTTATTTTGATATGTTTCGATTTTGTCTTTAAACTCCTTCAGTTTTTTTTCTTTATATCTCAGACTTACTATATAACGAATTGCGATCATCATATGTACTAATGAGATAATTTATAATATTTAGTCACTACATATATATATATGTATAGGAAATATATTTGTTTCGGCGGTCCGCGCCCGGTGTGTCGGCGGGCGGCGGGCGGCGGGCGGCGGGCGGCGGGCGGCGCTCTCCGCGCGCTCGCTTACACATTCGTCGAACTGCATCCAATATGTTTCCGAGAATATTGTCTTTAACAGCTCCATTATACCGGCGATAGATTGTGTGGATACACCCCCGGCACCTCGCGCCCACCCCTCGCAGCCCGCCACCGCCACAGCCTCCACTGCCGTACATATTGCCGCTTAAGAAAATCTTTATCTTCTTGTTGCATGAATATATTGTTTGCTTTCGGCTGCGGGGGAACCCTACATCTTATTGGGAACCGCTTTGTGCTCTCCGCGCAGCATTCTTGCGTTTTCATTACGTCGTCTTTCCTATTTCTATCTTTTTTTTACAATATTTTACCGTACCCTGAATGCCTCCGGAATGGTTTATACTTCTCTGTATATACTATATGAATAATGTATGTTTAGATTGTTGTTTTTACCATATTATATTATCCAACATAAGTATATTATCAATGGAGTAGGAGAGCCGCTTGGAATGTGACGTGTATATTAACAAACCCTTAACGGGTAAACAACATAGCAACGCCTGGAACTTCGGCGCGGCGGTGTTTCATCAGAAAAGCTCGCCGCCGTGTAATTGAATGAATATTCAGGCATCTTAATCAATAGCAGCATTACTACGGGGCTCCTATGGAGGCGTCCATCGGCCTGTGAAATTGGACTCGATCAGAGCGAGACGGATGTACGTGAACAGTGCGCGCGGGAGGAGGACGGACGGAGCGGCGCAGCCTTTTATAAATCATTTTTCCCGGCACGAGCACGCTGTAGGCCCCCTGTGCACTTATAATTTTAAACTAAGAAATATATTTCAAATTGCTGATACAATTTTGCACGTAAGTCAAAATTGTGAACAGGTTAAATATTCGAAGCCATCATCATCATCATAATTATCAGCATTTGTTTATCCATTGCTGGATATACGTCTTTCCCAATGTCTTCCACCAAATGCGATCATCAGCTTCTCACATTCACCTACTTCCGACCGCCCAGATGATGTCGTCGATCCATCTGCAGGAAAGACGTTCTACACTTTTGCGACCTGTACGCGCCTCCATTCCAAGACTTTCCTCCCCCATCGACCGTCACTGACACGACAGACATGGCCGTGCCACTGCCACTTCAGCTTGCAGATTTAGAGAGCTACGTCGACAACTTTAGTTCTCGGTCGAATGTCTTCATTCCGGATTTTGTCCCTTAGAAAATGCCAAGGATAGCTCTCTCCATCGCTCGCTGCGCTACTTTGAATCGGTGAACCGACCCGATGGTCAAGTGCCATGTGTCTACGCCGTAAGCGAGGGTGGGGAAGACGCACTCATCAAATAAAATCGCGTATATATTTCTTGCTACTAGTAGTAATTTTTTTAACTAATAACAAGTTTCTATTGCCGGATACTCTCTAGGTATCACTACAGCTTCTATTTCTGCCGGCAAATAATTTGCAAACATTATTGTGTTCCGGTGTGAGGAGTGATAGAATATCTTATGTCTCAATGTGACGAACACAACGTGGTTCTGTATATACCAGCCTATTTGGCGCCATTTTGTTAGGAACGTATTATTTACCATCAAGGGAATGTCTCGCTCGTCTCGTCGTTTTCTCTATTAAAAAGAATCTTTGTGATAGATATTTAAAATTTACCAGCAGACGTGTTTTATCAGGAAGTTAGATGTATTTAGATACCGACAGTATTAAGAAACTAGAAGAAGAAAGGATTTGGTAATAATGGAGTATAGATTTTGTTTACTTGTAAGAATATCATGTGGATTTTATTCTGATTCACAGCATCTCTGAAGTCGAATAGAATTTGCTGATGCAATTTCCGGCACACAAGGGGGAGAGTGTGTGGACGGCCTTAGTTGATAAAACGCTGAATAGCGATTATTTCTCTTTGCGTTTAGTTAATCAATTATTGTAATGCGGCCGCGCGGCGCTGTTTGGGGATGCGCTCAGCGGCTACCAGAGCCGCAGTGTACACAACTTCTTATTCGGCAGAACCAGCGAGACGACAGGGACCCTCATCGCCGTTCCACCGTCTATCGCGGCTCTGATAAGTGAACGAGTGTTTCAATGTAACGCACATTGTTTAGAAAATATATTCTTTTTCGACCCAAAGTTCGCTTTCCTTGTATTGTTGCTGGTACAATGAGCCACTTACTATGGCTATTTCACTACTTACTTCACTACAAACACCACTAGTGAAGCCGGACCACCATTTCCACGTTCATACGAATGCATAATTCACTTTACTATTACTATTAATTTAAGACAGTTTCAGTTTCGACAGCAATAAGCACTGCATTGATGCTTACCAAGGAGGTTTCAGAAGAGAATTGATACTAGTAATGTTATATATCGTCCTTCTAAGTGTTGTTAATTTGACTCCTGAACATTGCCGTGGTCAACAGTGGAAACACGACAGATAAAATGTTGTAAACGTTGCTCAAATTCACCTCCAATATAACTTGATTAAAGCAAAGAATCATTACATTTAATTACTTACCTTTACCTCTAATCGAAATACATATCGGAGGAGATGGAATCAGCATCGATCAATGAGCAGGTTTTCCTTATCGGGAACTTGTTTAAAAGTCGACATCCAGACGCCGACAGAAATGAGTCAGGGGGCCAGCAATCAATCGGGCCATCCAATCAATCCCACCTCGCATCCGAGAGCCAGAAAAAAGCAAAGAAAGCTCGCAGATAACCCAGTCGTTGGTCGCTAATAAGTTTGCTCGCTCTTGCATGCCGGAGCCGGAATGGACCAATTCGCTCTCTTAAATTTCCCAATCGCTAGATCGAAAAGCGACTTTTTCCAGAAATCTTTTTTTTCGCCATTTCCCCCGCTCCAGTTTCGAACTGGAAATGGGACAGGCTGATGAAGGATTGATAACTTTTGCGCTATATCTTCGAGGTTTATCGGGCATGTGATTTTAAAGGAGCTCTTCGAGTAACAAGCCCGGATATGTGCCAGCACTATCAACGTCAGGTACATAACCGAAATTTCTATTTTATTTTTTACTCATCGAAATTGCTCACGCGGATATGAACCAAATGCCGATTATACCATTTTTTTTTAAATCAGGCAAAAAGGAGGGTTATATTTAAGGCGTATAGTACAGTATACTTGAAATATGGTGAACTGACCGCCAACCTCCGCTAGTCACAGATGAACTTTAAGAAGAAGAGGTATCTATGAAATCTCTTTAAAGGCCTAGTGGATTTTGATGCAATTATTTTACAGCTGCAGTAAATTAAGTTATAATGAAGAAAACTTAGTTGTTTAAAGATCATCGCACCTCTAACTTTATATTATAGATATATAAAGAGACTAAGTAGTAAGTAGGATTTCGGTAATAAACAGCCGAAAACTTCCGTCGGGAACTTATTCGGAGTCAGATTGGGGGATTGCACTGCGTCAGTGGGAAGTAGCAGGAGCGACAATAAAGTGGAATCCTCTTACCGGAAGCTAGGAGCTCATTGATATACTGCAGCAATAGCACGCGCTGCATTATCGCTGTCCGGCTCTGCTATTTGAATTTCAATACATAGAGCGGCTGCAGGCCGGCGCGGCCACCCCCGCACCCTCGCACCCCCGCAACGCCGGATTCGCTTGTCTAGATTTAGTTTAATGTATTCACTGTTTCCCTCACCTGTACTTCAGTTTCAGAGATTTCACTGTATAATACTAATTTCAAGCAGATCCCGGATTTACATAATAAACGAGCTACCTGGACCTCTATTGTTATACTTTATAATTTGCAAAGTGACGGACGGGAAGCCCTGCTGATGGTAAGCTGTACCACTGATAAGATTCACCATTTCTGTAATTAACACAACTTGTAATGTTTGCGTAGTTAAATTTTTAGATAAATACAGGAGCTGTAGTGGTTTAATATAAAAGTTTAACGCCTAAGATCTATATTAGTATTTACTCTTCGTCAGTATCACTCTTGACAGATTGATACCTGGTTTATTATACGGCAAGGAGGAGAAATATTAATACAAATTAACTAAATATGTATATATAACGTAATATGTTTTTTTAACAAATTTTTAATGATTACGCAAACTGTAAAATTCTAGGTGGTAGTTAACTGTAAATTATTTGTAAGTGTGAAATTATTTTACAACCGTCCAAACAATTTACGGCGTGATTTTTAATAAGCAGTTTAAGTACAAAGAATTTAAGTAAACTTCGACGTGGCGTACTCATTTAGCAGTTTAATAATTACACAGTAACCAATATGTACCATTAAAAATGATTAAATCAAACGAATGACCGATAAAGCGGTTGGCAATGATCATAAGCCATAACGATCCAGTGAGCAATACATATTGAATTGCGTCAGCCAATCAACAAATCATTGATTCCGATATTGAATCACCTGCCTTCAGGCGTCCCGCAGGGATCACTGCTGAGCCCCCTAAATATGTAAATTGCTCCCATCGATAGCTAACCGGACGTCCGGCGTCGCCACGAGGCGGCCGCTGAATAAATTACGCGTTCAATTCTATAAGCTCCCTCATTATCCTCTACCACATTACGTTTCAAATACCACCACGCTATAACGTGTGGTAACAGCAGACCAATGCCGTACAGCTATCATGGCTTAATGTACCCGTACGAGCTTAGATTTTATGTTAAATTATATGCTTAATTATTAGTCAGCCTCTAGACTGAGATATTTTAACTGATGGTACGTTTCTGTCTTTTTTTTATAATCGTTCCGCGGGCCTTTTTGGGCCTGCGCTTTATTCTTGTTTTTTTACAATCTCTTATTTATTTCCTTCTTTCTCATTCTCTTTCTTTCCATTTTTATCTTTCTTATCATTTCTTTCTCCATTTTTGTCCTTTCTTTCACGGGTCACAGGTACACGAGAGACTCTCCTTGAGTTTAAATTTATAGAGTACTCCGAGAATCCCCCGTGTCCCGTGAGCATTTGGACCATGTACGGCTCCATTTGGGTCTTACGGAGCACTTTATGGGCTAACTTGACGTCCGGGAAAAACATCCGCGTGGGGGACGCTGTATGTTCTTCCACATAGCGCCTGTTCCACTTGTCGAGTGCAGCTTACCTAAGCTACCGCTTCACGAATGAAACAGGGCATCCCTCGTAGTCCGCTCGTCTTTTACTCTTCAGGGCAGCATCCTTGGCCAGCGCACTTATCGTTTTAACTTTTTAGTACATGTCCCATTTTGTTGTCTCTTCTTAGATTAAAAAAAGTCTGCATAAGTTGTATGTTTGATCTGAATAGAACAATAATATTCACATTAAAGTATTAAAACGGCGCCATGAATAAAGTTATGATTAACTATGCAGTTAAAAAAAATGTTAAAACTGCTTCTGCCTCTCTGTAAATATCTCTTAGTCATATTTTTTTAATAGAGGCAGTGGCGATAGGGATTTCTAGACTTATCTCCCAAACGAAAGTACTACGAAAAGATAGATAACAAATATAGTTTTTATATAGCAAAAAATATTCTCATTAGGTTACAGTCCGAGCAGAAGTAAGTACATATTGTTGTAACATACATGTGTCAACTACATTGTAAATAATCCCTCTGGGTCCTCGCGTTTTGCTGCAGGACATTTACAAATATTACTTTACAGGACTCCTACCTGAAGGTGGAGGTAGGTGTGTTTAAAAAAATTGAAGCAATAAATCTCCCGCTGTATAATTTTCACGGATGTTCAACTTTTAGAATATCTTTAATAGACTTTTATAAAAGCTTTTTCCAGTTAATATTTAACAAGCGAAAAAAAAAAATACTCCATTTCTTATTCATAATGTAAATTACGTCGAGTTTGTGAAGTAACGGAAGCGACGGATTCATTCGGTTTCCGCATTACTGTAAATCAAACTTCTCTAAGTGTTTATTGTCTTAATATTGCAATAAACGGCCATGGTTTGGGCCAAGAAGGACCAAGGATAAAACGCAAACATTACATCAGAAGGAGAATACCTTGTTATAAACAAAATTGCTAATTAATATAGTACGTTATCCTTTTCACAGCTTACCAATATTTAAAGACCTTAGTATCTGATAGCATCTGAACAGACCTTACTATGTATTAGTAGAGCCATACCGTATAATAATGAGTAACTAATTAATAACAATAAATGGAAGCTGTGGACGTCCTTCGACTGAAGATGATGGTGAATTCTTGTATAATAAAACGAGTGAGGAGAAGGGGTCTCACACAACAACTTACGGGACCCGAACAACCTCACCTGCTCGTGGTGCACCCTGCTAATCAACAGACGAGACTCTGTCTCCCAATGACTCGCATTGGGCCAGTGTGGTGGGAATTGGCCCAAATCCCTCCATATGAACCCCTACATATGATAACCCTTAGTGCCCGGTGGTACAGGAGGCCATGCTGACTGTATATGAAGATGTTTGGGGAAGGCCAATGTCCAGCGGTGGATGTCTGTCGGCTGATGATGATGTAAACGAGAAACCAAAGAAGCCTTTTCCTGAACGAACTGATCTCAAAAGATACATACACTGCGGCTGCAATGCGCACAGTAATTTCCTTTGATGGAAAGTACGAATGCGGACAAAAATATAAAACAAGCGTTGCACACACATAGAAATGAGTGTTGCATTTGCATAGTTAATTGGAACTAGTCGATATTCGAGCTGATTGCTGCCGTTCTCATGAAGTCGAGTAATGAAATATATTTTCAGTCCGCATTCCTACGGAATGTTTGTGTTCAATTTGTGCAAAAGTTATCAAGGGATAATGTAATAGTATCTATGATGTCCTCACTTCATATTAAGTGTGCAACATTGTTGCTGATATAACTAAATAAGTGATGTGAAGGAGAGTATGTATAATTTTTCAATCTGAAGCTGTGTAAATATTTTAACTACACCTTGTGTAAAGGATAGAATATATATATAATTAAACTTTTCGAAAGTTTTCATCAGTTTCTACTGGTTGGTTCACTGAATTTTGCACTATTGCAGCCGAAAGACAGAAGCGTGCATATATAACTGTGTTCTAGTTCGAAGGGGGTTCATCATCATCACCATCATCAGCCGATAGACGTCTACAAAGGGAAGGGAGTTGTAGCAATGAAATTATTAAGGTAACGAGACTTAACATCTTGTCTTGTGTGACAATGTGGTGCTTGTTGTGTATATATTCCTAACTAGCGGCAAGTTTGGCTGGAGTATCACTTAACATTAAGTGAACGTCTCAGTTGTCTTGTTGAACAAAAATAAGTTAGTTTATATGAAACTTTCATCACTTATTCGTAATGTAAGTCGTTCTCTGATATATGTATCGCGTGGTTGTCGCTATGAAATCTATGCACACATTTAAAAGTTATGTTCCTTGGTTCAAAATTACTGATGATGCGTCTCCCTTATTGAAGACCGAGAGAGAGAAGAGTGTTTCACAGCCATCAGAACATATCCTTATCGCTAGGTAATAATGTAAGTAAATATATAGATATATAACTATGGGTCTTTTTGCAGATGAAGTAGGGTCACCAACACGGGGTTTGTATAGTTTAGTTCTTATTTGACAGTGTTCTTCAAGGAACTGGACAAGAGCGTAACCTCATGGTTACGGTTAAGGAACGTAACATCTCCTACCTCGGTCATGTACTCCGTCATCAGCGACATGATCTTCTGCAGTTAATTATAATGGGTAAAGTTTATGGAAAACGGAAGGTGGGGAGGAGGACAAAGTAATGGTTGAGGAATATAAGGGAATGGACTGGCCTATCTGAGGCGTCGGAATTGTTCCGCCGAACCAGAGACAGAAAGGGCTGTACCACGCTGATCGCCAACCTTCACTTGTTGGAGAGGCTCTTTAAGAAGAAGAAGAAGAATAGTTTAGTCCTAGTAAATAAATCGCGAGATTCAAACAGTACCCATGTATCTCGTAAAATTCACTTTACTCGTACAACGGTAAAAGAAATGAAGTATTAGCAGTAACAGTTAACTCGGCTGTTGCAGGAATCTAAGTGATCTGCACCGCAACGCGCGCGCGCAGTCTTCTATACTTAATTGATTATTCGTTAGCGGCACACTCGTGCGCACCGCGCTCTGGTTTACTGCAACGCGTTGTATGTATCAACAAATAAATAAGTCGACATCTGTTAGGAATACATGCGACAGATTCGGTTGCTTAGTCTTGGAGTGGCAGGCGAGAGGACGGTGACGGAATAACGAAGAACGTCTGCCCAGTGCGGCGTCGCGACGGTGCTCTTGCGGTGATGGGTATACGTCACATAACTATCATATATATATATACTCGTTGTGTCTGTTTCTATTGTCGATAGTGGTATTCGGATATCATCCCATCCCGCAGGGTTGTAATGAACTTGCGAATGACCAGCGATAGCGACACTCGCGATAATTTCTTTTAAGTAATTTAAAAGAGGGCTTAAGTATAGAAAGTTAACCGTAAAGCACTTTAAGGTGACTCTAAGTTATAAAGTTGAAAGTTATATTTTATGCTGTTTTGTTTATTGCAGTTCGTAGTATCCCCGGCGATTAGCGAGTAGAGAGTGGGGATCTAATTTATACCATTATCACTAGTGGAGGAATAAAATCTTTTAAGTGAAGGCTAAGTGACTTAAGTGGCTGTGGGCAGGGCACATTACTCGATAGATCGACATGTTGGAAAGCCTCTCACAAGGTGGACCGATGATTTGGTGAGAATCTCGGGAAAATGCGAGCATCGTGTGAACGATCGATGTGGAGATCTTTGGGGAAGCATTATGCCCAGCTATGGACTTCTATCGGCTGATGATGATAAAGGCTGTTTAATGTCGTGTAAAAATCCTAATCGTGATCACATTGCGGAAAAGGCGTCTTGTCTTTAGTACGCGTAAAGGTCTTGACTCAAGTTTGAAATGTTATTCAAGTGACTTAATTGCAAATGGGTACCTTTAACTTTATAGTAAGGTGATGCTGGTAACGTCGTCGATCCTGACCCCAAACGGCAGCTATCGGCGGTGTGGAGGGAGTTAGGCGGGAGGCAGGAGGAGGGAGCAGTTCTATTCGTTTATTATGTAAACTGTTCACAGATAAGCTAAGCCACCTTGTTCGGTTACGAGTAATTATCTTTTACCAATTTAAGAATAAAATTAAGTCAAGTAACCGAGCTTTCCTATTTGTTACTTGTAGATAATGGCTCCGTGCCGCATCGACTGGCCGTTTCCTGTACAACGGAAGTCCAGGTTCCGTAAAGTTTGCACGGCGGAAGGTTTTTCGAAAAGTAAGTGATTGCCACGTTCACAATGATAAGGTAGCGCCGAAGTAGCCGTTCTGTGTTCCGGCTGCCGACAAGTGAATACGTATCACGATCCAAAACATCATGTATCAATATATATGGGAGACGTCGGTTGACTGATAAGGAAATATACAACACGAATTAGTTTTTTTTTTATTTTGTAATGTATTAAAATACTGTATGTTTAATTTCACTTACGAGCATCTAATACGTCAGCGAGAACATTTGTCAAAGTAGATAGTCAGTAGATAAGGTAATATATAAAATAAGGTAATTTATTGCATTGTTTTACACGACTTCGACACTTAGACCTCCTGGTTCCTGAACTAGGAAGTTAACCTGCATCTCAGGAACCGGTGCCCTCTCCCAGTTTCATCTTTACGTAAATGTAAGCTGGAGAGGACTCTCAACTTTCTTAAATAATAGTTTATATAGTAGTAGTTTATTTATTCAATAATAAACCAAGAAATAAAATTTGGTAAATAAAGTTATCAGTCAAGATGAATTATAAAAAAACATG